>NW_006497889.1:1622269-1643253 GCF_000471905.2 Amborella trichopoda
ATCTCATTATAGTCAAAAACAATTTTTGGAAAATTTTTAAAAAAAACAGAAGATTCCACCGTCTCAAGAATTCAACCAGAATACAAAACAAAATCTTGTATAGGTCACAATTTGAGATTTTAGTCATCCCTTGAAAATGGCTTCATTACATGCATTCTCATGTTCAAATCTGATCTTGAGACCAAAATTCCTAACCAACTTCAAGAAAACTACAGAAAAATAGTGCTGATGATGAGATCAACTTATTCATGCAAATAATAATAATAATAATGTAAAGAAAAGGCAATATGTTTGGCTATTCAGTTTTCGGTTTTAGATCAACGTCCTTCTCCTTGAGTTCCGCCACGAAGGCAACCCATCGAGCCAATTCAGCTTCAGCATCTTCCAAACTAATGTCAGATACATCCTCATTCGATTTGATTTGTTTATTAGAATAAGCGTTATCTTCCCGATGGGGCATGAGATCCTAAGCTGGAACAGAAGACTCAAAACAAAGTCTTGAAGATTTAGGGCATAGTGGAAGTGGGCAGGCACGTCCCCACCAAGAATCATAGTTCGAAGTGCTTGTGGGCATGTCTTGTTTAGCCAGCCCCCTGCTAGAAGATGACTTCTTTCCCTTCCACGACAAACTCACCTTGACCAGAAGAGTTGAAGAATGCCGACGAAGCGAAAAGATAGGGCGACGATCAATCGCCTCTCCCGGAAAGGTTTAATTCTGAATATGGCGAAACTGGCGAAGCACCCTCTGAGGGAAGTACCCCTCTGTAAAGTGCTGCCCCGCCAGAATAAGGCATGAATGCCCCATAGCAGGCAACAATAGAGACACATTTTTAAGACCCCTAATCACCCAATCAAATGACTATAACTAGTCAAGAATCCTGCGATAATAATTGACATTCTAGGGTTGAGTGGTGTCATTGACATAGGCCAGTCCCAGAGCAGCAGATACAATTGTCGTTGATCGAGGAGGACGGAAACAGCGACGTGTTCATAAGCCCAAATATGCAGAAAATTAGGACGCTGTCCTCAAAACCGAGTTCCAGGGACAAAATAAATAAAGTTATGTTAAAAAATATACCTGCAAAATCAGGACACTGCCCTCAATAAATCGGTCACCTCGCGTGATCCTATCATGAAGACCCTGGTATATGCCCACCAACACGGTCGTAACAATAATATAACCCGCTCGTTCCCAGAAAGCATGGACTAAAGGAATAAGGGAACTGGGAACCGTCTTACGACCACTCGGGAAAAGAACGGAACCAAACAGCACAAAAAGAGATATACGGATTTGTTCGGCGGCTCGAGATTGCTCTCGATTCCAAACCAACAACTCCATATCAACCCACTGATCATGTGAAGAATAAGTAGCCCCCACCAGTCGTGCACCCATGATCGAGTGGTCGTCAGTGGCAGTGGAGGGTTGATATGTAATCCCGACCAAGTTAAAGCCAGAAATCTTGGAAGAAAGAAAGTGTTCGTCTGATAGTTAAACCTTTCAGCAAGAGCTTCGAGAAGTGGAAAGTTCACATGGCAAGCAGTCATTTTCAAGATGCTTATCATCAAAAGATTGAGGCCAGAAGGGCCATGATCTCGAGCCATTGCCGAGCGGAAAGAAACCAATCTCGGAACCATGGCCCAATAACATGGAAGCCATTGACACGTCGAGGAAACCCTATCAAAGGCCCAACGAAATATGAGAGGGCTGAGCTTCAGGGAAGTGCTTGACCCTAGGGACAAGTGGTGAAGCCTCCTCCTCTCTTTCATTGTCAACTCGCTCGAGAACCTTTCCTTTGCCCTTGGAGTTCGCATTGTCCTTCTTAGAAGTCATGAAAGCTTGAAGTTGAGAGCAAGAAAAATCTGTAAAAACAGTGGGAAGATGATGAAGAAATGAGAGGAAGAAAAATGAGTTTTGAGAGAAGAATGGGAGGGGGATGATTTTTAATTAAAAAAAAAAAAAAGAAAAAAAAAGAAAGAAAAGAAACTTGACCCAAAATGCATCTTATAGTTATCCACTTCGGCCAATAGTAGACCTGGATAACCTTGAAGCCAATAAAATAAAAATAAATTGTTTTTTTTTACGACAAACTCCATGCCGTCCAATTCCGTACTCGGACAATTTTATTCACAAAAAAAAAAAAATTTCCTTAGCGACACACTACATGCCGCCCTTGGCAACATATCCCATGCTGCCCACCCAAACAAGGAAAATAAAAATGAAAACTTTTGGCAGCACACTTCATGTTGCCCACCAAAAAAAATAATTTCAAACTCGTGCGACGTTAAAGAGGAGCCGAGGCAAGTAACGTCTAGCCCCATACGACGTAAAATGTAGGATGTTTTCTAGGAACAACCACCTTGTTCAATGTGTTCAGGGCACAACCACCCTGTTCAAACATCTAGCCCCGTATGACGCTAAAGGTCGGGTATATCCAATTCAACATCAAACTCGTGGGACATAAAAGAACCTAGACAGGTAACGTCTACCCCCGTATGACGTAAAATTTTGCATGTTTTCAGGGCACAACTGCCCTATTTAATGTTGTTCAGGGCACAACTACCTTATTCAAGGCACAACCACCTTGTTGAAATGTCTATCCCCGTATGATATAAAAGGGTCGGGTGTATGGACCATCGTTGCATGACATTAAACTGGTTAAAGGGCTCTATGGTTGTAGGAGTTAAAATTGCTAACTAACCTTGTTTTTTAAAATATCTTTCTCTTTTCAAAATTTTCACTATATGTCTTGTGATTTCAAAAACTTTTATTCCTTTATTAAAATCGTAGCTTGTCCCTGCTCCAGGTTCGACTTCAAATCTCTCCTACTTTCAAATTTTCAAAAACGAAGGAGCTTGGACACCCGTATATAATGAATACCTTGTGTGTCAGGATTACTATGTTGCTGCCTCGTCTCTCACTTAGGATTCGACCAAACAAGTCTCTTCCATTATAAAACCTTTCCCTATAGAAGGCCTCAGAAAACCCTAAGGAGATCAAAGAAAATGTCAGGGTTAAAGATTCAAATTGTGAAAAACCCTGAAGTTAAGTGGCATGGCTAGAAAATCCAACTTGAGTTTTAAGCTTGTGTAACTCATCAACAACTCACATCGAAAACCCTAAGAGGAAAATGCCCTAAGTGGGTGAGCTCGGTGAGTGCAATGACTTGAAGAGATAGTTGGTATGCCCCCTGACCACGTGACTTTAGGACGAAATTTAAAATGTCTGCTTTATCTCTAACGTTCACCTGCCCGCCGAAAGACATGGAACGCCAGAGTGTCTACTTCTTTGCCACTCACCACCCAGGTGACCAACTCGTGCCACCTAGCCTTGGATGACACAACCCGTGCCGCCTAGATTTGAGACCTCTTAAAAACATGTTTTGACTGAGCCTTTGGTGGGTTACGGGAAAATAATCTCCCCAACAAATTTTCCCCCTTTTTTAGCCTCTTTTGGGGACCATTTAGGGGGAAGGGAGAGAGAAACCCAGGAGGAGACTTGGAGAAAGATTGTTTTGAGGAGAGAGACGAGAGATTAGAGATAGAGGCTGAAACCCTAGCAGAGGAAAAAGAAACCGATAGAGATGAAAAACCTGAGTGAACAACAGGATAGAATACCCTGGAAATTGCGTCAGCGAGCCTGAGCCTCTTGAGAGAAACCCCTGATATACCCTTAGGACAGAGCTCACTACCAGAGACTTGCTGATCAAGATCTAGACTAGAAGGGCAAGAGGACCAGGTTCTGATACGGGCGAGCACCAAAGGCTCGGGAGTCCCAGGCCATCCGGCCCAGTTGGTATCTTCTCAACCCTCTCTCTTTTTTCATTTCTTTACTGATTTATTTTATTTTGATTTTTTTTTTATTAATTCATTTTACTCTAAAAATCATATTTTTGATATCTTGGATCATGCTGGCTCCGCCATAGATCTAAGAGCAAGTCTGCTTGTTTTTAAGCAGATCTGACCTCAGATCTGAATTCGATTTGTCCCACATTGTGTACCAATGCTTTCCTTTTATTTATCAGTTTAAAGTGTCAGATCTGAGTTATCTATATCGTTAGATTGCTTCGATTTTACACGGTAAACAACAAGGGCCCTGGACTGTTTGAAAGGATATACATCCATAACCAACAAATCCCCATCCAAAAAAACTATTTTTGAAGGTACGGATTTGGGCGAAACGCCTAGTGTCTCTCAAAACAATTGTTAAAAACAAACCTAAAATAGAAAAAAATGAATTTGGGGCAAAGGGGCTGGGGGACATTGGTAGTGTCGCCCAAATCTTGACGACACCAAGCGTGTCGCCCAATCTAGGGTGGGCGACACTGCCAGTGTCGCCCAAACCAAAACTGATCCCAATTTAAAATTTTCTTTTCAGGTGTGTTCCTTTGCCTCTTGTGAAGCTACTAGAAACATTTGGGTCAAAACAGTTTTTTTTACTATTTTTATTGATTGCTTTGGTAAAACAGGGCATTTATATGATGACGACACTGCCAGTGTCGCCCAAACTAAAACTTGTCCAAATTGATTTTTTTCATTTTTGGTGTTTTCCTTAGCCTCTTGTGAATCTCTTAGAGAAACTTTGGGTTAAAATGGATTTTTTTACTATTTTTAATGATTGTTTTGGTAAAAAAGGCGTTTATAGAATTCTGGGTCAAAAGAGGGATTTTTTAGGGTTACAGGTAGGTAGATTGATTCTACGTTATAGGGTAGGTTGTGTGAAATATGGATTTTGAGTTTACTAGGATAATGTGGTCTTAAAGTTACAGAAACCATAAAATTTTCCATATTTAAAATGGGGTGTCTACAGTTGCCCCTCTTTGGCACTCCTTGTTCTTTGGGGAACAGGTGAGTGGCAAAGAAGTAGACACTCTGGCTTTCCCGGTCCTTCAAGGGGCAGGTGAACATCAAAGATATTGTAGACATTTTAAAGTAATTTTTGAGTTCACGTGGTCATAGGGCACACCAACTAATCCCTCCAAGTCATTGCGCTCACCGAGCTCACCCACCTAGGGCATTTTTCCTCCTAAGGTTTTCGGAGTGCGATGTCGGTGAGTTACATAAGCTTGAAACTCAAGTTGGATTTTTTGGCCATGCTACTTAACTTCAGGGTTTTGCAGTTTGAATCTTTAACCCTAGCATCTTCTTTGATTTCCTTAGGGTTTTCTAAGGTTGTCTCTAAGAAAAGGCTTTCTATAGAGAGAGACTTGTCTGGTCGAATCTAAAGTGAGAGACGAGGCAGCAACGCGGTAATCATCATATATGGGTGTCCAAGCTCCTTCGTTTTAAAAGTCTTTTAGAAATTTTGAAGATAAAGGTATGCTTGAAATAGAACCCGGAGAAAGGATAGGCTACGAATTTAACAAAGAAATTAAAGTTTTTGAAAACACAAGACATATAATGAAAATTTTGAAAAGAGAAAGATTCAAAAAACAAGGTTGGTTAGCAGTTTTAACTCCCCCAATCATAGAGCCCTCTAAGAGGTTTAGCGTCATGTAGTGATGGACCATACACTCGACCCTTTTACATCAATACGAAGATAGACGGAATATACCAGACCCTTTTACATTATACAAGGATAGACGGAATACACCGGACCCATTTACGTCATACGGGGATAGACGGAACCTGCCTCGGCTCTTTTACGTCGCACGAGTTTGATATTTTTCATTGAATAGGGTGGTTGTGCCCTGAATAAACCCGACCTTTTATGTCATACGGGGCTAGATGGTACCTGCCTCAGCTCTTTACGTCGCACGAGTTTGACGTCATGCACTGAACAGGGTGGTTGTGCCCTGGATACACCCGACCTTTTGCGTCATACATGGCTAGATGGTACTTGCCTCGACTCTTTTACGTCGTACAAGTTTGACATTTTTCCATTGAATATGGTGGTTGTGCCTTGGATACACCTGACCTTTTGCATCATATGGGGCTAGATGTTATCTGTCTCGGCTCTTTTACTTCACACGAGTTTGATGATTTTTCTGTCTCCGCTCTTTTAAGTCGCACGAGTTTGACGTTTTTCCTATCTTGGCTCTTTCACGTCGCACAAGTTTGATGTTTTCTGGATTGGACTTTGGTTAGCAATTTGGCTCGTGCCACCGAGAAGCATTGTTTTTTTATTTTATTGAAAATTTTATTTTCTGGAAAACTGGTTGGTAATTTAGACTCGTGCCACCAAGGAGCGTTTTGAAATTTTTGAAAACTTGATAAAAATGTTTGAAAATTGTCATAAAAAACCATGATAAACCAAGTTCGATCCCCGGAAGACCCCCAAAAATGAGCCGAGGCAATTTTGGAAAAACGTTTTTGGGCGACACTAGGCATGTCACCCGGGCAGCACAGGTAGTGTTGCCTAGGTCTGGGCGACATTGTTAGTGTCTCCCACCTATATTTTATTTTTTATTTTGATGGAAATACTGGGGAATAATAATAATAATATATCTTTTTAACAAAAACATTTGGGTGACACCAGTGGTGTCGCCCACATAGGCTAGGCGACACTAGGTCACCTAACAAAAATTTATTTTTTTTATTTTTTTGAAATTTGAGAACCTGGGGGATGAAAAAGGGACCTTTTTTTGAAAAAATTGTGGACGACACTAGTAGTGTCGCTCGGGCGACAGGGGTGGTGTCGCCCATATCTGCGTACAAAATTGGGTGACACCAGGCATGTCGCCCATACCTCCAACCACCAAAATTGACATTTATCATTTTTCTGGATTTTAGGGTTATCCAAACCCTCTGTTGGCCGAAGTGGATAGCTACAAGACACGTTTTGGGTTGGATTTCTTTTTTCTCTATAAAAATCATCCCCCTTCCCATTCTTTCAAACTCAATTTTCTTCCTCTCATCTTCATCCTCTCCCTTCTTCATCATATTCCCTCTATTTTTGCAGGTTTTTCTTGCTCTCATCTTCGAGCTTTCCTGGCTCCTAGGAAGGACAACAAGATCTCAAAGTGCAAGGGGAAGGTTTTCGAGCGAGTTGACAACAAAAGAGAGGAGGAGGATTCCCCCCTTTTTCCAAGGGTTAAGCACTTCCCTGAAGGTCTGCCCTCCTATATTTCGCAAGGCCTTCGATCGGGTGAAGTTCCTCGACGTGTTAATGGCTTTCCTATAATTGGACACTGGTTCCGGGATTGGTTTCCTTTCGCTTTGCAGTGACCTGAGCTCATTGCCCTTCTTGCTTTGATTTCGATGATAGGCATCTTGAACATGGCCTCTTTCCATGTGAACTTTCCATTCCTCGAGGCTCTTACTGAGAGGTTCAACTATCAAACAAACACATTCTTCCTTCCTACAGGTGAGACAACACCAACTTTTGAAGAAGTCGTCAGGATTTCAGACCTGAACCTAACCGGAATTGCATATTAACCGTCTAGTTCCACAGACAACCATTCTATCATGGGTGCGCGATTGTTGGGGTCTACTTATTCTTCACATGGTCAGTAGGTTGATATGGAGTTGCTGGTCAGGAATTGAGCAATCTCGAGCCACCCAACAGATCCGTATTTTTCTTTTTACGCTATTGCGCACCGTTCTTTTTCCAAGCGGTCGTAAGACGATTCGAAGTTCCCTTATTCCTTTAACCCATGCCTTCTAGAAGTGAGAAGGTTACACCATTGTTCTGGTCGTGTTGGCAAGCATTTATTGGGGTCTTCATCACAGGGTCACGCGAGGTGACCGATTCATTGAGGCCAGTATCTTGATTTTGCATATATATTTTCAAACTCAATTTTATTTTATTTCACCCCTACGAATCAGTTTTTTTTCTAGTTGTGGCCCCTGAAACTCATATTTTTTCCATAATAAGTCATCGAAAAAGGGCCGGACTGAACCGGGAGGGTTTGGTTTGATTTGGGCGACACTGTTGGTGTCACTCACACAGGCTGAGCGACACCACCAGTGTCGCCTAGGTAAATTTGCCCGGATGGTTTCGAGGTCCATTTCGTTGTGTGACCCATTGGGGCGATTTTGGCTCCTGTTTTCTGTAGATTTGGGCCTATGAACATATCGCCGTTGTCCGTCCTCCTCAATCAACGATGGCTGTATCTGCTGCTCTAGGACTGACATATGTCAATGACGCCACCCGGCCTCGTGACGTCAATCATTATCGTTGGATTCTTGACAAGTTGTCATCATTCGATTGGGTTATCAGGGGTCTTGAGAATGTGCCCATGTTTCTGCCTGTTGTGGGATGTTCATGTCTTATTTTAGCAAGGTAGTTCTTCACAGAGTGGTACGTCCCTCAAAGGGTACTTTGCCAATTTTGCCATAGTCAGAATTACAATTCCCCAAGAGAAGCGATCGATCGTCGCCTTATCTTTCTGCTTCGATGACACTCTTCCATGCTTCTTGTTAAGGTAGGTTTGTCATGGAAGGGGAAGAAGTCTTCTTCCAGTGAGGGTGTGGTCAAGCAAGACAAACCCACGACCACCTCCAACTACGATTGTTGGTGGGAACGTGCCAATCCTCTTCCAATGTGCCCCTAGATCTTTGAGACTTTGTGGCGAACCTTCTACTCCCGCTCGGGATTCCATGCTTTCTCGAGAAGATGGAGCCTCTTGTTCAAATAAACGAATCAAATCCAATGAGGACGTGTCTGACATCAGCTTGGAAGAGGCTGAAGTCGAATTGGCTCAATGGATGACCTTCGTAGCCGAACTCAAGGAGAAGGATTTTGATCCGAAGCCGAAGACTGAATAACCAAATATTTCCTTTTTATTATTCTTTTTCTTGGCATGAATAAGTTGATCTTGTTATCATTCTCATTTTCAATACCTCTTTCATTTTATTGAAGTCCATTGAGACAGTAAGAATTTCGGTCATAAAACCATGTTTGATGACGTGAACGCCTGCAATAAGCCCATTTCAATGGATGAATAAAATCAGAGTTTTGAGATACCCAAAATTTTGTTTCCCATTCTACTCGATCTCTTCTTCTTCCTTTTTAGTTGCCCCTGTTGGGGAGTCTTTGTTTACCCCCGTTGTTCATCAGAAATGTGTGGTTTTATTTGCCGAAGCATCGTGGAACACTTTCTTTGCACACACTTTTCAAACTGAATTTTTACAAACTCACCCCCTACTTGTAGGCTTTTTGTCTCGAATTTCTGGCTATTGGGTCATCGTATGCACACACAGGGATGAGCTTGCCTCATTTTTCTTCATGGGATCCAATCGAGAGAAAAACGCTCCCAGACTAGTCAACTTCATCATTGGCGAGGTTCACCCATCTCCGATATGTGGTAGTTGGTAGTTATACTCATACAACCATGGAGTGCCTGACTAGTTTCACACCTTCATAACAAGCGTAGGAAGTTAGCTTTGAGAACGAGGCCAGATAACTTAACAGTTTAACCTTTTGTAATGATGGAGGAAGTCCTTTCTAAAAGGGTTTTTGTTTTTAAAATAGATGATTTAAAAGTAAATTTGAAAAGCATTTTCAAAAGGGACGGACCTTACAGTTTTTCCACTTGTTGCCCCTTTGGTGGTCACTTTCTTTATTCAAGTTTTACTCAAAGATGATGAAACAATTTCCTTGTGGGATCGTAAGAACTCAAAAGCCTCGAAGTTGTCTTTTTACCTTTGGAGCTTTCATTCTGTGCGTCTTGGGTCCATGAGGAGTTCTCTAGATTCTTGTAGGCTTCCATCTTGGAGAGGTCTCGATGTTCTTCCAAGGTTCGTCAAAGTCACTTTAGTTTCTATTCATGTCATCCTCTCACATCTTTCTGAGTTGGTTTTGTTGGGAACTTGTAGGGTTTAGGAGGAGTCTTCATCCTCAGAGTCTACTTGTGCAGTATTGTTGAACTTGCAAGTACTTGTTTGTACTTGAGGTTTTGAATCGAAAGCTCCTTCTTAGATATTTTGTTTTGTATTCTTTTTCCTTTTTTTACCCGTGATGCCTTTTCGGGTTTTCACCATGTCTATTTTTTTTTTGTTTTTTTTTTTTTTCGTTGTGGTACCTTTCAAGTTTTCACCACTCTTTTGAGCCCGTTACGGGTAGTATTTTCTAAGATACATCGCATTAATGGGGTCGTTGAGTTCGTACCCCTCTTGATTACTTATCTTGAGTATCGTGAGCATGGTTTTGATGCCACTTGCACTACTTGCTCTTATCAGTTACTTGAAACTGTGGTTCAGATGGTGGCGGGAGATAAACCATATTTCTAGCTAAGTGTAATTCCAACACTTTTTTTAATGGGTCTTTAAGAGGGGTGAAATTATACTCTCGCCTTTGGTTATTATATTGAGCGTTGGCTCTAAGCGGACCCCTTCAGTTTTGTTATGATTGTTGTGCTAAGTGGCTGAACCTTGGGCCGATCCGTTAATAACAATCTCATTAACCTGACCCGAAGCATTCCCCTTGTTATTGTTTTTGTTCTTATTTTGGGGATTTGTTATCGGTTTATTGTCAGGCTTGGTGCTGAGGGGTGTCCCTCTAGCCCTTTCATGTCACACCACCCGCTCAATCATGGAGTCGAAGGAGTGGGGGATAAGACCTTGGCTGAAGAAGGTCTTGTATTCAAGAGCGGCATTCTCTAAGACTATGGAGATTTTGGCTGGTTCTGTGAATGGACATTCTATGACTCGTATCGCCGCTTCGAGGAATCGACGAATGAAATCCTCGAAGGATTCTCCTGGGTTTGGTTTCATTGCACTGAGCTTGCACAGGGAGAGAGGTCCTGGTGTCGACCCGTGGTAGTGAGAGATGAATAGGTTGAACATTTCGTCTAGAGTGATGTGTGGTCGAGCGAACATTGTTCTTCGATACCAGTTCAGGGCCTCGCCGGTCAATGTTTGTGAAACTATGGCCTTCAGTTGGTTAGGCCTATCTTGCAAAGCTCGAATGGAGAGGAGGTACACGTTGATGTGAGTATCTGGATCGCTCTTCCCGTTGAACTTGTTTCTAAATTCTGAGATGACAAATTCCAGGGGAAGGTCTGTTATGCTTCCAAGGATCTCATGAACATAGGCCTTCAGGGGTAGAATTTCATACATGCCCATTCTTGCAAGCATATCCTGCGTTGTTTTTAAGGTGCCCTCTTGTTGACTATTTGACATGACAGTCGACCCACTGGTCGGCAGGTTCCCAAGCGTAAACTGATAAGTTGAGACTTGGGGTAGATGTTGGTCTGCATGGGCCTGAGATTGATGAGCCACAGTCACCGGGGCGGTTTGATACATTTGTGCCTAAAGGGTATACTGACCCATAGGTGTGGCCATCGATTGCGAAAATTACACGGTTTATTGGATCGGATGATCTAGAGGGACCGATTGAAGAATTAGCTGACTCGGACTCCCTGACTATTCAAAGTTTTTTGGGTGGAACCGACTTTTCAAGCCACACAGATTCCAGGATTAGGGGTCGACCCATGGGACTCTGCCTCTAATTGAAGACCAGAGTGTTGGATAATGGATTGAATTGAGGTCTGTCGGTAATTCCAAGGGATCGCGATATACTAGTCCTTAAGTTTGGGCAGGTTACTCTTAGAGTCGGCCGTGGAGCAATCATCATGGTCACCTTAAGTAACCAACATGGTGACTCTCTTTGGAGTTCTAGAATCTAGACTTAGGTAAGCGCTAGATTCAAAGACTCAGGGCGGATCTAGCCTGACTCTAGGGGAAAAACTTTAACTAAGACCTAGGCTAAGACTAGACTGGAGCCTAGACTTGCTAAACACAATGGGTTTTGAGTTCGGACCCTGAACTAGGGTAAGCCTAGTCTAGCTCTAGAGGCAACTCTAAACTTAGACCTATGCTAGAACCTTTACTAAGGCCTAGACTAGATGGGTTCGAGTCTCGGCTCTAGGTTCGGACTAGAGTGTGAGCCTGGTTCAGACCTGGACTAAGCTAGGTGCAAGCTTGATCTTGGACCTAGAGGGTTGTGATAATCAGAATGGGTGTGGACCCAAACTTGATCAAGGTTGCGTTAGGCAGGAGCCCTTGGCTCGGACCAAAATGGGGCTTAGGTTCGGACCTGGGTGTGAACCTAGTTTGGACCTGGTTTAAGCTGGGTATAAGTCTGAACTTTGACCCAAAATTTTGATATCAGACCAGGTGTGGACTTGGACTAGATCAAAGTGAACTAGGAATGAGCCTTGGACTCGAATCGAGAGGGGGCCGAAGTTCGGACCAAGGCGGAACCTAGTTCAGACTTGGGCTAAGCTGAGTACAAGCTTGGACTTGGACCCAGAGGGTTCAGCTCGAACCAAAACCTGTCCGGATTGAGATCTAAAATTAACTAATAGAAATAAACAAGCACAGCACATGAAAACTTTTGACCTATGCTTATAGGTAGGCTTAGCTTGAGAGTGGGTTTCTAATTATTGAAATGCAGCTAGGCCGATATAAGTCCCCACATAGGTCCTGACCTCCTATTATAGGATGTTCACCAGGTTCTACTATATGCGGAGTTGCTTTGAGGCAAAAGATTACGGAGGAGCGCTCACAGTTAAAGTTATGCGAATCTCAACCGCCTCGACTCTCAAAGCTAGGTTTCCCCTCATGCCGTTAACGCGGATTTTGGGGGTTTTCGAAATATTTGTTTGCTGGTTTCCCGAGCATTCCCGATCCGGTGTGTGCTGGAGTGTGTAAAGACGCATGCAATAAAAAATAATTTTCAAGCACACAGGCACACAAAACAAGAAAGAAAATAAGCGAGCAATCGACACTAATCGTGTCTAGCGATGCACGCTTCGAGGCGAAACTCACTCGAAGCACAGTATAGATGGAGGGATAAGCAGCCCCTAAGAACGTACAGTCAAGAAGGTGAGACCAAGCACAGTCAGTGCCAAGTCGAGCGCGGCCTGAGTCGAGGGTGACTCGAACGGAACACGGTTCAGGGAGGGGGCAAGCAACGCTCAATGTATTTTTTTTATTTTTTAATTTTTTTTATCTTTTTAACTTTGAAGAAACAAAATTAAATTGAGCATGACAAAAGCAGGGAAAACATCATTTCAGTCAAATTAGAAAACTAAAATAAAATAAAATAAAAAATAGGAATAGAAAAGACCTATCGGGAAGCAAAATATTTTTTCCATATTTTTTAAAAATTTATTTTAAGCCAAAAATTGACCAACAGGGATTCAAAAGGCTTTGGAACAGGTCTGTGAGGTCCTAGACATTTCTGGGACACTTGCAGTTGGGCGACATGGGTGGTGTCACCTAAGCGACACGACTGGTGTTGCCCTTACAAGAAGGGTGACACTACTAGTGTTGCCCAAAAAAATTTACTTTTTTATTTTATTTTTATTTTTATCTTGATAAAATTGATGAAATAAGGCTAAAATAAAATTTGAAGGAGCAGGAAAAAAAATATTTATGATGAAATAAATTAAAACAAAGTAAAGCAGAACAGTGTAGATAGAACATATCTGTATCAAGTAAAATATTTTATTTGGTATTTTTAAAAAGTTTATTTTGATCTGAAATTTTTTGAAAAATCACAAAAGAGACCCTAGAACAGATCTGAAAAGTTTCATAAGATTTTGAAACTTTTGAATTTGAGCAACACGGGGAGTGTCGCTCTGGATCTGGGCGGCACTGGTGGGGTCACCCAGAAAAAGCAAGGTTTCGCAACACCAAAACCCTAGATCCTAGTCACAACTGATGTTCGGGATCTTTTGTGACTTAAATTAGTGAAAAATAGTGAATAAAAATCGAATTTTGGCGCTTGGATCAAGCTCAAAATGCCGCATGGTAGGCGCCAAATTGTTTACAATGAAATCTGACAGATCTTCCGATGAAGATCTCTCGGATCTTTGACATTAAACTTGGGAAAATGAAGTGGCAGAGAAAGTGGGACCAATGCAATTTTGATCTGAGGCCAGATCTGCCCAGAAACGAGCAAATCTACTCTCAGATCTGTGGTAGAACCAGCATGATCCAGAGCATCAAAACACGATTTTTAAAGAAAATTAATATATCAAAATAAATAAAACAAAATCAAAACAGTAAAATAAGAAGAAAGAAAGAAAAGGACACAATACCAAATCGGGCCAGATGGCACGGGACTCTTGAGCCTTCTAAGGCTCGCCCGTATCAGCACCAGCATCCTCTTTACCTCTCCGATTCGAATATTGACCAGCAAGTCTCTGGTGTAAAAGGGTTGTTGTGCCCTGAAAATTGTTTTAGAACTAGGGTTGTTGTGCCCTAAGTCTAAGGCTTTATGGCTTAAGGTTAGGGTTAGGGTTTTCTCAGAAGAAATTTGTTCTAGGGTTTCTATCTTCTGAAGCTCTAGGGTTTCCTTCTCTCTGAAGCTGTAGGGTTGTATTTTTTTCACTCTAACTTCATATTCTCTTAAATAGCCATGAAAAAGAGATATACAAGGGCCCGAGACCTATTGGAAAGGATATATAACCATAACCAACAAATTTCCATCCAAAAACTCCATTTTTGAAGGTACGAATTTGGGCGACACTGCAGTGTCGCCTAAAAAAATCATTAAAAAACTGACCTAAATTAGAAAAAAATGAATTTCGGCAAAGGGCCCAAATCTGGGAGACACCAGCCCAGTCTAAGCTAGGTGATACTGTCAGTGCCGCCCAAACCAAAAATGCTCCAAATTTAAAATTTTCTTTTCAAGTGTGTTCCTTAGCCTCTTGTGAAGCTACTAGAAAACATTTGGGTCAAAACAGATTTTTTTACATTTTTTAATGATTTTTTTCGTAAAACAAGGCATTTACAAGATGACTTGGGCGACACTGCCAGTGCTGCCGGGGTGACACTACTAGTGTCACCCAAATCAAAACTTGTCCAAATTGATTTCTTATAAGGCTCAGCTTGGCGATCGATTTCATACCATGGATCCACGGGTCGTGTTTTAAGCCACCATCATGCGACTTGAAAGTTGGATGAATCTTGAAAACTTCGGATCAATAGTGTGCTTGTTCCTTGATGTTTTTTTCATGATTTCTTCTTTAGATCACACTAAGCATGCCGTCACAATCATCTGGCAATGAACGCAACTTGATTCCATGCCTCGATGAAGATTTTGCAACTTTGGAGTTTTGGCCAGAATCTAGAATTCCACCGCCAGAATTTGTAGTCATTTATCAGCTTTGTGTGTGAAATTTGACCGTTCATAATGCTTGGAGTTCAGACCAAAGATAGCTCTAGACCTTACGTACCTGATGCAACTGGTTTCACATCGATCGGGTACATGAGCGTCGTGATTTGGCTACTCGAGCGAAGCATGTCGTTGCTGATTTCCTGCAATGTTTTTCACAGATTGGCAACTTCTCTCTAGTTTTTCGCTCCACTAAGGCATCAGGGCGTGCCACATATCCAAATGCTCATCTTGACTATACGAACACGCTCCTACAAGTTTAGGCGTGATCCGACCTTGAAAGAGTGAGATATGAGCAACGCAAGTCACTTTTCATGATTGTCCCTTTAATGGAGTTTAGTTGCAGGATGGCCACACGGGAATACTGTGCGGCTCCTCCTATTTTGGTCTTTTACCTATAACGTCTTCCTGGAGTGTTCGTTTAAGCTGAAATTTGACCCCTGGGGGCTTTCAACTATCTCGGGTCTGATGGTAATGGTCCCACGACCGTTTGATGCTTCAAAAGTAGGATTCCAGTTATAGGAGTCCGTTTCAGAATGCTAGAGGCTGATTCTACCGAAACTATTTCTCAATCTGCACTGCCTTAGGCATGTCGAAATGCGTCAAAACTTGGCAGGAGACTTTTTGGGGTCCTTATGAAGATCTTGGCCAGTTCTGGTGCCATTGTGAGATTGCCAAAATTTCCATTGTTTGTCAGGCTTTATTGATCGGCTTCTCTATTTTATTTTGCATCAAGGACCCATGGTGCTAAAACATGTCTTCTAATACACACCCTTTGGGCAAGTTCAAGCTAAATTGGGAGGAGCCATTCGTAGTTACTAGAGTGCACGCAAGCAATTTTTACAATACCGAAAATCAAGAGGGGTACGAACTCAACGACCCCATTAATGCAATGTATCTCAAAAAATACTACCCACAACGGGCTCAAAAGTGTGATGAAAACCTAAAAAGGCATCACAAAGAAAAAAAGAAAAAGAGGGACGTGGTGAAAACCTGAAAAGGCATCACGGGTAAAAAAAGAAAAGAATAAAAAATCTTCAAGAAGGAGCTTCCGATGCAAAACACTCGAGTACAAACAAGTACTTGCAAGTTCCAACAACATTGCACAAGCAGACTCTGAGGACGAAGACTCCTCCTAAACCCTGCAAGTTCATAACATAACCAATTCAGAAAGATGTGGGAGGGTGACGTGAATGGAAAACCGAAGCGACTTCGATGAACCTTAGAAAAACATCGAGACTTCTCCAAGATAGAAGACCGACAAGAATCCAAAGAACTCTTCATGGACCGACGAGGCATGGGAAGAAAGGTAAATATGACAACTTCTAGAATTTTGAGTTCTCACAATCCCACAAGGAAATCCTTTCATCATTTTTGGGTAAAACATAATAAAGAAAATGACCACCAAAGGGGCCACAGGTGGCTAACCTGTAAGGCCCGTCCCTTTTGAAAATGCTTTTCAAATTGACTTTTAAATCATCCATTTTAAAAAACAAAACCCATTTAGAAATGACTTCCTCCATCACTACAAGAGGCTAAACTGTTAATCATCTGGCCTCGCTCTCAAAGCCAACTTCCTACTCCTATTATGAAGGCTTGAAACTAGCCAGGCACTCCATGGTTGTATGAGTATAACTACCAAACACCACATATCGGAGATGGGTGAACCTCGCCAATGACGATATTGGCTAGTCTAGGAACATTTTTATCTCGACTGGATCTCTTAAGGCAAAATGAGGCAAGTTCATCCCTGTGTGTGTGTACGATGACCCAATAACTGGAAATTCGAGACAAAACCCTACAAGTAGGGGACTGAATCTGTAGGCATTCAAATTGAAAAGTGTGTGCAAAGAAAGTGTTCCACTATGCTTCGACAATTAAATACACACGTAGAGATGAACTAGAACCCCCCAACAGGGGCAGCAACAAGGAGAAAAAAAAAACAAATAGAAGGGATTCCACATTCCCATAAGACCAATCAAAATGGGAAATAAAAATTCTGAATGCCTCAAAATTTCGATTTATTCATCCATTGAAAATGGGCTTATCGCATCCACTTACGCAATCAACTGTGGTCGCGAGACTGAAATTTCTATTATCCTAACAGACGTCAATAAAAATAAAACTCCTGAAAAATAATGTTGATCATGAGATCAACTTATTCATGCCAAGAAAAAAAAAAAGAAAAAAAAAAATTTGGCTATTCAGTCTTCAGCTTTAAATCAACATCCTTCTCCTTGAGTTCCGCCACGAAGGCTGCCCATCGAGCCAATTCGACTTCAGCATCTTCGAAACTAATGCTAGAAACATCCTCATTCGATTTAACCCGCTTGTTTGAAGAAGAGGCATCGTTTTCTCGAGAAGACATGAGATCCTAAGCAGGGGCAGAAGGTTCGCCATGAAGTTTCGAAGATATGGGGCACAGCAAAAGAGGGCAGGCACGTTCCTACCAAGAATTGCAGTTGGAAGTAGTCGTGGGCTTGTCTTGCTTGGCCAACTCGTCACAGGAAGAAGACTTCTTCGCCTTCCATGACAACCCTGCCTTAACAAGAAGCGTGGAAGAGTGTCGTCGAAGTGGAAAGATAGGGCAACAATCGCTCGCCTCTCCAAGAGAAGTGTAATTCTGAGTATGGCGAAACTCGTGAAGCACCCTTTGAGGGAAGTACCCCTCTATGAAGAACTGCCCTACTAAAATAAGACATGAACATCCCATAGCAAGCAGAAATAGGGGCACATTCTCAAGACCCTTGATCACCCAATCGAATGACGACAACTCGTCAAGAATCTTGCAATAATGGTTGACATCACGAGGCCAGGTGGTATCACTGACATATGCCAAACCTAGAGCAACAGACATAGCTATTGTGGATCGAGGAGGATGGACAATGGAAATGTGTTCATAGGCCAAAATCAGCATAAAATAGAAGCCAAAATCACCCCAACAGGTCACAAAGCGATAATTCATGACCCCAAAACCAACTGGGGCAGATTGAGCTAGGCGACACTGTGTGGGCGACACCACCAGTGTCACCCAAACCAAACCGTCCCGGTTCAGTCTGGGACTTTTTTAGTGACTTTCAATGGCAAAACTATGAAATCTAGGGGCCAAAACAAGGACAAAAACTGAGTTGCAGGGGAAAAATAAAATAAAATTGTCACGCACCAAGAATTTACAATATTCATAATCCGGAGATGTGACAGTCAAAACATATATACATCTCTTTTTAAGACAAATTTACAATGGCGGATTCTTACAAAGTAACAAAAGAAAGTTTAAGCACAACTACGATATCTTCCAGAGTTGATCCTGACGAGCACTCAAAATGAAACCTCAGTTATCCTGAAAAAAATGTTTACCATAATTTGATGAGTTTGGCTACTCAGTAAGTGATCATCATAATCCTAAAAATAATCATGGTTGAAAGATATCAATATTTTCAAAAAGGAGATCTATTAACAGAAATGCATCAACAGTTTCACTATCAAAAATGCATAATTAAGTATAATTCGAATATATGAAATGCGTATAACATTTTAACGTCAGTGCATAATTCAAAAGATTTCACAAATACCCTATTGGCGTCCCAAGTAGGTCACCTATATACCCCATCAACGTCCTGATGGGTCCACTTAATCCCTATCGGCATTCCAGATAGGTCCACTTAATTCTTGCAGGTCCACTTATACCTCACCGGCGTACCAGATGAGTCCACTTAATCCGTACCGGCGTATCGAATAGGTCCACTTACACCTCACCGGCGAACCTGATGAGTCCACTTGCATACTTAAAGTATTTCTAAATCTCTTTAAACATCCGAAAGCAGCAATATCATGTACTCAACATATCACTAAAATTATTGATATGAATTTCACCGAAACCATTAATAATTGTCACTTTCAATAACAATTCAAAAACAACCAGTCAAATATTTTGGGCTCAAATTTAGAAAGGTAGTAGTTCGTAAAGACATTCTTGCATAATTGCCAATCTAATATGTATAGGAAAATTCTTATATAAATTCAAGAGTACGGAATTATCACAATTTATGGGATGTTAATTCGCAAATAAACATTTCATAGACAATGTTATAATCAATTGCAAAATATCAGTTTTCAAATAATAAGACAGTCATTTGCACATGAAATTTAAAATGTCTAATTATTCAAAAACAATAGAAAGAAATGTCACAATTTTACTAAAAGCAGAAATATCACATTTATTTTTAATAATTTTACAATATCTAAATTTTCTAACAATAGACAAGAAAGAAATAAATTTATTTTTCTAAGAATTTACAGCATTTAAGATTTCTAACATAGATAAAATATCACAATTTTATTAAAAAGATTGTTTTTCAAAATAATGAGGTCGCTTGCGCATAAACTTTATCGCACCTAAAATTCTTGATAATAAGCAGAAGTAATTATTTCATTTCGTTTTTAAAAAGAACAGATTATTTTTCAAGATAATGAAGTCACTTTCCTAAAATATTTGAGAGGGAGCTTCCGATAAAAATTCGGCTAAAGAGAGAAAGAGCTCACCGCGTTTCGACTAGAGAGAGAAAGATCTCAAAATTTTCTAGGGTGGGGGTCGTCGCCTCTCCTATTTAAATTTTTAAGATACCTTATTATATTATGTTATTAAATTACACCTCATACATGCTGTGTAACAATTATATTACACAAGAAACGTTTAAAGCCCACGTCCACTAAAGGACGTGGTAATGACAAGAAAAAAAGTTAACAAAGTGGTGATCGTCCCTAAGGATCATAATACTTATATGGACCATCACATTATAAAGAATTATTTATTTATTTATATTTATATTTATTATTTATATTTATTTATTTTTATTTATTTTTTTGAAAGTTTAAGATTGTTACAATTCTTCTCGCCTTAAAGAAATTTAATCATCTAAATTTTTGTACCTGATTATTGAAAAAGATAGAGATATTTTTCTCTGATATCTTCTTCTCGTTCCCAAGTCGACTTCTCTCTTGAATGGTACTACCATAATATATGGACCAAAGGAATCTCCTTGTTGCGCAACACTTGTACCCTCCTATCCAATATCAAAATTGGCTGCTCAATGAAGGATATGTCCTTCTTGATCGGTAAAGGTTCATATTTCAAGCTATGGGATGGGTCGAGCTGATATTTTTGTAGTGATGATACATGGAAGACATTATGGACATTTGCTAATTCGGGTGGTAAGGCAAGTCTATAAGCGACACCTACGATTCTTTTCAAGATTTTAAATGGTTCGATATAACGTGGGCTCAGCTTTCCTTTCTTGCCGAATCTCATAATGCCTTTTATTGGTGAGATTTTTAGAAAAACTCGATCACCTTCCTCAAATTCAAGATCTCTCCTTCGGTTATCGGCATAACTCTTTTGTCGACTCTGAGTTGTCCTGAGCCTTTCTCGATTTAATGTTATCTTATTTGTGGTTACCTGGACAATTTATGGCCCCAAAAGCTTTCTTTCACCAACCTCGTCCCAACAGATGGGTGACCTGCATTTCCTTCCATACAGTGCTTCATATGGTGCCATCTGAATACTGGCTTAGAAGCTATTATTATAAGCAAACTCAATCAGGGGAAAATGGTCATCCCAGCTTCCTGTAAAGTCAATGACACAGGCCCTCAGTATATCTTCCAAAGTTTGAATGGTCCTCTCCGAATGTCCATCAGTTTGGGGGTGAAAGGCAGTGCTAAAGGTGAGTCTCGTCCCCATGGCTGACTGTAGCCTAGCCCAAACTTTAGAAGTAAACGGAGTATTCCTGTCCGATACATTACTGACCAGAACTCCATGCAACTGCACTATTTCCTAAATGTACAATTGGGCCAGTCGATCCAAAGTGTACATCGTGCGAATCGGCAGAAAGTGGGCAGCTTTGGTCGGCCGGTCCACAAT
>NW_006497889.1:1647932-1668892 GCF_000471905.2 Amborella trichopoda
GGTAGTAACAATTATATTACACATGAAACATTTAAAGCCCACATCCACTAAAGGACGTGGTAATGAAAGGAAAAAAAGTTAACAAAGTGGAGGAAAAAAAGTTAACAAAGTGGTGATGGTCCCTAAGGATCATAATACTTATATGGACCATCACATTATAAAGAATTATTTATTTATTTATATTTAATATATATATATTTATTTTTATTTATGTTTTTGAAAGTTTAGGATTGTTACAAAAATTGATTTTGAAAATATACCTATAAAATCAGGTACTGCCCTCAATGAATAGGTCGCCTCGGGTGACTCGGTTGTGAAGACCCTGGTAAATGCCCGCCAACACGACCGGAACAATGGTGTAAGCCACTTGCTCTCAGAAGGCATGGGCTAAAGGAATAAGGGAACTTCGAACTGTCTTACGACCACTTTGAAAAATGATGGATCGTAACAGCACAAAAAGAAAAATACGGATTTGTTCGATGGCTTGAGTTCGCTCTCGATTCTGGACCAGCAACTCCATATCAATCCACTGATCATGTGAAGAGTAGGCAGCCCCCAACAGTCATGCACCCATGATGGAATGACCGTCGGTGGTAGTAGAGGGTTGATACGCAATCCCGACCAAGCTCAAGCCAGAAACCCTAGAAATTTCCTCTAAAGTTGGTGTTGTCTCGCCTGTAGGAAGGAAGAAGGTGTTTATTTGATAGTTAAACCTCTCAGCAAGAACCTCAAGGAGAGGGAAGGTCACATGGCAAGAGGCCATGTTCAAGATGCCCTTCATCGATACTAATGCCAAAAAGGCCATGAGCTCGAGCTACTACCGAGCAAAAAGGAACCAATCCCTGAACTAAGGCCTGATGACAGGAAAGCCATTGACTCGTCGATGAACTTCACCCGATTGAAGGCCCTACGAGATATAGGAAGGCAGACCTTCAGGGAAGTGCCTAACCTTAGGAAAAAGTGGGGAAGCCTCTTCTTCTCCTTCATTGTCAACTCGCTCAGTAACCTTCCCTTTGCCCCATGGAAATAGCAAATTCCCTCCTATGAGCCATGAAAGCCTAACGGTGAGAACAAGAAAAACCAGTAAGATCATAGGGGAGATGATGAAGAAGGAAGAAGATGAAGATGGGAGGAAGAAAGAAGAAATTAAAGGATGAGAGAAGAATGGGAAGAACATGATTTTTATAGAAAACAAGAGATCCAACCCAAAACTCGTCTTGTAGCTATCCACTTCGGCCAACAAAAGGTTTAGATAACTCTAAAACCTTTCAAAATGATAATTGTCAATTTTGGAGGTCGATAGGCTGGGAAAAACGCCTAGTTTCGCCCAATTCCATACTCAGGCTGGGCGACCCACAAAATTTGGAAAAAGACCCCTATTTAATCCCAGCATGTTCAAACAAAATAATAATAATTATTATTTTTGTATGGGCGACATGCCTAGTATCGCCTAGCCTATGAGCGCAACACCACTAGTGTCACCCAAATCTTTTTGCAAAATTTCTAGAATTTCCATAAATAAATAAATAAATAATGGGCGACACGTCTAGTGTCGCTCATCCTGTGAGGGCGACACCATTGGTGTCGCCCAAATTACATGGGCATGTGGGGGCGACACCACTCGTGTCGCCCAATTCCTTTTTTACAAAACCTTTCTTTTTTTTAATCCCATTGTCCAAAAAAAAAAAAAAAAAAATTATGGGAGACACGGCTAATGTCGCCTAGTCTGTGAGGGCGACACTACTCGTGTTGCCCAAATCTTTTTGCCCAAATTTTAATTTTTGGAATTCTCCATGTTCCACTTAATAAAAAAAATAAAACTGAAAATAAAAAAATAAAAAAAATTGCGGGCACAACAGTCATGATGCCCAGACATGGGCGATACGCCTAGTGTCGCCCAAAAACCTTTTCCCAAAAAAGCCCCACTCAATTTTTGAGGCATTCTGGGGATCAATCTTTAGCTTATAATGTGTTTTTATGACCATTTTCAAACATTTTGATTAATTTTCAAAACATTTAACACACTCCTTGATGGCATGAGCCTAAACTGCCAACCAATTTTCCAAAAAATAAAAATTTCAAAAAATTCAAAAAAAAAGAATAATTAGCTCCTAGGTGGCACAAGCTTACATTGCCAACCAAAAATAAAAAAGAAAATGCTCCTCGGTGGCATGAGTGTAAACTACCAACCAAAGTCCAATCCAGAAAACGTTAAACTCGTGCGACGTAAAATAGTTGAGACATGAAAAAATGTCAAACTCGTACGATGCAAAAAAGTCGAGACAAGAAAAATGTCAAACTCGTGCGATGTAAAAGAGCCGAGACAGGTATCGTCTAGCCCAGTATGATGTGAAAGGTCGGGTGTATCCAGTTCAATGTCAAACTCGTGCGACGTAAAAGAGCCGAGACAGGTATCGTTTATCCCCGTATGACGATAAATGTCAGGTGTATCCAATTCAACGTGTATCCCTGTATGGCGATAAATGTCAAGTGTATCCGTGCGATGTAAAAGAGCTCAGACATGTATCATCTAGCCCGGTATGACGTAAAAGGGTCAGGTGTATTCCGTCTATCCCCGTATGACGTAAAAGGGTCGGGTGTATTCTGTCTATTCCCATATAACGTAAAAGGGTCGGGTGTATGGTCCATCACTGCATGATGTTAAATTGCTTAGAGGGCTCTATAGATACAGGAGTTAAACTGCTAACCAACCTTGTTTTCCAAAATATCTTTTTCTTTTCAAAATTTTCACTATATGTCTTGTGTTTTCAAAAACTTTAGTTTCTTTGTTAAAATCGTAACCTGTCCTTGCTCAGGGTTCTATTTCAAATCTCCCCTTACTTTCAAAATTTCTAAAACAACTTTTAAAACGAATGAGCTTGGACACTCGTATATGATGATTGCCGCGTTGTTGCCTCATCTCTCTCTTCAGAATCGATCAGACAAGTCTCTTCCTATAGAAAGCCTTTCCCTATAGACAACCTTAGGAAACCCTAAGGAACTCAAGGAAGATGCCAAGGTTAAAATTTTTCGATGGCAAAACCCCTAAAGTTAAGTGGCATGGCCAGAAAATCCAACTCGTGTTTCCAGCTTTTGTAACTCATTGACATCTCACGTCAAAAACCCTTGGAGGAAAAATGCCCTATGTGGGTGAGCTCGGTGAGCGTAATGACTTGGAGGGATTAGTTGGTGTGCCCTCTGACTATGTGACCTTAGGAATAAATTAAAAATGTCTCACATTGTCTTTGACGTTCACCTCCCCCTCGAAGGACAGGGAACGTCAAACTGTCTACTTCTTTGCCACTCACTTGTCCCTCGAAGGACAAGGAGTGCCAAAGAAGGGCTATTGTAGACACCCTATTTTAAATCTGACAAATTCTATGGTTTCTTGAACCTTTAGGACCACACTTATCCTAGTAAACCCAAAATCCATACTTCATAGAGCCTACCATGTGACCCAGAACCAGTCTGCTTGCCCGGCCAATGTCGCCCAACCCCTTTTGGCCCGAAACATAATTTTTCTTCCTGAGATGATTTTCTTGCCTTTTTTTAATGATTTTTACTAAATTTTTTTGGCGACACTAGGTGTGTCACCCAGATCAGTACCCCCAAAAATGATTTTTTTGGCTAGGGATCTATTGGTTATGGAGAGTTATCCTTTTCAACAGATCCTTGGCCCTATAAAGTCTCTTTTTTGTAGCCATTCAAAGGGATCTCTTGATTAGAAAAAAAACCTAGACAGACTTCTGCTGAGAAAACCCAAACCCTAACCTTAAGCCTGAAAATCCTAGACCTAAGGCACCACAACCTTAGATTTAAACTATCTTAGGGCACAACCTCCCTTTGAAATCAGAGATCTGTTGGTCAACATCCGAATCAGAGAGGTAAAGAGGACGCTGGTGCTGATAAGCGCGAGCTCTCAAAGGCCTGAGCCATCCAGCCCCGTTTGGTATCGCTCTTTAATCATTTCTTGCTTTTCTTTCTTACTATTTGGTTCAGTTTTTTTTTATTTTAATCTGTTCATTTGCTTTAGAATCGTTTTTTTAGTGTCTTTGCCACAGATCTGAGAGTAGATTTGCTCGTTTTCGAGCTGATCTGGCCTCAGATCTGAATTCGATTTGTCCCACGTTCTCCACCACTACATTTTCATAAGTTTAAGGTGTCAAGATCCGAGAGATTTTCATCAGAGGATTTGTCAGATTTTGCATCCTAAACGCAATTCTTTTCTCAACTTGGATCTCCTTTTTTATTTTCTTCGGTTATGATTTTCTCTATTCTTCGGTCTCCCCCGTTTTTTAGTGACTAATGTGTGTGAGTGGGAGGAATCTGAAGATTTTCTTCTCACTTCTTCATTCAACAAAATACTTGTAACTTGGCTCATGGTAACAACCCCATCGGGTGCCGAGTTGCTAAGGGATACAACGAGGGTCTCCCAAGTGTCAGGTAATGAGCTCAACAATAACAATGCTTGCAGCTCATCATCTAGCACCATCTTCATAGCTGCCAACTGATACAATGCTTTGTATTTCATTCAAGTGCTCCGCAATCGACCCGTTTTTCTTAAACTTCAAGTTTACAAGTTTTTAATTAAAAATGCCTTATTTTTTGCCATCTTTATCTCACAAATTATGCAATTTCTTTCACAAGGAAATTGCACTAGTTTCTGTTGATACATGGTGGAACACGGTATCATCCAACCATTGCCGGATGTAAGCAATTGCTTTCCAGTCTAACTTCTTCCAATCATCATCGGTGATGGTTTCGACTTCTTCTTTATCCCCTCAATTAGCAAATAGAGGTCTCTAGAATAGAGAGTGTCTTCCATCTTGGGCTTCCAAATTGACCAATTACCCCCATTTAAACTAATCATCCTTATAGAGGTCTTTGTATCCATCTTTGATTCACACACGAATAAAAACAAACACTTGATGTGTAAATGCTCTGATATCAGTTATTGGGAAGCAATGTTCTTCCCTTCTATGCATGAATCAAAGCTAAAAACATCCCACAATGTATGTTTGTTCAAATACTAAAAATGGGCAATTTGCTAAGTGCCAAGAAAAATAGAAATCACAAATCACAAAAGGGAAAGTTCTACCAAGCACAATCACAACACAAGATTTAAGGTGGAAAACCCTTCAATGTGAAGGGAAATACCATGGGGCAAATCCGATAGAGGAATCCACTGAAATCAAATGAGGGTTACAATATGGTTTCTTCTCATGTTTTTGTCCAAAACGTGAGGCTTATAATCAAATGAGAGAACAACAATAACTTGGAGAAGATACAAAATTACCTCACAAGCACCAACAAGATCATCTATTTCCCACCACAAAAAAGCCCAAAAAAAATGGTCTTTCAATGGCTCAGAGATGCAACAAGAGAGCACACCACTGTTTCGATTTTCCAGCTAAATGTTGAGCATGAGAGATATCAAAAATGACCTATGGAATGGCTTGAGAATGGTGATAGAAACTTTGCTACAAACCTGCACTTTCTTCTCTCCAAGAGCCTTCAAAGAACCCTATCTTTGCTTGCAAAGAATGTCTCAAAAAAAAACCCCATTTTGTTTTGTCTTTTAAAACACCCTCTATGTTTTCTCTCTCTAAAAACCTCTCTCTAACCTTTTTTTATTTTATTTTTTTTGTTTTTTTTTATTTTTTCCGGTTCTTATGGGGCTGCACTACGTAATCACCCCAACACTCTTTTACTCCGTCAGTAAATACTGCAATGAGAAAAATCAAAGTGGGTCACTTTTCAAAGTGAGGCTTTACTTTGCTTTTTCATAAGGCCCTATAGAAACTGCATCCTATTTATAACAAAGCATTGTGTCTAGAGCTTCTTGTATCTCGTGCCACTAAACTTAGTTGATAACACTAGTGGTGCTATTTACTTATTCAAGGCCTTGTGGTGAGGCGACTGCTTACAAAGCACAGGCTTTAGCTTTGTTATGTGGTGAGGCTACAACTAATAACACAGAGGTTTTAGCTTTGTTACATGGGCTGAAATCGTAAAGGGGATTCCTTAAACGTGATTAATTGGTGCAACAATGTTGAGAGACCACCTTGAAATTTGAGAGATGTTTGGATGAAAATCTTGAACCTTTGTCAATCCCATTCACTATAGGAAAGCTAGTAAGAAGGCACATACACTAGCTAAAACAGGAGTGCAATTCACTAATGTGGTTGTTTCTTGATTTGTTGCTTTATAGTTTGATGTAATCCTCGTTCATTAATAAAAAATTCCATGCTTATGTCAATTTTCTTTTCTTTTTTTTTATTTTTATTTTTTTATGTATATATGCGCCTTGTCAAGGGTGCAATTGTAATTCGTGAAACTTGGAGGCAATCTGCGACGGGGACTTCGTAAAATCATTCAAGATATTTATGGTTTAACATTTCATTCCTTTTCTATGTCCTGCTTTTGAAAACTATATTGCAATACTTGAAAGAATAATTTTCAATTTTACCACCCCCACAACCCAATCAAAACAGGAGTTATTTTGGGAGAAACGATGCTGGTTCTATACGACCTAGGCCTTATGAAAAAAATAAAATAAAATCCCATTTTGAAATCTTGTCCCGAATATACTTTGGTTATAGAAAATCCCTAAGATGCCTCTAAAATACGTTTCTACCAGAAATTAAAATGCTATAGATCGTATGGATATGTGAATATTTGCAAATAGACGGCATCGATAATGTGTTACAATTTATATTAGTTTGAGGTCTTGAAATCTTAATTTTATCACAACCATAATAATTAAAGTCAAGGTAATTAATGTGAAGGCTTTTTGACATTGAAACTGCAATTTTAGATGAGCTTTGATGTGAGGCTTTATTTTTTTTAGAAAGCCATGGCCTTATTTTAAAATCTTCCGATAAATTAGTATCCCAAACTTTTCCCTTATCTAAGACATTTTGGTTGGAAACTTCAACATAATTAAAGATAAATTTCATTAGATAAAAAAGTAAAGTTCCATAAAATACAATAAAGCGGAAGAAATTGAGGAATACAAGCTCCATAAATTCCAAGTCATTTGTGTTTAGTTCTCAGAAAACGGACAACTTAGCCTCTGAACTAATAAAAAAAACTAAAAGATACCTTTTGATAGGCATCATAAAATATCCAACCCATCCTAAAAATGTACCCCAAATAAAACCAACTATAAACTCATTTTTTATTTTATTTTATGTTATTTGATGCTTAATTTAAAAAGAAAAAAAAAGAAATACTCCATTTTGTATTTATTTTCAGGTGAAAACGACTCCAAACTCTAGAACAAAAAACATGACCATGCCCACCCTACTTCTTTAGGGCTGATTACATCTCAACAAAGTTCAAAATAATAATAATAATAATAATAATAATAATAATAATAATAATAATAATAATAATAATAATAATAATAATAATAATAATAACTTTAAAACTAGCATGCATTGTTTTTCTTGGGGTAATTCAGGAAAAGACAGGCTCTATCCATTTTTTCAAGCAGTTTAAAAATTAGGGAAAATGACCTCTATCCCCTTTTTTGAAATTTCCATCCCTATTAGCCCTTTGAGTTCACCAATCTCTTGTACCCCCTCAAGGTTAAAACTTTGGGACCGTTTGCCCCCCAAGTGTATTTTTTTTTGTTTCTTTTACAAATTTGATCTTTTTGTTTTATAAAATACCAAACCCATACATTAGTCAATTTTTTTTTTTTTGTGACTTGATATACAAAATTCATTGATGTTAATAATAATGATTATTATTATTATAATAATTGTAATAACAACAACAATATACTTATTATTAAATAGTTCGTCTCTTATAGGTATTTTAATAAATTTTTTTAATAAATCAATAAATAGATAGTACTAAAGATCTTGATTAATCATTTTCCAAGTACAAAAGATATTGATGCAATTGCAAAATACGTCATAATATTAAAGAAAAAATCATTTTCTTTTCAAGTCTAAATTTTTAGAGTGGGGTCTACAGATGTAAGATTGTTTTGGGTAGCAGAAGAGAAAAGGGAAGGAAGTTGACAAATTAATAGATTTGACATTTTTCAAAATAAAAAGATCAAATTTGTTAAAGAACAAAAAAAAATATAAGTCAGGAGTTAATGGTCCCAAAGTTTTAAATTTGAAGGTGTACAAGGGATTTTGGTGAACCAAAATAGCTAATACGGATGGAAATTCTGAGAAAGGGGATAGAGGTCATTTTCCCTAAAAATTGGTATTTGAAAGATGATGTTAAGTGGGTGATTGTCAATATAAATGAAAATCACATATTGGTGAGTAGGATGTGAGGTGCTACCATCCTCGTGCCCTTTCCTAAATTTAAGATTGCCATGTGGGTTAACATTTTCTCTCTAGACTAGAGAGAGAAAATATCAATCTCGAATGGACTTGAGTTAAAACCAGTGCTCGTAAAATCAAATCGAAAGGATTAACCGGACATGGGCCATAAGCGGTTTAACCGGCCTAACTGATAAACTGGCCAATTCAACCGTTTTAACCGAGCAGGTCCCAGGAGGCCAAAACATTGTTGAAAAAAATAAAAAAAAATCTACTAAAATACAAAAAACATATAAAGAATAATTAAACAAAACACATTCAAGTGAAGTTGAAAATTAATGAAAAATGGATTTTAAAAGTAAGTATTAATGATGAAAATAATTTTTAATATTTACCATAATCTAAAAACTATTAAAAAATATATTATAAATTAAATTTTTTACTTTTAAGATTTTATAGATAATTTTTTAAATTTTTATTTTTAAAATATCAACCGATCACCAAAACCGACCCCGGTGGTTATCGGTTTGTTCGGGCGGCTATTCAAACAATGGTTGAAACTTTGACGAACGACCGACAAGCTTATAAACTTAAAAGTAACAGTGGCCAGAAACGACCGACAGAGCATCTTAAGAGACAAAATGTCAAATGAAAAAAACATGCGACGTCAAATCCACGACCATCCCATCACATAAAAGTGAAACCATATCAAAGAAAAACGGCAAATCTTTCCACCTCATCCAACCCAATTCTTCATTCAAACTCAATTCTCTCTCTCTCTCTACACAAATTCTATATCTTTGGGAGAAAAAAAAAGCAGAATACATGCCACTCATTTACATTAGGGCTAAAAAACCCAAGCCCACTTCATATCTCTCTTCCAAATTCTTTTATTCAATTCAATGGCGGTAAGAACCCCAGAAAAAGAAATGAAATAGAGAAAAATGTGTTCACTGTTCAAAATAAATCTGATCAATATTTGCATATAAAAGATCCACAAAAAAAAAGAAATTCTAGTGTGCTAAATCTGTTCAAAGAGATCGAATTTGGGATCGGTTTGATCTTCTGATAAACTGCTGTAGTCATCTGAGCACTGCAACTTCTGCCATGAATTCAGATTCTCAGAGAATGATAATTCAAAGTATTCAGGCCATTTGAAGCCCTCAAAATGCATGTTTTCGCTCTGAAAATCCTTATTTCCTCCATTGCTACTGGAACTGCTACTGTTACTGTAGGTTAATCTACCATTATCGCAGCGCTGATCGATCCCTTTAGTGCAGGTCCATGAACCCGATGGAGTAACAAATTTGTCTAATTTGCCTGAGAAGTTGTCCTCAATTACCATGGAGGTACTTTTTTCACAGTAATTTGATTCAGTAACAGGCAAAAATCCGGAATCCTCTCTCACCTCAGCTTGGATTTGATGAGAGAGAACAAAATCTCTGTGAAACAATGGAACCCAATTCGAATATGGGTCAGTTACAGAGTGAGGATTGACATTGAGGCAGTTTGCAGAGATGGAGATAGGTGTTTCTGAAATGGTTTTTTTTGAAAGAGATAGTGAGGGTGGGTTGGGGTTATTTGTGAAGGAATTTATCGGCAATTGCGAGGTTTCGGTCATGGAAATACTCTGAAGCTTCTGGTTTTGTTGGTTCTTGGTGAGGACCTGGTTTTCAGAGGGGTCATTTGTGGTTAATGTCTTGTGAGTGTTGGGGTCAATTCCTTGTTGGATTAACTTCTTCTTTAGGCATGAATTCCACAGGTTCTTGATCTCATTGTCGGTTCTTCCAGGTAGCTGAGCCGCTATCTGAGACCACCTGAAATTCCCCAATTATCAAGAGAGAGAAAATGTATTATCATGCTCCATTTCTCACTCAAATACCTGACTGAATCTCTCTCTCTACCTGTTTCCAAGAACTGCATGAAGACTGATGATGATGTTTTCTTCTTGGTGTGAGAAGGAGCCTCTCTTAAGGTCAGGCCTTAGGTAATTGATCCATCTCAATCTGCAACTCTTTCCACACCTCTGTAAACCTACATGCATTCAGAATATTAAAAGATTAATTGAGCTAGAGCCACAAACGCAAGTTATATAATGAAGAGAAAGAGAAAGAGAAAGAGAAAGAGAGAGAGAGAGTACCCGCTTGTTTGGGCACTGAGCTCCAGCAACCAATGCCAAACTGCGTGATGTGTTTCATGAGTTTCTCATCCTCCTGTGGTGACCACAGTCCTTTCCTTAGCTTTTGCTTATTATAAGTACTCGAAGGCCTTCCCATTCTCTCGCCAAAAAGTCGTCGAATTCGGGCCAAAATTGCCAAGTTTGGGCAAAAATTCTTAGGGGCACTCGATGGTTTTTTTTTTTTTCACCGGAGAATGACCCAACAATAGGCACCAAAGAACTGGTGTTTTTGAGGCCACACACGATATCCGACCATTGTTGGAGAAGTAACACTCTTATGTTATCTTTCAGAGAGAGATTATTTAAAAAATATGAAGAAATCGCTCAGTATTTGAAAAAAAGTAAAAACATTTGGCCAGAAAGGGTCAAAATCACTGAGGAAACGCTCTCAGAACAGAGAGAAATGAGAATTGCTATGAATTCATGGAAAGAGTAGAGTAAGAATTGTGATGCATTGTATTGTGCCAATCAACAGCTTTCAGTGAAAATATTGACGGAACCCATCTGAGATATTGATATAATTCAATCGAATATGCCGAGAACGAAGAGATTCGGAGCTGTGATCTGGTCTGAGCGAGGGAATTAATAGTTTTTCCGTTAATTTGAGGAGAGAATTATGCTTAAGATTCAAGTTAGAAGGGAGAGAAAGAAGGGTTGTTTAGAAGACACAGGAAGGTGAAGCAATCAATTGGGTTCTACGCAAAAATGTTATTGAAATGCATTGGCATGGATTGGGTTCTAAGCCATCTCTTATGCCTAGAGACCAAAACCAGCTTAAATCCCAAGTCTACAAAGAAAAAGGAAAAAAGAAAAGTAGAAAAGAAAAGACCAAGGAAAAGTTAGAGAGAGAGAGAGTGAATAGTTCGTTTAAGAGAGAGATAGTAGTGTGTTTGGGGATATGAGGAATGATCACAAGATTAAATAATAAATATTTTTTGAATAATCCAAACAAACGTCTCTGAGAATTATACCAGGCTTTTTTAGTCATTTCTCTACTCATCTGAAGCACCTATTTCAGATTCCTTTACTGAATATTTTTAGTACGAAAATACCGAATTACTGTTCCCAGTTGCCGTCCTTTTTAAGAAGAGTAAGGTTATAAAAGGGTGAACCTTATACTATTTAAGGTGCGCTTCAAAACTATGCAAAATGCAGTTTTGGTGCCACAAATCTATTGTTGCCTCCAATCATGAATTTTAAAAGTTCCAAAAATGGTAAACGAGCTAGCAAGTTTATAAACACTTGAAAAATCTTGAAAATGGATAGTCCAATTAATGTATTAGAAGATGAACTATTTATAAGACTAGAAATCCCCTTTTTTCTCATGTCTATTAATCTGGAGGTCGACATAAGAAAGCCAAAAGCACTTAAAACTTCCAATTACAAATCCATATTGCTCGAAAATTATCAATACTATAGCACTTTCTTTATTCCACTAACCGTAAAGACTATGAGTATTTCTCTTCACTAATATTCCTCAAAAGAGTTATTTGTGGGATGGCAGATCTAGAGTTGCAAGAACTCAAAAGCATTTCTTTCTTTCTTTTTTTTGTTTTTTTTTTTTAAATTGTCACATAATGAATTAAAGTTTCAGTCCAAAATAATCCCATGCTTTTGATGTGGCTAGATAGGCCATCTTATTAGGTGTTCATTCTAGCCACAAAATCCTTCTCCTAAACTGAGGCCCTCCATAAAAAAAACAGTCGCTAGGCCCAAGCAAGGGTTTCAAAAATGATGGTTTGGTGTGGGAATTGAACAGGCTGATCCAGATCCTACTAAATATCAAGAACCAGACAATTATGTGATAAAACTGGTCGGTTCTATCAAAGAACTGATCTCACTTTATTTTTTGAATATTTTAATTTTTTTATTTCTTAAAATTTTAATTATTTTTTCGCTGCTAGTCCGGACTCACTTTATTTTTTAAATATTTTATTTTTTTTATTTCCAAAATTTTTTAATTATTTTTTCGCTGCTTATCCGGACCGATTTTCCACAGGGACAATCTAGGTCACTAAATCGTGGTTCATAACCTTAGGCCCAACTGTTTTACTCACTCTAACCAAATTCTTCCAAGAATGAATATTTATATGACCCCATCGCTGCCGACGGATTCCCAAAGTACTTTAGTTTTTCAAACTAAAAGATTTTATACTCCTGCTGGAGTACATTATAAATTTACTACCTCGGACAAAATCAATTAACTTTAGGATGCTATCTTTTGAAGGTGTAACCTCTTCAAGCCCTAATAACATAGTTCATTAATTGCACTCTTTATGCATATGAAAAAAAAAAAAAAAAAGAAACTAAAAAATGAGTATAGACCATCCAATTTATCAATGAGCCAGATCTAAGTGCTAGACAATTCAAATTTCAAAAATTTTTATTTAAAAATAATTACCTAATAATTCTTAATTGGCTTCCACAGTTTTATATTGAAAAATTCTTCCGAGTGTGAAATCTGACTGAGGGAATAACTGTACACCATGCTCCCACCGGAGAATAACACACGTGCTCCTCTTTTTAATGTTGAATTAATTGAGAATCCCTCACTAAAAATCGATCACTTTATGTGGACATTGTCTATCCCTCTTTGTCTCTCTAAGCTGTACATTTTCTACGAGTCTCTCTCTTTATTGTTGGCTTGTAAGCTTACTTTTCAATTAAAAACTCAATTTTCAATTAAAACCTCAATGATTGGATCGGTTGTATTCACTCGTGTGACCGACAGGAAAAACAGATGTATAATATGTGTTTTCTTAGGAAACACTCCATCAATTGGAAGCATGGCTTTCACATGTCCCTCCCTCCGTCCCCAGCTACTCAACAAATTTATACGATGCTTTTCCTTTATTTCTTTACTAAAAATTGTGTCATGCGAGTTGGACTGCATTTCTACACATGCGGTCCAGAAAGTGTAAAGCATCCATCTAAAAAATGGATGTAACTAGGTGTTCCATCTTAAAACAATGAAAACTAACGGTCCAAATGTTTTCTTTCTAGAATTATTATTTCTAATTTTTAAAATTTATTTATTTATTTAGATTAATGATCTCCATATTAAAGATTGCAGGTATTTAAAAATTAAGTCTTAAAATCCATCTCAAAAATAGATTTATTAAGAGGCCTGCATTTCTACATATGCCGGCTTGGCTGCATAGAAACCAGATCCTTTCTTTATTTTATATATCTCTCTATTCCCCGCATTTATTTACAATATTTTGTTTTGTTTATTCTGCATGTGAAGTGATATAACAACCCAGCTTCAATCACGCATGGGTGGCCTTGAAACAAGCCCAATTATGATAATCATGTCCTTGATGCCCATTCCTATTCACGAAAAAACACACACGCACACTCTCTATTTTTGAAGAGTTTGTCTCAAGGATACGCTATTTCTATTACTCTGCGATTAACGCTCTCACTTCGGTTATTTGCATCTTTATTTCAAAGAAATAAAAGTTGGAACTTGGGAGTGCGTATGGCTGATAGGGGTGGCAATGTGGTTGCGTCTGTGTTGGACATGACCCAATTAGGTATGTAGTGAAATTAAATCAAATTAAATGACTAGAGTTAGATGCGGATATATAGCTCGCAGATGTTGAACAAAATTCGTTTATTTGCATTGATCATTCGAGGGGCCTACTCAAGACTTACTTAAACTGCTACTCAACAAAAAATGAGGACTTTAGTTTCCATTTATCGGGATAGAGGTAGGCAAAAGAGTGATTTTTGTCGTTTGTGGATTGCTCGAATAAATGCAGCAACTCACAAGAATGGGGTATCCTATAGTCGATTAATAAACGATTTGTAAAAGAGGCAGTTGCTTCTTAATCGTAAAATACCTGCACAAATAGCTAGATACAATCTAAATTCCCTTTATATGATTTCCAATTAAATCATAAAATAAAGGGATTAAATGGAATCCATCCTCCGAAATCGGAATGGAAGGATTCCAACAGAATCTCTTGGATATTTCCTCTAGGAAGGATAGAGTAGAAATTAACAAGATAAAATCAAGAAAAAAGTATAAATAAAAAGAAATTCAAATCAAATTAAATTAAATCAAATTGGGGTGTGTCCAACCCATAATTGTGATCAATCAAATATAGCAAAGCATATCTCTACATAGAGATATGCAAGAACAAACCTATTTATTGGAAACATTCCTCTCATGAATTCTACGGGAACCTTTGTAGTAAATGGAATATACAAGATTATGATCAATCAAATATTACAAAGCCTTGATATTTATTACAGTTCAGAATTGGAACATAACAGGATTTCTACTTATACTGGCACCATAATATTAGATTGTAGAGGAAGATCACAATTAGAGATTGATAGAAAAGCAAGGATATGGGCTCGTGTGAGCAGGAAACAAAAAAATTCTATTCTAGTTCTACCATCAACTATGGGTTCGAATCTAAGAGAAATTCTAAACAATGTTTGTTACCTTGAAATTTTATTGTATTTCCTGAATGAGAAAGAGAAAAAGAAAATTGGTCAAAGGAGAGATGAATACTATATGGTAATGGTAGCAGCATGAAATTCTTTGGCCTTGAATCAAGATATTCTTTGGCCTTGAATCAAGATATTCAAGACATCCAGGTCTTTCCAGCTCGATACCGCCAAGAATTTGTGACTATTGCATGGGAACATATTGATCTTAGAAGCAATTATCCCCTCCTCTATTTTTCTATTAGAGCTTTCCTCATTCCTTTTATCGAACATAATGATGCGAATCGAGCTTTAATGAGTTCTAATATGCAACGTCAAGCAGTTCCGCTTTCTCCATCCGAGAAATGCATTGTTGGAACTGGGTTGGAGTGCCAAGTGGCTTTAGATTCGGGGGGTTTAGCTATATCCTAACACAAGGGAAAGATCATTTATACCGATACTGAAAATATCCTTTTATCAAGGAATAGAGGCACTATAAGTATTCCATTGCTTAAGTTTCAGTGTTTCAACAAAAATACTTATATGCATCAACAACCTCAGGTTCATCAGGATAAATATGTTAAAAAGGGACAAATCTTGGTAGATGGTGGGGCTATAGCTTGTGGGGAACTCGCTTAGGAAAGAAATGTATTAGTAGTTCATATGTCATGGGAAGGCTCCAATTTATCCCGAGGACAAACCGTATTAGATGAATGTTTCCAATAAATACAGTTGAGTTCATTTTTAGTTTAGGTTCATATTAATTCTATAAAATAAGGAGTCTTTATGTCACATTACCTAGTACCTCCTTTCAAAAAAATATGACGTCTCGGGGCTTTACTTGGACTAACTAGTAAAAGACCTAGATCTCAAAGTGATCTTAGAAACCAATCCCGTTCTGGAAAAATATCTCAATATCGTATTCATCTAGAAGAAAAACCAAAATTGTGTTTTCATTAAGGTTTGATAGAGAGACAATTACTTAGATATGTTCATATCGCCGGAAAAGCCGAAGGGTCACCAGGACATGTTTTACTACAACTACTCGAGATGCATTTGGATAACATTATTTTTCGATTGGGTATAGCTTCGACCATTCCTGGAGCCCGACAATTAGTTAACCAAACACATATTATAGTTAATGGTCGTCTAGTAGATATACCAAGTTATCGCTGCAAACCCATAGATTTTGTTACTACGAGGGAGAAAGAAAGATATCGAGCTCTGATTCAAAATCATATGAATTTATCCCCTAACAAGGAGTTTCCAAAACATTTGACTCTTTTCTTGTTGCAGTATAAAGTATTAGTAAATCAAATAATAAATAGTAAATGGATCGGTTTAAAAATCAATGAATTGTTAGTCGTATAGTATTATTCCCAAATCCCAATGTAGGTGGATTTGGTTAGGAGGATGCAGAAATAGTACTTCAAGATCCATTACGTATCCAAGGTCTTTTTTTCTTTTCAGCATCTGTTATTCTGGCACAAATCTTTTTGGTTCTTGAAAAGAAACAGTTTGAGAAGGTCCAATTGGCTGAAATAAATTTCTAGATCTACGAATTCCTCTACATCGAGTTGGTAAAAAGAGCCGAATTACGATGCAATCATGTATGATTAAAAAAAAATCATGAAAAACCTTTTGCTTGTTTATACTATTTTTTCTTTTTCTGCGGGATATTGAGAATTACTTGTATTCCACTATCTCATTACCATTATTAGGAACAGTATTCCGGAAGAAGGTGATTAGGTTCAATCAAAATAGGAATGTTGTAACTATGTTGGGTCTCTTGCCTTCCACATTGTAAACGCTATGTAATGTAGCACTACTTTATTTCTATTCTATTATACCCAATAGTGTACCCATTAGGCGGTAAAGGAGGAGGATATAAGGGATAAATGAAAAGAACAAGTGATTCTAAGAATCATTATTGGTCTCCCTAATCTTCTATGAAATCAATCTTCTGATCCTTCGTTATGTCGAAATAATTTGTGTCGAAATAATAATGATTCTTGATCCTGTTCGTTAAATATTAAAGGCAGGTTTATCGGAACCCCTTTGGATTCATAAGAAAAAAAGTATTGAACAGACAAAAGGGGGAGTAACTTATTGAAATGATCAAATAGAACCTCTTCAATGAATTTCTAAAAAGAAAAAAAAAGCTCTTTCAACCAAAAGGTTGATTATGAATGTCTCAGGTTAGAAAAACAGAAATCCTGGATTTGTGTGCATATCAAAATCGATTATCTCATGACAGTTTAAACTTTCTTTCGACTTTTCCTTATAGATAGTAAAATTCTAGTATAGGCATGATTTAATGATTTCCAAGGTTCTGAAGAAATTCATATTGTGTCATATCTAAAATTCAATCTCATCGATATTATCAATCTCATACGTATCATACTAAATCCCATCAATCCAATCAGCTTTCAATAAATACAAGATGTTTAAGTCGTATGAGTAAAGAGTTCTATTCATTGATAAGAAAAAGTGAACAATGATTGGATTGATGGAAAAATTGAATCCTAGGTCATGAATAGTGATTTGATTGATGATGAAGAAAGAATATTCTGATTTAGTTCTCCTCCTTAATGACAGAAGAAAGGATTGATCAAATTATATGAAGTCTAACTCATAGTGATCCATTCTCAAATAATGACTCTGGCTATTAAATGATTAAACAACAGGGATCAATTTACTTACGATATTTAGTCGAAATTCATAAAAAGTATCTAATGAATTTTGAGTTCAATAGATTCTGTTTAGCAGAAAGACTAATATTCCTTACTCATTATCAGACAATCACTTATTGACAAACCTTGTGTGGGGCTAATAGTTCTCTTTTCCCATCGCATGAAAAACTCTTTTCGCTCTGCTTAGGCCTATCCCCTTCTAAAGGTATTTTAGTGATAGGTTCTATAGGAACTGAACACTCCTATTTGGTCAAATACCTAGCGACAAACTGCTACCTTCCTTCCATTACAGTATCTCCAAACAAGTTCCTAAATGACAAGCCTAAAGGTTATCTTATTGATGATAGTGAAGATATCAATCTTGATGGTAGTGGCGATGTCGATATTGGTAATGACCTTGATGCAGAGCTGCTAACTATGATGTATGTGCTAACGATGAATGTGCTAACTATGTATATGGCGCCGAAAATGGACCGGTTTGATAACACCGCTCAGTTCGAATTAGCAAATCAATGTCTCCTTGCATAATATGGATTCCAAACATTCATGATCTATTTGTGAATGAGTCGAATTACTTATCCCTCAGTCTATTAGTGAACCACTTCTCTAGAGATTGTGAAAGATGTTCCCCTAGAAATATTCATGTTATTGATTTGACTCATATTCCCCAAAAAGTGGATGCCGCTCTAGTAGCGCTGAATAAATCATATACATGAATTAAGATACAAAGGTTTCTTATTCCACAACAACACAAGCTCTTTTTTCGTTATTTCATATACTAGGGGATTTCACATGGAAAAGAAGATGTTCCATGCTAATGGATTCGGGTCCATAACCAAGAGATCCAATGCATGAGATCTTGTAGCACTTACCAATTGGGCCCTATCAATTAGTATTACACAGAAGAAATCAATTATAGACACAAATACAATTAGATCAACTCTTGATAGACAAACTTGGGATTTGTGATCCCAAGTAAGATCCGTTCAGGATCATGGGATCCTTTTCTATCAGATAGGAATGTCCTTTGCACAAAATGTACTTCTAAGTAATTGCTCCATAGATCTTATATCACCCATATGTGACTCGGATCTGGGTTGGGAGATTTAAAAATAAAAAATTATGATAATATTTGAGTATTGAGTTTCTAAGCGCTTAATGTAGTTGTTTAAAAATTCAATGATTTTGTATAAGGGTCACAATGAACTGGGCATAGGCAAGGCCATCCTTAGCCTTGGCCCAACCTTGTCCCCAGAGGCTAGCCTAGGTGTAGCCCTGGCCTTGTTAGGGATGGGCCATCCAAAAAACAAATGAAGAAAAAAATAAAATAAAGAGTGTGACCTTGCTGAACCATGCCATCGCTGGCCCCTGCTCGATCCTTCTACCATAGTTTCTGACCCAAGCCTGATTTTTTTTTAGAGCCGGGCCGGCAGAGGATATCTACTGCGAATCTTGCAATGGAACAACATCAATTGTTGCTGTCACAATCCCAATTATCCAAATAATCTATGTCTACTTTGTCAAAAAAAACTATTTCAACATCTTGGTTAATAAATTATGGTTCTTCTCGCCACATGAGGCCCATGAGTCTATTCTTGTTGACTGTAATTGCTAGGCTGAGAAGTCATATCTACAAAATTTGGTGTCCAAAATTTTTTTCTGAGGCTTTTACGCGAGGGAGAATATACTGGCTAAGACATGTAATATTTTGACAAGCAAAGAGTAAAGTACCAAGTCCCATGATCTTAAGGCCTAACACACATGCATAGTTTGTTAAGTGGTTTTTGTGCATGTACATGTTATACATCATTTTTGATGTATTTGCATCCCTGAGGCGAATAAGGAGAGAGTCAGTAGTAACTTGGTCTTGCCGGTCCCCAAGACACTGTCTGACCATGGGGACACTGTAGCAATCAGTCTAATAGCGGGAGACCTTTGAAGAAGTGTCAGAATAGCCTCAAATTGCATGAGAGGGTAATTTTTGATATCCTAAGGATACTCACAAAGTTTCATTGTGTTTTGACAAGTTTTGAGATGATCAAGATGAAACTCAATTTGCAAATCCAGTTCCTATCATGCTGAAAATACATCCTATAACTATACCTCCATTTTCTGGATCTCAAAAAAGTATCAGACCACTGCCATTGGATCCATAACATCAAAGAAAACTCAGGTACCAAATTTCAGCTCAATCAGACCTTTCGGAACCATTTTAAGCTTAAGTTACCATAATATGGTGGGTTTTACACAATTGCGGTGCTGCCTCGGTGAACCAATTTTCATTTATGGAAATTGTGTTTGCTCATTTCTTGAAGATTTTCAAATGCTCATAACGTGTTCATTTTGGGTCCAATTAAACTCAAATTTCGATACAAGCTAGATCTCGATGATAAGCTCATTTTGACATATGGCACGCATCATGGTGTTACCCGAAAAGAGATAATTATTAGAGAAAATATGGGCTTGAAACATGAAAATTCAGATTTTAAAAGAAGAACATCCAATTCTTTGAGAGGCCATAGCTCAAGATCTCGATGTTAGATTGTCGCAAGTATGAGTCTGCTGCGGCCGTGCTTCGAAGAGCTACAATCTGAGATAATATTTGTTAGGATTGGAGGCCGGATGAAACTGAATTTTGAGGTCGAAGATGACATACTTTTTCGGTCTTCGAAACCCCATTTTCCAACGACTTCCCAAAATTGGAACATGCTCAAACGAAGACCAAAATGGACGAAATTTATCACATAATGATCGTGATAGTATCCTCTTCAACTTGTGATCAAAATGAAGACTCAGAACATCATAGATCCTACTGGATCGGTGGTCGATGAATCATAATTTTATTGAACTTGGCCTGATTTTGGGTTCTTCCTTAAAAATCCATTTCAAGACGAACAAAGGGTATCAAAATGTACATAATAGTTTAAGTATTGATCCTACGACATTTGATCACTTGAATTGCCACCATAAGTATCTAAAAAAACTCTCAAGGCCTAACAATGGCAAGAGGCCCCTCATGGAGGGATGGTTTTGCCATTTGTTGAAAAGTACTAAAGGGTATTTTGGTCATTTGGTCTAAAAAAAGGATTAATATTTTAATTCATAAAATGTATATATTTTGACAATTTTGGTTGTTTTTTTAGGAATCCGCCCTTGTTTTTGGGTGGCCCTGTATAAGGAACTCAAGTCATTTGTAATACTCTCTCCCTTTGGTCATTTGTTCTAAAAACGAGATTAATATTTTAATTCATAAAATGTATATTTTTTGACAATTTTGGTTGTTTTTTAGGAATCCACCCTTGTTTTTGGGTGGCCCTATATAAGGAACTAAAGTCATTTGTAATACTCTCTCTCTCTCTC
>NW_006497889.1:1668912-1741372 GCF_000471905.2 Amborella trichopoda
TATATTATTATATAATATATATTTAGTTATAGTTAGTTGTTTAGTTTAGTTACTACCTTCGTTTCGGTTGGTCGTACTATAAGTAACGTAAGTACTATTATTATACTACTCTCTCTCTCTCTCTCTCTCTCTCTCTCTCTCTTTCTCTCTCTCTCTCTCTCTTTCTTTAGAGTGTTGGAAATTAATGAGAAAATCTTGAGAATTCTAAGAGCTTAAGCTTGTTCTTTTGCTTTGCTTTCAAATTCAAGACTCAAGATGAAAGGAGAGAGAAATATTTCTTAGAGATAGAAAATACCCTTAGGAACCCTTCACTCCCTAAAACCCCAAAGTCCCAACTCCTTTAGGAATCCCAACTCCTAATCCCATACACCCTATAATTCCTAACTTCCAAATACCATAGGACTCTTAGCTCCCAATCCTACGCCATACACCCTATATCCTAGCCTACAACATATACAATAATGTAACATACACCATAGCATCTTATACACCTTAGCTAACATATACCTTAGCCTATCCTATACACCTTAATTAGCTTATACCTTCCTATACACCGTACCTTGACCCCACCTAATTAAGCTAGACACCTAGATCTTAGACCCTAACCTTGACCGAAGACTAATGCCTCTCTCTCATGTGAATGTAAAGGGATCAATGAAGGTGCACCTAGGATCAAGCTCATTCTAAGTCCTCTCTCTCTTTCTCCCTCTCTTTCTTTATCGTTCTTCTTTCTCTTTCTCTCTCTTCTTCTTCTCTATTTATTTTTGTCTTCTTTCCCTCTCTCTCCTCCTCTGCTCAAACCCACGGCAGATCCGAGTCCTCTCCTTTCTCTCTCTCTCTCTGTTTATATATCTATATATATATATATATATCTATTTCTCTCTGTCTCTCTTCCAAACTCAAATCCGCTGTTTGAGGGTACTTTTCAAAACTTGTATCCCTGGTTCAAATAAGGAGAGAGCAATTTGTGATCTAAGTCCGCAAGTGCCAAAATGCATGTGGACTACGGAAGACGTAGGTGAATAAGCCCTGATCCAGAGTGAAATTTCTGACAGTCTCTAATGGCCCAAGAATTCTAAAAAACATGGCTAAGGGTCTCCTAAGAACACTTGCCAAGTTTCTTCGCGATCCGACAAGTTGAAGGCAGTGCAGATGTAAAAACAGTTTTTGAAATTTGACCTCTAGCGTGCTGAAAATGGACCTTATAACTATATCCCTATCACCAGAGCATGAAATGATCATGATACCATTGCCATTAGATCCGTAACATCCGAAAACCCCCATGGATCATGTTTCGGTTTGATCGGACGTTTATGGACTAAGTAATGGCCAAATAACCCAAAACGGGTAGGTCACACACTATTCTGGTGTACCTTCAGTGAACCAGTTTCTATTAATGGAAACTGCGTTTTTCAACTTAGGGCTGAACTTTGGATGCTCGTATCTTCCTCATCTTTGGTCGGAATGAGCCCAAATTTTGAGAGCATGTACGTTTTATCGGCTCGATAGATTTGATATATGGCACGCCCTACAACGTGGCCTGAGCAGTGAGAAAACCTAGAGAGAAGAACGTGATTCAAAGTGAAGTTACAGAATTTCCAGCAAGCGTGCTTCTTGATCGAGTAGCCACATCACGATGCTCACACCTCGGATCGACCTGAAACCAGATCCGTTGTGACCACAACGTCAAGGGATTCACCTGACCCAAACCTCGCCTGTGATGGACGGTTAGATTCGCCACACCATAGGGATAAAATTACTGTACTTTTTGGCAACTGGAATGAAAATTCTGGCAAAAATACATAATTAGGAAAACGGTCATTCGGGCACCAAATGGAGCCACGTTCGTTGGCAAATGTTTATGACGACATGCTTGTCATTATGCATTGAAAAAATCAAGGAAAAACAGTAGGAAACGAGTGTAATCTTGTATCAAAGATTACACGTTTCTCATGTTTTTCCCATGTCATGATCGTGGCTTAACATCCCGATCCACTGCTCGAGATGCATACCAAAACGACCGTCTCCCCACGTCGATCAAGAAAGCAATATTCTTTTGACCAGATAGAGACCGGAAAGGCCGCGAATGGGCCATGTAAGATCGTAAGAGCTACATGGGCATGATAGAGACTAAATCAGAATTTCAAGAATTGTGGGCAAGGGGCAAAATCATCATTTTGCCCCGATTTTCATAATTTTACTTAAATCATTTTAATGTCAGTTTTAGTCAATTAGGTCAACTATTGAGCATCCACTTATGTTTGGATGACTTCCCTATATATACACATGATGTAAACATGAAAATGACCCTTTTGATTAATAAATAAATTTTGTCTTCTAATCAATCTTTGAGTCATGTTTTTCCCTTCTTGGAGAGAGAAAGAGAGGAGAGAGAAAACTTTGGTTGGTACCCTTGAGACCCATTGAGGTAACTTTCGCTCTCGTCTTCTTTGTCTCTCTCTTCTTTCTCTCTTCTATTTCTCTCTTTTCTTCTCTTCTCATTTTCTCTCTTCTTTCTATCTCTTCTTTTTCACTCTCCTTTTCTCTTTCCCTCTTCTCTTCTCTTTCTCTCTCTTCTCTCTTTCTCTCTTCTTATTTTCTCTTTCTTCTTTCTCTCTCTTCTATCTTTCTATTTCTTTTCTCTTTTCTTTTCCTTTCTCTCTCAACCGGGATGAAGCCTAAGCCCTTTCCTGAATGGTGGGTTCAGCTGTCGCCCCGGTGTGTCTTCCTTTCTCTCTCTGGTCTTCTCTCACTGACTGAGACGGCAGCCCGAGCCCTTTCTTAAGTGGCGGGCTCAGCCGCCGTCTTCGTCATCTCTCTTCTCTTGGACGACAGTCATACCTGCCCTCCTAAACTTCTTCTTCTCTCTCTCTTCTTCTCTCACTTCTTTAAGATGGAAAGTTCTGTTGTTGTCCCAAACTCTCTCTCCTCTCACCTCTTTAGAACGGTAGGGTCTGCTGCCGTCCCAAACTCTCTCACTCGCCTGGGACAGTAAGGTCTACCTGTCGTCCCCAACTCTTCTTCTTCTCTCTTTTCTCTCTCTACCCGTCATTCCCAACTCTTCTTCTTCTCTCCTTTTCATTCTCTCTCTCTCTTCTTTTCTCTTTCTTCCTCTTTCTCTTCTCTCTCTTCTCTTCTTCTCTGTTCCTTCTCTCTCTTCCACTCTCACTCTTATTTCACCCTCTCTTCTCCTTCTTTGAAGGGCTAAGTGAAAACCAGACTAGCCTCATTCTTTTCTCTTCTCTCTTTTGGAAGGATTTGCGAAAGCCAAGTGAACATTCATCCTCTTTTATCTCTACTTTCTTCTCTCTCTCTCTAAAGAGCTAGGTGAAAATCAAACTAGCCTTCATCTCTCTTTTCTCTCTCTACCTTCTTCTCTCTCTCTCTCTGAAGAGCTCGGTGAATGAAACTAACCTTTGTTTCTCTTTTCTCTCTACTTTCTTCTATCTCTCTCTCAAAAGGACTAGGTGAAAACTAAACTAGCCTTCATCTCTCTTTTTCTCTCTCATTCGTTCTCTTTTCTTCTCTTCTCTAAAGGACTAAGTGAAAACAAAACTAGCTTTCCTCTCTCTTTTCTCTCTCTCATTCTTTCTCTTTTCTTCTCTTACTAGGTGAAAACAAAACTAGTCTTCGTTTATCTTTTCTCTCTTTACTTTTCCTCTCTTTTTCTGAAGAACTAAGTGAAAGCCAAACTATTCTTCGTTTCTCTTTTCTCTCTCTATTCTCTTTTCATTCTGTCTCTTATCTCTTTTCTTCCCTCTCTCATTCTCTCCATCTCACCCCCTTTCCCTCATTCCCTACTAAGGAACGCTGTCTGAGTCCCCTGTTGAGAAGACGCAGAAGGCGATCCCATTGACGCAGACTCAATGGCACCATTCCCTCATTTTTCCTTTGAATGTACATACTTGTGTGCATTCACCCAAAGACAAGGTGGGGTCTTCTGACCCACTTGTCTGTACTTTTAATGTGTGTGTGTGGATGCAAGAAAGAAGAAATGGGTTAAGGGAGGCTATTCCTACACGGCCTCATGCTAGGGGGTATTCCTCGTGATCTAAGAGGGCGCCCAGGCGAGCTGCTCGAGTGCGTCACGAACCTATGTGAGGTAAGTCCCGCCTCACGACCAAATTACTCTCTCACCAGTTGGTATTCCTGCCAACATCCTCTTTAGCGGTTTCAAGAGAGCAATCTCCGATCTCGAGTTCGATGTGAACCCAGAGCCACGGCACCAGGTCATCCCGACCTGGAGGTGAGATCGAAGCACGTAACCAGCTTGGTGACTCCACTAGGGATACGTACCCCATCGTCAGATCGTTCTTGCTTGTCCTTCCTTTCTTTTGTTCATGCTTTCTAACACACACACATGTCGTCGAGGTTGTTCAACCCCTTTATCCGAGTGGGGGATTTTCTAATCCCCGCACTTATGAGTCTCCTCGGGAATAGGTTCCACGAACCTCATTCTCGACCTTCTTTCTGAGTGTTGACCCAGTGTCACACTCCCAAGTCCTCATCGGAATTAGTGTGAGGAGGGACCTAAAAGTCCCTCACACCTGATCTCCTAGCATTGGCAGACCCTCCACCAATGCACCTTGCATGGGTGGCACAGTAGCTACTACACATCATATGCACCCTGTTACTTGCCGACCCCACTGCTTAGGGCAGCCAAAAGGCCATCCTTTCCGTTTCTGCAACTAGCAGTCCATCTGCCATTGCTCCTGCGGGTTGTCGTAAGGCCACCCCCCACTCTCTATCACATCGAGTCCTTGTAACAAGAGGCTCGACACACCTAGGAGGAGGCCCTAAATTCACCACCTCCCACACACTTACCGAAGCTTGTGGTCCATCTACTCGAGCCACACCTCGACGCAACCCTCAGGTTGCCTCGAACCACTATCAGAGTTCGAGTCTTCTTGGACTCAACCTTGTACACCTTTTGCATATGCATCGCACTGCTCGAGGCAGCCATGTTGTTGTGCCTACCTGAGCACACGAGAGACGACCCCCTCGTCGTCCCTCTCTGAACATATCTGCACACTTTGTGAGAGGTGGTCATAAGGCCATTCCCTCATGCACACATGCTCACGGTACTCGGCCTCCTAAGGCCATACCTTCTAATTAGCGCCCGGATCGACCCCCAAGTCACCCGGAATCCTTCTTCGAGGGGTGCACACGCGCCACCCCCACAGACTGTCCCGAGCTCCCGATCGAAAGGTCATTAGCGGACGTATCGTCCCCCGTTCGTCCCTTCTCCTCTGGTCGAAGCACTCAAGACCTAGTACTTGAAGGTCTTCCCTAAGAGTACCTTCTTCAGACTCGTCTTGCCATTGGAGCTCAGAAAAGAGCTCGGGCCAAGACACCCTTTGGTGATGAGGTCCTCCATCCCCCATCTCTCCCGAAGCCAAGATAGAAGCCCAAACTAACTACTGTTCTTAGCCCGCATCCCTTGCCTCACCTCATGGAGACAACCTTGACATGCTTGAAGAAGGCTGACCATTCACAATCACGGTCCCGATCTTGGTTCTAGAGGGAAGTATATCACAACTTGAGAGTCAATCATGACCAAGGCATGCGAATCATATCGAGGGAAGGACCCAGCACGTTCGGGGCAAGTACATTTACGGACCCCTTGGTCGAGAACCCCTTCAACCCACTACAGGCAGCAGCAGAGCCTGAGATGGGAAAGCCATAATCCTGCATGGTTGTCAGTGTCGTAAGAGACGACCCAACCATGCAACCCCTGCTATCCCAAGACCGTCATGAACCAATCCTCACTCTGTCTGCATACAAGTCTCGAGCTCAGTCAGAGCCTGTCAAACCCCTGTTGACTGACCTACTTACCCAGTCCGGCGGGCATGCAAGATCCTAACCACGCAAGAGATTGACCTCCCCGAGCTGAGAGTAAGCATGATGGTCGTTGAGCAAACTAACGACGAGCAGGAAGAATGTCTAATTCGGCTTGAGAGTATGATAGCCCTAGCAATGGACAAGCTCAAATTGATGGAAAGTGTTCAGCCCCTTGAGAATTCATCTCACCATGAGGCCAATTCTCCACAGCTCCCCCATTCGGCTGCGGAAGCACCAAGGCAGCTACCTCCTCCCAGCTCTCATGGCCACTATTGTCCTCATTTAGTCTCACAGGCTGACATCGACATCATGGTCAGCCATAGCTTGCGGGGCAGATAGATCCCAGGTGTGCAAGATACAACTTTGTACTGGAAGCTCTATCCCCGTTACATTGAGCAGCTCCCATTTCCCCCCAATTACCAAAAGGGGAGACTCCTTATCTTTAATGGCACGAATTCCCCTCACCAGCAGACCGCTCATTTTATTTTGGCATGTCAAGAGACAGCTACTGATGAGAGACTCCTCCTTCGTCAGTTTGTTGAAAGTCTCGATGGGCTGGCATTCAAGTGGTATGTCCGGCTTCCCCCGAACTCAATGCAAACCTCGGAAGAGATGAAGCACTTGTTCTATAAGCGCTTCTAGTAAGTCAAAAGAGAACTACAAGCCATTGAACTTCTCACAATGTCCCAGGGCCCGGATGAACTAGTTGATCAATTCATTGCAAGATGGAGAGACCTGGATGCACACCAAACCACTCCTATGCCAGAGATTGATGTTGTTCAGACATGTGTACGCAACATGCGGCTGAAGATCTCTCTGCATGTTGAGGCTTCAAACCCTACTTCTATATCAGATTTGATCTCTAAAGCAGTTGGCATAGAAAGCCTCTTTAGGCATCATGGTAGGCCCCAAGTGCATTCATCAAGCGAGGGAAACAACCAAAAATCTGGTAATGCTCGCCCCAATTCCCGAGGCAATCAACAAAGAGAGATGATCAACGCCACTGTCACAATATTTGATCCCAAGAAGGCCTCTCCCCAAACCCTGGATTTCTCCAAAGGGGTGAACCCTGCGAATACTCAAGGGACACCTCAAGCAAGTCAACAACAACCCCAGTCCTTTCCGAACCTTTATGGAAAGGACTATTGGGCAGAGAAGAGAAACAAGGTCTATAGCTTTGATAAGGAGTGGGACTTGACCCTACTCCAGATGTTGCTAGAACTACAAATTATCGCCTTGCCTGAGATGAAGAAGCCAAAAGAAGCTGATCTTCTCACCCACAAGAATTACTATGCCTATCACAAAATGTTGGGGCACCCTATTCAGAAATGCTTCACTCTCAAAGACCACATTGAGGCCTTAATCCAAAGGGGCAAATACAGCTCGACAGCCTCTAGAAAGCATTCGGGGCAGCTAAAGCATCCCATAGGTGATGCTCAAGAAGAAGACAAGCAAAAGGATTTTGTTAGGTGCCTCGATCTCACCTCCCCAAATGTAGGTGATTGGTTGACACGTGTCTTGGGTTTAGAAGACCCGGGACCTGAGATCGCTCTATTGGGAACTTTGATCAAGAACAAGGGCAGGTATCCTAATAGTGAGAGAGAAATTTTGGATGAGAGGTGGGGACCAACCTCATCTGGATCTGTGACTTACTCGGGCTGACTCATGCGGGTGCCCTCTTAAATTAGGATGGAAAGCCCCCTAGCTGCTTCAGCTGATTCGGAATCACCTCCCTTGACTTGCAATCTCCTTGTTTTCTGCACAACACTACTATGATTAATTTGCAAGATAAGTGGGCTAAAAGGCCCACCCTTGGTTTAGGGCAACACACATTCATATGGCGAAGAATGTGAGAAGTTAGGGTGATGAAGTGGAAGGTTTGAATGAGAGGAGGAAAGAAGAGGGTACTCGACAAGGGGACGAGGCCAGCAGCTGGACTAGTGCAATGACCAGCTCGGAGGTAGAAAGACGGACATGGTACTTTGGGCTGACGCGACGACAATACTACTCGAAACCAAGGTTGGCATGACTGTCCCAATCTGGTATGGCAGCAAGCAATACTGCTCAACAGCCAAACCGCTATGGCAACACGAGACTGATTCCACCCTCTGTCAAGTGAGAAGGGAATGAAGAAAATGCATGAGACAATGAAGAGATAGGATCCCGACGACGCTAAGCGTCACCACCCATAACCGTGGAATGACAATGTCATGGCCCTTGGACGACACTAGACACTATCGCTTACGGCTAGGGGGCGAGTTGTGAACTACAGGCAGAGCTAGGCATCACCATTGGGGCTACACAAGAAGGCAACACACCCCTGTGGGGGCGGCGATAGCCCCTTGTGAAGCGCGCGGCGATAACCATTTGTAAGGCGCTCAGTGACAGTTCTTGCCAAGGCACACAGTGATAGGTGTGCGACGCAAGAAGAGCCTGTGCATGACGATAGGCACTGAGTGCATGAAGAAGGCTTGCAGACGGTGATAGGCACTGAACGCACGAAGGAAGCTCGTGGACGGCGATAGGAACCGAGAGCACGAAGAAGGCTTGCGAACAGCGATAGGCACCGAGCGCACGAAGGAAGCTCGCGGACGACCAATAGACACTGAGAGCACGAAGAAGGCTTGTAGACAGCAATACACATCGAGCACGCGAACAAAGCTCGCGGACGGCGATAGGTGTTGCAACGACCTCTTGCAAGCGTCAATAGGCATCGCTATCTGCGATAGGCATGCAATAGGGGGAGACCCTTGCAGGCGAGAATAAGTTTCGCCGTCTATGCTCTTCACTAAGTCGTCGAGGACACATCTGCGGACGGTGATGAGAAGCGCTGTCTGCAAGCCTTGCTGAGATATAGATATGGACTAACAAAAGGGGGAAAGGAGCTCACGCATGGCTCTGCCATTGCCATGCGCGACCTATGAAACCACGGGAAGGGGAAAAAGAAAAGAAAGAGGTATGCACGACACTGCCACTGCCGTGCATGGCCTCTGAGGAAGGCTCAAAAGAAGAAGAAGAAGAAGAAGAAGAAAGAAAAAAAGAGAGAGAACATTTACCTTGTGCTTAGGGGTACCGGTCCAAAATGTTCTCTCTCCTTACTCTCTCTCTCCAAACAAGACCAAAAAATGAGAAGGAAATGGAATTCTATTAAGTAAAAATTCTCTTGCGTACAATGATGGTATGTGGTATATATAGAATTGTGCCCAAACATGGGTGGATTAATCAAAATTAAACCTGATTGATATAAATTAAAATTTAACTGAATTAAAATAAATTAGAAAATAGGGGGTAAAATGATAGATTTGCCCCTTCCTAACAAGTTGTGGAATTTTAAGACAGTCCTTGTGTTGCCCTAGAACATGCATGATTTTTCATGGATGATCTGAGGTTGTTCTGATGCCCATTTGATCGAAAGATGATTGTTTTCTTGTAGGGCTAGGCACGACGATAGATTTGGTACCAACTTCGAGCCATGGATCGTATTTTTATGGCACGTCATGTGAATTAAAATTTGAATGAATCTTGAAACTTTGGATCGAATGTGTGTTTGTTCCTTGATGTTTTTCTGTGATTTCTTCACTGGATCATACTGAGCATGCCGTCAGCTCGATTCCTTACTCGGACAAAGATTTTGCAACTTTGGAGTTTTGGCCGAAATTTGGAATTCCAGCGACAGAATTTGCAATCACTTCGTCAGTTTCGTGTGCATAATCCAACCTTATGCATGCGATGGAACTGGTTTTGCATTGATCGGGCTCTCGAGCGGCATGATTTGACCACTTGAGACTGCTGATTTTTTTGCACTTTCTTTACGGATCAGCAACTTCTCTCTAGCTTTTCTTCGTGCTTAGGCATCTTTGAGGGGCATACCACATATCGAAACGCTTGTCTTAACGAGACAGACACGCTCACAAAATTTGAGCACGATCCGACTTGAGACGGGTGAGATATGAGTGTCGAAATTCACTAGTCGTGACTACCCCTTTAATGGAGTTGAGTTGCAGGGTGGCCGCAGCGGAATAGCGTGTGGCTCCTCTTATTTCGCTCTTTTTCCTATAACCTCTTCCTGGAATGTCTGTTCAAGCTGAAATTTGACCCTTGGGGGTTTTCAACCTTGACGGATCCAATGGCAGTAGTCTCATAGAAAATTGAGATCCAAAAAATGTAACTCTAGTTATAAGGGTCCGTTTCAGGGTGTTAAAGGCTGATTCTGTCAAAAATGTTTCTCAATCTGCACTGACTTAGACATGTTGGAATGTAACAAAACTTGGCAAGACACTTTTGAGAGTCCTTATGAAGATCTTGACTAGTTCTGGGCTATTATAAGACTATCATAATTTCTACTGTTTGTTAGGCTTTATTGATCGGGGACCCATGATGATGAAAAATATCTTCCAACAGCATGCCCCACCGAATGTTGTGCTTCGAGAGGAGAGAGAACTACAATCATTCGATAAGTTTTCCTTAGCTACCCACAGGATTACGGGAACGTCGAGGAGATCCACACATTGTTGTAACTAGGAACCTCAAACGTTTGGACGCAATGTATGGGTCCATCTGTGGAGCCTTTAGGGGGAGAAGAGATTTTTGAGGGATCTTATCGAAGTCCTCACCCTCAAGGGACTATTTGCAATTTTGACAGCTTGAGGATTTTGTAGGGACCACATTATTCAGAATCGGGCCTATCTGGAGGCCAAGTGCTATGAACCTTTGGTCGGCATTGTTTTCTACTACACCAGGTTTTCTTTTGACGATCAGGGTATCTCTGTAGGTCTCGTCCAGCGGGGTCCATTCGGGGGCTTCTGGCCTGTCACAAAAATTTGGGCCTATCGGTTAGAGGGAATTTTGGCCTGTAGAGACCAGTAGGGGGCTTCTGACCTATCTCGAAAATCTGGGCCTGTCGGCTAAGGAAGGTTTTGGACGAGGTGATCTCATGGTGAGGAATGATCTTGAAGCCTTTGGTAGGTTACGCCCTGACTTTGTCAGTTTCTTGCCTTCGTGATGGGCTTTTAGCATTTTGGAGGGATCTTTGGGTCATCACTCTCACCCTCAAGGGCTCTTGTTGTTTTTGAAGGTGACGTGTGGGAGATCTTATGAGGCTCTCACTCTCGGGTGCGCCATTTTATGTTGTGATTGGATTGGGTCCTAACAGTTGAGGATTTTGTGTAGACCTCACCAGCCAAAATTATGACTGTTTGGTAATTGAGTGTCGGCTGAGGCTGTGGTGCTGTGTGAACCTATTTTGTTAGTCCAAGAGCCCTTTGCGGGTTTTCACTTGAACAGGGGAAGTGGTGCCGTAAAGATGGTTTTCACCAAATTCCTTGATTTTCGGGCTTGTTTACCCATGACCTTGCAGCCATGTCCACCCTTTTTATCCGTTTTTGCTCATGATGCTCTTTTGGGGTTTTCATCGTGCCTGGGTTTTGGTTTTTATGGAACTCTTTTACTCATGGTTTCATGACCATGCCCGTCTGTCATTGTTACTTATAGCATTCCTTTGTCCAGGTGTACACCATGCCTGTTTTTTAAGAAGGTGTGTTTAGGGTCATACCTTCAAGACCTATGCGAAACCTGTTAATGTCATGCAGCTAGGATGCGCACTATAGTTTAGGACCATACAGCTGGACCATAGTGGTGATGAATGACAATCTGTGGAGGCCATGGAGTGAGTATGGCGGTGGTTTTGACTCACTTTGGGGAGTTGGTACGAGGCTGCCCATGAAAGATGGAAGATGTACGAAAGGTCGGTGAAAGTGGTGATCCACTAGCGGACGGTGAGTATGGTTGGCAAGATTGACCAGGTGCCTCGATCTTTTCCTCCGAATCTGGATGATCGGGTAGCACGCATCATGAATTTCAACGGAGACCTGGGACTTTTGAGATCGCTCTCTCGGGAACCTCGTTTGAGAATGAGGGCAGGTATTACCATCTGATGAGAGAGGAATTTAAGGTGGGCTTGGGATTTACTCGGGCTGGCTCATGTGGGCGCCCTCTTAGATCATGAAAAAAAACCCTTAGTAATAAAACTGGTTCGGAATCGCCTCCCTTGGATTGTATTCTCCTATTTTCTGCAATCACACATATATGGCAAAGGTTATAAGACAGGCGGGTCAGTGGACCTCACCTGGCCTTTTGGGTGAACACACACAGGCCTGCACATTCAAAAGAAGAAGGAAACAACGAGCGAAGAAAGATGGGGGAAAGAAGAATTTGACCAGGCGAAGAGATCAACATAGTGACTAGGCTGGTGGGTAATTGGCCTGACGTGGTAGTAAGATGGGCTCGGTTACTCAGTCCTGCTCAACAGGATTACAACAAAACGTCGATACTGATAATGCTCAGCTAGACACAATGGTTAGTCTGTAGTAGTGATAAAGCGGGTGTAGTAATTCTATCACAACAACATTACGGTTAGACGACAGGGTTACCATAAGGGGCTAATCTCAACCCTTCTTAATCAAACCAAAGGATAACAAAAAGAAAGAAAATCACAAAGAGATAGTAAGAAGTAAGAGAATAAGAAAGGGAAGAGAAAGAAAGAGTGGAAGAGAAAGAAAGGAGAAGAGTGTGAGAGGAGAGAAAGAAGGAAAAAGAGGGTGAAAGACAGTTGGCGCTAGGCATCGCCCGACTGTGTTGGAAGAGGAAAAGAAGGAAAGACATAGTCGTCGTTGGGCATTGTCGGCTGGGTTGGAAAGAGAAGAGAGAGAAGATGCAATCAACGCTAGGCTTGTGTTTATGAAGTGACGAGAGAGAAGACACAGTTGACACGAAGCATCACCGGTTGAGTTGGAAAGAGACAGGTCCACCTCCTCCTCTATTCTCTGGTAGTCCCTCACCTCCATCTTCACTTCAGTTCTTTTCCTGCGCACCTTGCAGCAACCCTCCTTGGTGCACCTTCACTTCCTCTCTCTCATGTCCCATGGTCTCGTGACACCATCGTGCCCTAAATCCTTCTTCCCCTAACACAGCGCAAATATAGTCCCATCGTCGCCCGAACATAACCTATCGCTGCCCGAACCTCTATCTATTGCCGCGCGAACATCTTACCTCTCGCCGTGTGCGAACAATCCTACCCCAACACCCCGTGCGACCTTTCTTTATGTGCGTACCCATCGACCTATGGTCCTGCGCACCCATCTACCTATAGCCTGGTGCAAATCATCGTACCTATGGCCGTGTGGAACGGATCTCTTTCCATCGCCATGCGCGACCGAGGTCCATCGCCGTAGGTGGCCGACCTCTTCTCACTGCCGTGCGTGACCACTAGCAGCCACAGCTACGCCACTCTCCCGTGCTCTTCTTCCCATGTTGCCACTCACGTCCTCTCTCTCTAAAAACTAACTAGCTCCCCTATAGCTGTCAGCCCCTCTATCCACCTCTGCTACCGTTTTCTTTCTCTCTAACTCTTTGCCTTCAACCACCAGTCACCAGCCATTTTCGCAGCCTGCTTCAGCAACATCACCTTCTACTCTGAACCCATTACCCTCGTCCCTCTAAACCTCCACTGTCGCCCCATCTTTGTTGCCCCCTCCTTTTCTACAACCACCAACAGGCCACCTCAATCTCTCTCTAATCTGCTATCAATTGTCTCCACTGCAACCTCTCCCGGCTGTCCACCATTTCAACCACTCTTCACGTACAATCGAACCACAACCAGGCACCCACTCTCTTTTCTTGTCACCTGCCTGTAACCTTCATCTCCGCCCCACTACAGCAGCAGTTTCCGCCACCTCACAGTGACCTCGGCCATCTTCACCACTATTTCTGCCCCTCTCTCTTCTTCGCCCCTGTCACCTTATCCACTCTGTTGCGTCCACCTTCCCCTCCGCTCTGCTGCAACCGACTTCCAACCCGTTGCGACCAGCGGCAGCTCTCACCTCGTCCCCTCTTTGCTCTCTGCTGTCTTCACCTCCATCCTCAACTATTTTCGCCTCTCTCAACCAGACACCTTCACCACCCCTCACGATCCTCTGCAACTCCGTCACTCCCCTCGTTGCGTTTTCTCCCTCTAAAAACCTAAACACCCACTCCCCTTTATTTCATTTGTGTCTTCTTTGGCTTCAAGTTTTCGTCAACTTCGTTTCGTTTCACCCTCCTCTCACGATATTTCATTTCGTTACACCTCAAGATTCATTCTTTCTCTTAAATAGTTTACGTTTTGTTTCATTATCCAAATTTCCCCTCTTTCATTCACATAAAACCCAATGAAACATTCTCTCTCTCTCCCAACTACTTCATTAAGTTTTACTCTATTTAAACCTCCTCTTTCTCTCTTAACTAACTCATGGGCTTGGATTTATTAGAACACCCTTCTCTCTCTCTCTCAACTAATCCATTTTTATTATTACTAACTTTATTAAACCATCCTCTTTTTCCTCTTCCACCCCTTCCCTTTTATCTTACTCTATTTTACTGCTTTCTTTCATTTTATTTCATTTACTTCAATTTATTTTCCTTTAGTCCATTTTATTTTATTTTTTTTATTTCACTTATTTTGTCCCACCAACCCTACTCCATTTATTTGATTTATTTTAATTATCTCATCTTATTTTATTTTATGCCATCCCTTTTATTTTATTTTGCTTCATTTTATTTATTTCACTTCTCTTCATTCCATTTTAATCCTAATTCTATTTTCTAATTTTATTTTATTTTATTTTTATTTTTATTTAATTCATCTCTCTTATTTTTATTTTATCTTGAAATAAGGTGGGAACCTTGCCCCACTTGTCGGTACTTCTAATGTGTGTGTGTGTGTGTGTGTGTGTGTTTGAGGGAAAGAGCAACAGGTCAAGCGAGGTGATTCTGAACCGGCCGTAGGCCAGGGGGGCTTTCCAATATGATCTAAGAGGGCACCCATGCGTGTCAGCCCGAGCGTGTCACAGATGAGGTAAGTCCCGCCTCGCGACCCTAATTGCTCTCTCATCAATTGGTACTCCGGCCAATGTCTTTTTTATGTGGTTCTCAAGAGAGAGATCTCAAGTCCCAGGTTCCTTGAAACCTGAGATAGGTGCCGCCAGATCACCTAGATTCGGAGGGTGAGATCGAGGCACCTAACCAGTGACGAGACCCTGTTGGAGCATCGCCTCGAAGAGGGCCTGCAAAGGGTCTAGCTCAGCGCTTCCCAGGGCTTGGAGTTCTTTATGCACTGGTGGAAGAGGGACTTGAGGGTGTCCTTCTAAGTTACCATGGACTTCCTGGCATTGTTGCATCTTCTTTACCAAGAGCTCATGGAAGCCAGTGCATTCGCTCAGGTCATGGCCTCATATTTGGTGAAACGCACATAAGAGGTTCTCAGTTCCTGGAGGTAGGAACTTGGGCTGTCTTGTCGGCTTTGGCGTGATGTGTCTTGCTTCAAGCAATATGGAAAATAGTGTATGGAGGATAGCGGGTACCTCGTCACCCTCTTGGATTCTCACTATGTGAGAAGCCTCAGTTGCCCCAAACGCTTTCTTTAACTCTTCGTGCTTTATTTGACCCTTGTTAATAAGGGCTTCGATAATATCTTTGAGCTTATAACAATCTTGAGTGGGATGGCCTACTTTCTTGTGATAGGCACAATACCTCTCATGTGTCTCTTATCTAGCTTGTTCTGGAGTGTTGACCTCTAGCAGCTGGATCATGTTTTGCTCCAGTAGTAGTTGAAGCAGTGCCGGAACCCACTCATTATAGAAGGGGTACACCTTATTCTGGTGCTGGATTCAGAAGTCACTTCGATATATGTTTTTAGGGGGCGGGACCTTATTGTAGAACTGCTGCTTGCCCCCGGCCTGAGGGGTCTCTGCCTTAGAGAGCTCCAAGGTTTGAGGGTTGACTTTGTTAGTGTCAGTCACGGTGATGGCAGCACTGATCATTGCTTTTGCCTGGTTGCCCCGACTGTTGGAGCGAGAATTTGAACCGAGGGTTGCTGACGAGATCCACCATGGTACTTGGATAGACCCTCAATACAAACTGCTTTAGACATGAGCTTTGACATGTAGGGTGGATTGGAGGCCTCAACATGCAGGGCGATCTCGGACAGCATATTCCATACACAAGTTTGAACAACTTATTTTTCGGTCATGGGAGTGGCATGAAAGGTTGTCAACTCTTTCCATCGGGCGATGAACTTCTCAACGGGCTCACCAGGGTCTTGAGTCAGAGTGAGGAGCTCGATGGTCTCCACATTCCTTTGGACCTCGTAGAAGCGTTGGTAAAACAGCTGCTCCATTTCCTACAAGGTGTGCACCGAGTTTGGAGGAAGCCGCGCATACCACTGGAAGGTTGGCCCTTCGAGAGTCTCGGTGAACTGACAGAGGAGTCGCCCGTTTGTAAGGGCCACAATTCGATTAAACCGGACCACTTGCAGCAGTGGAGAGAGAGAAGGAAGATTAGAAAAATGAAACGCAGCGCCGGTTGAGTAAAAGGAAAACATAGCATCGGTTGAGTAAGAGGCAAATGTAGCGCTGGCTGAGTAAGAGGATAACGTAGTGCCGGCTGAGTAAGAGGAAAATGTAGCACTGACTGAGTAAGAGGAAAACATAGTGGCAACTGAGTAAGAGGAAAACACAATGCCGGTTGAGTAAGAGGAAAACGCTGCACTGGCTGAGTAAGAGGAAAACGCAGCGCCAGCTAAGTAAGAGGAAAACGTAGCACTAGCTGGGTAAGAGGAAAACGTAGCGCCGACTAGGTAAGAGGAAAACGTAGCGCCGACTAAGTAAGAGAAAAACGTAGCACCGGCTTAGTAAGAGGAAAACGCAGCACGAACTAAGTAAGAGGAAAATGCAGCTCCGACTGAGTAAGAGGAAAACGCAGCGCCAGTTGCGTAAGAAGAAGGCGCAGTGCCGGCTTTGTAAGAGAACCCATCGCAGTTTGTGCATGCAAGGCCTAGCGCCGGATATGACCCAGCGCCAACTGGAAAAGTGGAGCAAGAAAAGCAGTGCCGGGAGTTTCTTGGTCAAACATACAACCTCCGTACATGTCAGCATCGTCCATACGTGTCAGAGCAATGAGTGATTGCATCAGCCACGGTAAATCCCACCAACTGTGAGCACTTAAGCCCTTTGATGACCAGTTTTCTTCATTCTACTCCCTCTCTCCCCTTAAGGAGTTCATTGCAGCCCCTTGAAGATAGCCCACACTGGTGGACCTTAAGGAAAGCCCGTGGAGATCGTGAGTGAGGATTTGAGATACTATGAAAAGTAAAGGTAAGTGGGTTTAGTTTCTATGCATCCATAGTTTATGTAAAGAACAAATATTTAGAATGGGTAAGATGATAGAATGGAAATGTGAATAATGAATGGGTTAACATGAGGTTGAAATTTTAGTTTTTGTGTTTCTTAATGCCATGATTGTTTTTACCACAAATATGATCTTTTTATTTATGGACACTCATGAAATTGCTCACTGTGAGACTCCTTATTATGAACAAGGTTCCAAGCCCAAAAGTGTAGCTTGGCTAGGAAATATTAAGTATTCTTTAAAAGCATGTTAACTTGAGCATATGAATTTCTAGAACTGTGACCGTTTTTGCATCAACGTGTCTGATGGCCAAATTGCACCTTCTTACCTAGATGACACTACTCTTACACACACGGTGTTCGTCCAGTTCACGCGCAGCGTTGCCCCTTGCACGTGCGGCGAGGCATCCTTACACTCACGGTGATGCCTCCCTTAACAAGTTGACACACACAAATAAAATCAAGTCATTCAACTCTAATCAATCTCAACCAGTTCAGCCACTATCAGCTGGCCATCGGTATCAGCCCCTAAATAAGGTCCGACAATACTCACAAAGTGGCACCTTACAAGCATCATTCATACAATACACTCAAAACAAGCACCACAAAATCACAATCACAAAACTAGGCCCAGCAATAAGCCCAAAGCAGGCATCTCACTACTATCAATCATAAGGTCAGGCCTTGCCACAAGCTCAGAGTAGGCTTTCTATCAGCATCAATCACACAGTTAGGTCTTAAAATACGGTCAAAGTAGGCATCCGTATGAGTATCACACAGTTAGGCCCTACAACACGCTCAAAGTAGGTACCTCAGTACAATCACAATATCTGGTCATGCAATACGTTCAAAGCAGACACCCTATCAGTATCAATCACGACCATGCAATAAGCTCAAAGCATGTGCCACAGAATCATAGAGTCAAGCCCTGCAATACGCTCAAAGCAAGTACCTTATCACAATCACAATGTTAGGTCCTGCAATACACTCAAAGCAGGCACCTTACAAGCATCAATCATGTTTATACAATACGCTCAAAGCATGCCAATCAATCACATATCACAGTATGATCATGCAATACGCTCAAAGCATGCCAATCAATCACATATCACCGTATGGTTATGCAATATGTTCAAAGCATGCCAATCAATCACATTTCACAGTATGGTCATGCAATACGCTCAAAGCATGCCTATCAATCATATATCATAGTATAGTCATACAATAAGCTCAAGGCATGCCAATCAATCACATATCATAGTATGGTCATGCAATACGCTCAAATCGTGCCAATCAATCGCATATCACAATATGGTCATGCAATACGCTCAAAGCATGTACCACAAAATCACAAGGTTAGGTACTACAATACGCTTAAAGTAGGCACCTTAGTACAATCACATGGTCAGAAAGTCAGGTCCTACAATACGCTCAAAACAGGCACCTCACCAAAATTAACTAGGGTCATGCAATACACCAAAAACATGCCCCAATAAACCGTGTAGCACTCACCACATTCATACCATGTTTCACACATCACATTTTACTCATTGCAAGATTAACCAGATGGGTCGCAACATAAACACTTATCACTTCAATCACAGGGCATGTATTAGCTCTCACTAGATGGGGGAGGATGCACCCCTCTAGTAAAGTTCCACACAGTTATCGTTCAAAAAGGATCTTTAAGGATCCCCCAAATTAGTTGCACACAATTTAAGCACAGTCAGACAATAAAGGTTAAAATTCTATTATAGATGCCAAAATATGGTGTTACAATATCAGTGAGAGGAAATAAGGTCCAACAACATTTTGGATTTCACATTACAATCAAAACACATTCTAGCTCTCAGAAATCGAGGCCTTAATTTCTTCCCCGACAAGTGCAAAGACCCGACCCAGATTCTTGGATTTGGGCTCGTTCTTTAATGTCGGGCAGTCTCTAAGTAGATGGCCCGACTAGCCACAGTTGTAACATGCTTTTGTCTTTAGCCATCACTCGGAAGCCACATGGCCTTGCTTCCCACAAAAGGTATAATACATGAACTGGCTCTGCTCGACGTCGTCATGGGAAGTCTTTTGGGTCTTGTCATTCCTTTGACTTTCCTTTTCTCATGGACCTCTAGAGGGCGGAGGCTCTATCCTTCGCTTCTCTCTCCTCATTCGATAGTCATCACAGTCGTTTTCCACCTTTCTAGCCAAGTCCACCAATTAAGAGAAGGCCTTAAGGTTGGCCGACAAAACTCTCCCTCTAATATCAGGCTGCAAACCTCTCTCAAACTTGCTTGCCTTCCTAGCCTCCGTGTTGATGACATGTGGCACGTATCAGGATAACTCTGAAAATTTAGCCAAACACTGATCAACGGTCAAATTCCCTTGCTGTAATTTTAAGAATTCGACCTCCTTCCTTTCCTTCATTGATTAAGGGAAATATTTTTCATTGAAGGCCTTTAAAAATCCTTCCCAAGTAGGTACTATCTCATCCTCTTCCTAGGCATGTCGAGCCGAACGCCACCAATGTTCGGCATCCCCTTCTAACATGAAGGCACCTAGTCTCAACTTCTACTCATCAGAGTATTGTAGGACTCTAAAGATCTTTCCACTTGCATCAATCGTCTCTTTGCTTTCTCCACACTTCCCTGCCCTAAGAAAGTTAGGGGTGCCAGCCTCCTACACCTCTCTATTAGGATACTATCATTATGTTCTAAGGTATGGGTGGATGGGGCCAGCATTGACTCTTTCATTATTTAGGTCATGGGTCCCATATTCCCACAAAATTCACCGAGGGCTTCAGTGTCATAATTACTGGTTCTTTCATAGTAGTCACGAGCTCTCGACATCTTCAACCTAGTCACAGGAACACCCAGTCACTACTCCATCCTAATACCTCTCTAAGGATACTCCTAAATCCCTAAGCCAAGGACCTTATCCTGGCTGCCCTGATACCATATTTGTCACGACCCTGCCCCCAACCCCCTTTGTCGTACTCAATGGAGGGTGACCGAGTGCGGGTTCGTGATCCAGAGGTAGCGAATGCCACTAGGGTCAGAGTATGCTCATCGCTTTATTAACGTGGAAAACAAAGAAAACCATGGCAAGGAACTAACAACAAAGATTCAAAGAGGCAAAAGAATATCTACAAATAGAATTCCCATACACCAAAAAAATTCATAGCTCAGTTTGGGGTGGGGTATCAGGGCCCAACAGTACACACAACCCACAAATAAACCATAATTATGGCCAAAGTGCCCATAAAACGCACAATGAGAAAGAATTATCTTCGACAGCTTCGAGTCCCAAACGCCAACAGCTTCCACTAGACCAAGCTTCTTCCACTTGTGACTGTTTCTCTACAGAGATAGTAAAGTAATAGAATGAGTTATACAACCCAGTGGGTACGTCTAGGTACTAAGCATCATTATTAAATCTATCACAGTATAAATATCAGATAGGTCAGGAATCTCGTCAGTGCATAGAGCACATGCATCATTTCAAGTACTAGAATTCTCATTCGATCAATATAATAATTATCATTCATATTCACAGTGCAGGTAATAGGTATCATAAGGATTGACAGTTCTTGTCTCATTCATACTCTTGCTTTATCGAAGAGCACCTTTTCATTTCACAATAAACAGATGGTCAGGTCATGCCATATGCCCAAAGCATGCACCCCACAAGCATAGTCACATAAGTAGGCCCTACAATACTCTGAAAGCAGGCATCTCTCAATCTCAATCTGGGCCTTACGATACGCACAAAGCATGCCAAGGTTCTCATAACACCAATCACATCAGTCACATAATAGGCCCTGCAATACTCTCAATGCAAGCACCCATTCATATCAATCTTGGTCATGGAATACACAAAAAGCATGCAAAAGGATGCTCAAAGCATCCATCACTTTAGTCGCACTACCAATGGGTGACCCATTGGGTAGTACTCAATGTCATAGTATCATAACAGTACATCATAAGAATTAATCTTTACTCGCACTCAGTCAGTTCCCTGTGGTAGACAATTCTGGTCTCATTATCAAGGTCTGAGTATCATACAGACATACACAACTAACGAGTATGCTATACCACTAGCATGAGTCATCAGCATAAGAGAGCTATCTCATGGAATTTACACTTGTCAATTAGCATTCCTAACTTGTAGTCTAATTCGTGCAATATGTAGCATATGCATTTATCAAATGATCACTTATTGTACGATTGCATAGCAATATTCATACAGTGAATATGTAGCATTCATCGCAGGGAAGCCGTTCGATTATAGTTATCATTCGTTTACACTTGTTACTTAAAAGCAAAAGTGAATCGTTCAGCAAGTGTATATAATTTCATTTCATCCACAACTGTGACGTCCTCGTAGGAACAAAGCACTATTTTCAAATAGTGGAGAGTTCTAGTGTGGTTCACAAGTTGATTTTGAAATAGAATCGCTTAAAGCTCATCCGAAAGTGAATTGAACACATTTGAACAGAGATTGAGTGCAAAACCATTTATTTCTAAAATAGGCACAAATCTGAAAATCTCGGTGTTATGTAACAATGGGATACCCCCTTTCTTAGATGTACAACTCCCAATCTAGGGAGAATCACAAAATGATTAAAACATGCAACTATGAGTTTACACATAGATATTTAAAGTGGCGGTAGTTTTAAGATATTTGGATGGCATTTGGTAGGTCAAAAGGTCGGCACAAAGTAGGTGATAGTCGCTAGAATTTCCTGCAACTGTGGATAGTACTATACCCTCACATTTTGCTGCATAACTCTCAATCTACAGGGAGATTCAAAAAGAGTTCATCATGCAACTTTTAGTACACACACAGATATTTCAAGTGGCAGTGTCTTGGATGCATTCGGACTCCATTTGGTTAGTCAAAACTGGTGACAACAGAGGTATCTGCTGTGAAATCTAGTGAAATCTGCTAATAGTGACATATGTGCATAATTTAAAGCATAGCTCATCATTTATGAAGAACTTAGATAGGGTTAAAGCATAAACATCATAGTAGACACATGTATTGATCAAGCAAAGATTTGGATATCATTTGATAGGTCAAACGTTTGGTACAAAAAGGTAACAGTCCAGGAATTTTCTGCAATCTTTTAACAGTGACATACCCACACATTTTGAAGCATAATTTCCAATCCATAGAAAATTTCAAGATGATATAAAGATAAACATTGAAGTAGACAACCATATCATTCATTCAAAACTGGTTTGGGTCCATTTTGACACTGTTTGGTCACTAAAACATCCGATGCAACAACCATCACAATCCTAGAAATTTGCCTTCTCAAGATTAACATACATTCGAGAACATTCAACACAGCATAAACCAAAGCAAATCTTGATGCAAAACCGAGTTCATATTGAACTATTCCCACAAGTGGACTACTTCACACATTTATACCACAAATAGAATCATATACAAGACTCAATCGATCATGGCATCTGAGATTTCAAGCTCGTCACAATGCATTCATGCTCATACATTTCGTCGTATATTTTCAACACTTAGCATAAATCCCTAAAATTTATTGATGCATAATAGCTGGACTCACTTACCTGATGTTCACGGTTCTCCTAAACTCCACATATAGACCACTTGAACCTTCTTGGCAAGGCTCCCGAACGGCAGCAGCAAAAAGGGTTCTCATTTGGGCTCTAGAGAGAGAAAAGATGTGAGAGAGGGAGAGAGAGCAAAAGCTCTTAGAGTAGAGAGATGAGAAAGGCTTTATTTATAAAAGAGGAAAGGGAAGCAAGTGACAAGTGTTGATCAAATCAGCTTGCACTCACCAGGTGGAACACACCACCCATGCATGTTAGAAACACAGCTGACGATAACACACTTCAAAACCAGTGATAGCCCACTTCTCAGCCGGTGGTAGTCCAATTCAAGCGCGACGACGCTCCCATCAGTGCTGAGTTCTTCACAGCCGGCGCTAGGGTTCCTTCTCTCTTACACAGCTGCCGCTATGCCTTACCGTCTTACACAGCCGGCGCTACGCCTTCTTACACAATCAGAGCTACACCTTCTTACACAGCTGGTGCTACCCTTACAAGCATGTCGTTACTCCAGTTCGCACGCGGTGTTGGCTCTTGCACATGTGGTGATGCATCCTTACACTGACAGCGATGCCTCCTTTAATTTCGTGCGCGACGATAGCTTATACATGCACGGCAGTGTGCCTCCTTTCTTTGCCCTGGGTGTTTGTTTCATTCTCTTATCTCTATTTTCGTGAGCGTCTTAAGTCCAAAAACATTGTGGTCCTTACAAACAGAGGCCCGGCTGGCCTCTCGAGTTTAGGCTCGGCCCATTGTTTGTATCTCTGAAGCAAGAAAACATCATGTAAAGCGATAGGCTCCATCATGCATGAACGGAGAAGAAGGAGAAAGAGAGCAGCGAGAGAACAGGAAAGAGAGAAAAAGGGAAGAAAAGATAAAGAGAGAGAAGGAAAGTGGATAAAGAAGATCAGAGATGAAATAGAAAAGAAAGATATAAACGAGAGGAGTGAGACAAGGAGAGATAGAAATGAATAGAGAGAAAGAGAGATGAGAGAGAGAGAAAGAGAGAGAAGCAGAGGAGAGAGAAAGAGAGATAAGCAAAGGAGAGAGAAAGAGAGATGAGAGGAGGAGAGAGAAGAGAGAGATGAGAGAAGAAGAGAGAAAGTTACCTTCACCAAAGGGTATCGAACCTTTTATTATCTCTCCTCTCTCTCTCCAAGACGTGACCAAAATTTGAACATGAAAACTCTCAAATTTTATTGATGAGGATTGAAAAATCCAGGGTTCTATAACAATTGTGTTTAACATGTACTTATAAAATTGGGCCCAAACATGGGTGGATGCCCAAAAACTACCTAAATTGATGATAATTACAATTTAATTGAATTAATATAATTTCTAAAATTTGGTGCAGAAGGATTGTTTTGCCTTTGCCCAACAATACATGAGCTCCAAAACAGTCCCTACTGCTACCCTAGAACTTGCGTGATCTTCCATGGATGATTCGAGGTTGCTCCGGTGTATGTTTGGAGGAAAGATGATTGCTTGCTTGTCGAGCTCGGCATGACGATCGATTTGATACCAACTTTGAGCCACAGATCCAATTTTTAGGCCACGATCATGTGACTCGAAATGTTCATAGATCTCGAAAACTTTGGATCATTAGTGTGCTTGTTTCTGATTTCTTTCCTTGGTTTCTTTACTGAATCACACTAAGCATGCCGTCACGATCACGTTGCAACAAACACAGCTCGATTTCATGTCCGAATGAAGAATTTGTTTTGAGTTGTTAGCTTGAATTTGAAAGTTCGGAGGCCGAAATTTATAGTATCTTCGACACCTCCATGTGTGAAATCCAAGCGTTCATCGTATATGGGGTCCGGATAAAAGATATCCTTGGACATTACGCACATAATGCAATTAGTTTTGCATCAATCGAGTATGCAAGCGTCGCGATTTGGCCGCTCGAGTGAGGCATGCTGCTGTTGAATTTTCTGCAGCTATCTTCACGAATCATCAACTTTTCTCTAGTTTTTCTCCTTGCTCAGGTATCGTCACAGGGCATGCCACATATAAAAATTCTCGTCTTGATAGTACGAACACGCTCACAAATGTTGAGAGCCATCCGACTCAGAACGAGTGAGATATGGACCCCAAAAGTAACTGCCCGAGGTTGCAAAAACAGTCACCTTTAATGGTGATTTGGTGCAGGGAGGGCACACAAGAATAGTGTGCGGCCTACCCCGTTTTGGTGTTTTACCCATAAGTTTGTCCTGGAGTGTCCGATTAAGCCGAAACTTTACCCATTGGGGTTTTTTATCGTGTCGGATCCAACAGTGGAGGTCGCAAAGCTATTTGACCCATCAAAAATATAGTTCTAATTATGGAGTCCATTTCAGAGTGCTAAAGGTTGATTTTTTCGAAATTCTTTCTTTGTTTGCACTACCTTAGACATGTCATATTGCGACAAAACTTGGTAGGTGGCCTTTTCGATTTCATAAAAAGATTCTGAACCTTTCTTGAGAAATTCTGAAACTATTGGGAATTTCACTGTATGTCGAGGCTTTATTGACCGTCTTCCTCTTTTATTTCGCATCAGGGACCAAGGTGTTGAAAGATGCCATCAAACAATGGGCCACCTCGAGCTCTAAGCAATGGCTCCTCCGAGGTAGCAGTTAACTCCAACTTGTTTTAGAGAGACAAAGTGCAAGGGAAAAGTACGGGGAATTGTGGTTAAAAGGGGAAGAGAGAGGGCTTAAGTACCCAGGCAGATGAAGGCCACTATAGTTGACGTGTACGGCTCTGACAAGTGCATTGTTTACATGTACTGTACTGACAAGTGTGGCGCTGGCAGCGGTCACATCTTCCCCCTTCTCTTACGTCGTTAACTCTTATTTGCCTTCACGTGCGATGATACCTCAGTTCTTTTGCGACGATGCTCTAGTTCACGTGCGGTGATGCTCCAAACAGTGTTACACTCGCTGCGATGCCTTTTACACATAGTGTTTATCTTCCTTTTCTCCCTACACAGCCGGCGTTAGGCCTCTTTCACAGATGGTGATGCCCATCCCTATCTTCACTCGTGGTGCTGACTTTTTACACGTGGCGCTAACTTTTCTCCCATGGCGCTGACTCTCTCTCTCTCTCGTCTTCACTTCATAGACGGCGCTGGGTCATGCGTGACCATGCTCTAAATGGTGCTAGGCCTTTGTTTCACCATCCATCACTATGCGCATCTCTGAGCTGAAAGAAAATTGTGGTCCTTACATCATCCCCTCCTTAAAAGGAATTTGTGCCAAAAATCACATTCATGTCAACAAAAAAGGTTAGGGTATTTCTCTCGAATTTTTTCCCCCATTCCCAAGTTGACTCAACTCTTAAGTGATACTACCATTGCACCCGGACCAGGGAAATTTCTTTATTGCGTAACACTTGTATCCTCTGATTTAGTATCCTAATTGGTCGTTCAACACAAGTCAAGTCCTACCTAAGTGGAATTGGTTAGTATTCCAAAGCATTGGATGGGTCAGGTTGATATTTCCTCAGTAATGATACATGAAAGACATTATGAATATTGGCCAATTCAGGTGGCAGGGTAAGTCGGTACATCATGTTCCTAACTCTTTCCAGAATTTGAAAAGGCCCAATATACCACAGGCTCAACTTTCCCTTTTTTCAAGATCTCGTAATACCCTTGGCTGGTGATATCTTCAAGAAGACCCAATCACCTACTTCAAATTTGAGGTCTCTCCTGTGATTATCGGCATAACTCTTTTGCCGACTTTGGGCCATCTTGAGCTACTCTCTAATTAAGGCAATCTTCTCAGAAGTAATTTGGACTATTTCAGGCCCCAATAATTTCCTCTCGCTCACCTCATCCCAACAGATGGGTGATCAACACTTCCTCCCATATAGGGCCTCGTACGGTGCCATCTAGATGCTGGTTTGGAAGCTATTATTGTAGCTAAACTCTATCAAGGGCAGATGGTCCTCTCAGCTTCCTTTAAAATCAGTGACACATACCCTTAGCATATCGTCTAGTGTTTGAATGGTCCTTTCTGATTACTCATCTGTTTGGGGATGAAAGGTGGTGCTGAACGTAAGTTCGATCTTCAAAGCAGACTGTAGACTAGCCCATAATCTAGAGGTAAACCTAGTGTCTTTGTCGGACACAATGCTGATGGGTAACACCGTGTAATCTTACAATTTCTCTGATGTACAACTAGGCCAGCTTATTATAGACACCCTAGTTTAAATCTAACAAATTCTATGGTTTCTTGAACCCTTAGGACCACATTGTCCTAGTATACTAAAATCCATAACCCATATAGCTTACCTTGTGACCCAGAACCAATCTGCCTATAAGGGACACAATTCGATCGAACCGGACCACTCGTGGTAGTGGAGAGAGAAGGAAGTCACAAAAGATAGAAGTACATGCCCGGTGCTAAGGGCGAAGGTTAGCACCGTCAGGGTGATTTGGCTCAGTGCCGTCCATGTAGCATAAAAGTAGCGCCATGCGCAAGGGTAAAGAAATGGTAACGTCGCGTTCGAACAAGGGGTATCGTCGCTAGCGTGAGAGGAGTATCACCCCATGAGAATGGCGTAAGAAGTATCGTCGCGCATTAAACAAAGTATTTGTCGTGCGTAAGCATCGCCGCTTGCGTATCACTGACAGACGCATCACTGCGAGCATATCAATGGTGGACGTATCATCACGGGCGTATTGACATCTGAGGCATCATCGTGCATGGGAGCTTAACACCGTCAACGATGAAGAAGCAGAAAAGAGAAAGGAAGAGGCAGCGCTGCATGAGTGTGTGACTAACGCTGTGGAAGACAGATGAACATCACTATCGTGTGAGTAACGCTGCGTTCTACTAGAGGGTAGCGCCGCAAGCATCAACCAACTGCGTACGACCGCCGACAGGGTCAGCACCATGCCGAATCGGTTAGCACCATGCAGAAGTTGTCAACGCCACGTTGCACTCGTGACGCCAATTACAGCCCATTTTATACCTACCATGCCGTCAACCATAGTAGTTTGCACCAACCCCCACGCTTATAAATCAGGCCTCTCCTCCACCGCGGTTTGCTTTTCAAAAAATCTCTTTCTCTCTCTTTAGCACTTACTGTGGAGTGCAATGGCTGGCTGGAGCAAAGGTGACCTGTGAGTGAGACTTCTAGAATGAAGCTGCCGTGGAGGGAGCACGGGGCAACGGGCGAATTGCACGAGGAAGATTAGAAGCTTCGTGAGCAAGTAAGTGGATCTAGTGTCGTTCCTTGAGATTTCCATGGAGTAATACGATATGCAAAATATGAAAATGGTAGATTAAAATGCAAGGATATATAAATGCATGGAAATGAAAAGAATGGACATTTATCCGTCCCAATGAGTGTGGAGAAATTGTGAAGGAAATATTCTTTTCAAACGTGCTAATTGAACTTGTAAATGGTAGGTGATTTGGCAATAACATGTGAATGCTTGTGGGAAAAGGAATTTCCATCAACGGTGAGGGCCCTTGCATTGAGCCTTTCGCTGATCGAACAGTGCCCGTATGTGCCCAAATGGGTTTTAAATGAAAGATACACACCTCTCGCTAAATTTTACTTTTTTCATCATGGTAAAATGTCACATGAATTAAAAGACATGGCCTAAAATGCATGAACATGCCACTGCTCACCGTCGCTATAAATTCCAGCAAATGTGACTCTTTCTTAGCAGCACTTTTGGCTTGGCAAATGACATCCAAACATCCTCAAATTTCCACCATTGGAAAGCCCTGTGGATAAAATTAAATTTTCATGTTTTGATATTTTTGAAATTCCCTATGAATTTTGAGTTATGTTCTAAAATGGATGAACTCATCATGGCTCACTATTTTCCAGCCAATATTACTTGTTTGCGACCGAACCCGTAATATGACCAATGAGGCCCGATTTCCTTGATAAGTGAGGCATTTAACCTTCTCATTTAGCTATTACTGAAAACATTGAATTTTCCGTCATAAATGATAAGCGAATTTTATATGATAATTATGCACGTGCCATAAAATAATGCGAATGAGGCTTCACCATTATGTGCCTTGTGAAACATTGATAATTACATTATTAATGTGACAGCTTCATGATGGAAGTTTCATGATGAGTGCCAAAATTCCATTGATGATGTCCATGTGTAAATGTTATGCTACGAATTATGTAAGGATTTGTGTTAATTGCCATGCTATTATGATGACTGTTATGAGGCACTGACTTCGCATGAATGAATTGGCTGCTCGAGCATGGAAAAAGGCCTAATGATGAACACTACGCAATGAGACACCCATTGTTAGTGAGTATCGTGCTGTTACATTGATGAGAATATTGGCAACTATTTACGGATACTGACCACTATGCAATGGACCACCCATCGGTAGTGGAGATTGATACACTGAGGAGGTGATGCCGACATATTCCCTAACCTGCACAATGACAGGAACTGGTTAGGGAAGAAAGGAGGGTCGCTCCCTGTGATTCATGAGATGAGATATGTGATTGATGGATGCCTTGCAAGGGAAAGGACTGTTGAACCCCCGAAGTGCACTGCAAACCATATACGTGAGTTGAGGGTATTACGAAGATGATTAACCTGCTTATCATTTTCCTCCCTCCTGTGGCGTGGTAGAAGTTCTAAACAACGGGATTGGCTTAACCCGATGAATAAGGATTCTACTAGCAAGAGTAGGTGAACTAGGGAGTGAGGGTGTAATGAATAAATTGTGAATATGATTTTCTTATAGTTGTGATGACTGCATGACAGTGATCTTATGATATTATCTATGATTGATGCCTAATCTTGTTCATAATTGATGGACTGTTACTTGGATATTCTGGTTGTAACCCATGCACTAATCTGTTGACCAAGATGCGTAGCCACTGCACTGCCACCAATTAAGATTATATTTATATATTGTTTATTGCACATGGGCAGATTCGTCACCGATGCATTAAACTAAAGCAGATTACTGAGCTTCAAAGCTCATTCCTTTCTTTTTTTTCCTCCCTGTAGACTGAGAGCAATAGGTTTAGGGCTGGGAGTATGGCTCGTAGCTGAAGATCATGGAAGCCATGCTGAGAAGGATTTTTAGACTCAGTAGGTAGTCAGGCTATCGACCCTATTTGTATTACTTTCTTGGAAATTTGTATCTATGGACCTTGGAGCTCTAAACTTTGTTGTACTACTTTTGGGATGTAATGTAATGTAATATCTTTTTGATGAATGGTTTGGCTATGTTTTAAATTCTTGACCTACGTAAGCCCTTACTTTCCTTGGTTTGCTTGATTACCGAGAAAGAGGTGTTGAATCTACTCTTATCTAAGAGACAAACGCTACATTGGGATTACGAACCCGTACTTGGTCGCCCTCCATCTAGGAAAGGTTGGACGGTCGGCGGCGGGCTTGTAACAGTTATGATATTAGAGAAGCCAGAATAGGGTTCTTGGCCTAGGGAGTCTAGGAGAGTCTTTAGAATAGCTTTGGATAGACAAGTGACTAGGTGCTCCTGTGGTTAGGTTGAAGATGCTGAGAGCTCGTACCCACAATACGAGTTCCAACAATGAGAACACCGAGGCACTTGGTGAATTCGATAAGACTCTGGGGGCCATGACCCAGATGATGAAAGAGTCTATGCTAGATCAATCCATCCCTACCCTAAAGCAAAACGATAGTATCTTGATTGAGAGGTTTAGAAGGCTAGCGCCCCCAACCTTTCTGGGGCAACGAGGAGTGGGGAAGGCTGAAAGATGGAAGAGGCAGATATAGAAGATTCTGGAAGTGTTGCATTACTCGGATAAGCAAAAAGTTAGACTTCGAACATTCATGAAAGAAGGAGAAGTCGAACACTGGTGGGATTTGGTAAAGCAAACATGGAGGGAGTTAAGAACCAAAACCACTTTAGAGAACTTTCTAACAGCCTTTGATGAGAAATATTTTCCAGACTCAGTCAGGGAGAGGAAGGAAGTAGAATTTATTCAGCTCCAATAGAGGAACATGCCTATGGAGTAATGTGCCACCAGGTTCGTAGAACTCTCAAGGTACATGCCCCACATTATAAACATTGAGGCGTGGAAGGCAGCCAAGTTTGAGAGGAGCCTATGACTGGATATAAGGGGTAGAGTGATGTCGGCCAACCTAAAGTCATATGCCCCGATGATAGACTTCGCCCTAAAGATCGAAAGAGACTGTGAGGACCACCGATCAAAGAAAGAAGGGAGAATAAAGGCTATGTCATTGGGGAGGCTCGGGAAGGCACCCGGCACGTTCCAAGAAGAGAAGTGAGAAGGAGGCATATTAGCTAAACCTGAGAACCTAGCAGAATCTCTTGGGTGGCACGAGCAGTGATCGACGCCCGGTTTGTACTCACTGTGGGAAAGACAACCACACTGTCGAAGATTGTTACCAAACGAAGAATGTGTGCCTAAGGTCTAGTAAGCTGGGTCATTGGGCCAAGGAATGCCCTATGACGAAGACCGAGGATTGCCCAAAAATCCAAGGAGGAGTGTTCACCCTCGTGGAGCAAGAGGCCAAGGTGTCCACCTCAGTGATCTGAGGTACACTCTCAATATGTGGTATTAAAGCTAGAGCCTTAATTGGCCTTGGATCTTCTGACTCATTTGTTGCACCCCATTTTGCTTACCATTTGAATGTTTCACTTTGCACACCTTAACTACACCCTAGTAGTATGCACACCAATGGGAGGCTCTATGGAAACTGATAGAGTGTATAGGTAGTGTAAGGTCTCAATTGTTAAGTATGATCTACCGGTGGACTTGATTCATCTAGATATTTAGGTTTTTGATGTCATTCTGAGCATGGACTGGTTGTATTCCCACCATGCCACCATTAACTGCCATGAAAAGACGGTGACTTTTAGGTGTTCTAACCAAGCAGAGTTGCACTTCGAGGGCATTAAAGATACTACCTCTCTACACTTTATCTCTGCCCTACGGGCCTCCTGTCTTTTACTAAGAAATGTGTAGGGTATCTAGCTTATGTAGTGGAAAAATGGGGATGTACAGTCCTACTTAGAAGAGATACCTGTGGTGAAGGAGCACCTTGAGGTATTCCCTAAAGAGCTGTCATCCCTACCTTTGGCGAGGGAAATTGAATTTGTGATAGATGTAGTCTCGAGCACTGTGTCCATCTCTAAAGCCCTGGCAGAGTTGAAGGAATTAAAAGATCAGTTGAGAGAATTGTTAGATAAGGGCTTTATCCGACCCAGTGTGTCACCTTGCGATGCACCAGTCCTGTTTGTGAAGAAGAAAGATGGGTCCCTGAGACTATATATTGACTATGGGCAACTAAAACAAGTAACGGTAGAGAATAAGTATCCTTGGCCTAGAATTGATGACCTCTTTGATCAGCTCCAGGGAGCCCAGGTGTTTTATTAGATTGATCTACAATCAAGGTATCATCAACTAAATGGTAAAGGAAGGAGACATCCCAAAGACGGCCTTTAAAACTCGATACGGTCATTACGAGTTTCTTGCGATGTCGTTCGAGTTAACCAATGCCCTTACTGCATTCATGGGTCTAATGAATAGGGTGTTCCGATATTTTCTAGATGAGTTTATGGTGGTTTCATTGATGATATTCTGGTGTACTCAAAAAGCTGGGAGTCACATGAGCAGCATCTAAGATCTAACCTTAAAGTTAGAAATGTTGTATGCCAAATTAAGTTAGAGTGAGTTTTGGCTTCCCAACGTGACCTTCTTGGTCACATTATTTCTAAGGATGGTATCACGGGCGGCCCTTTAAAAGTTGAAGCCATGCTTAAATGGGAGAAACCGGCAAATGTGACCGAAGTTCGTAGTTTCTTGGGGTTAGCTGGATACTACCGGCGCTTTGTAGAGGGATTCTCAAGGATAGCGCTTCCCCTAACTTGGCTAACCCAGAAGAACGTAAAATTTGTGTGGTCAGAAGATTGTGAGAGAAGTTTCCAAGAACTTAAGAAAAGACTGACCACCACCCTGATCTTGGCACTGCCCGAGGGAATGAAGATTTCCTGATTTATACTTATGCATCCCATAAAGGGCTCAAGAGTGTACTAATGCAGAGAGGTACGGTCATTGCTTATGCCTCAAGGCAGTTAAAGCCATACGAGCAAAACTATCCTTCTCATGATTTGGAAATCGCGGTAGTAGTATTTGAACTGAAAATCTGGGGGCACTACCTCTATGGGGCCCAATTTAAGGTGTTTAAGGACCACAAGAGCCACAAATACCTATTTTCTCAAAAAGAGTTAAATATGAGGCAAAGAAGATGGATGAACCTACTAATGACTATGATTGCACAATCGAATACCATCCAAGCAAGACTAATATAGTAGCCGACGCCTTAAGTCAGAAAACTGTGGTCTCAATAGCACATTTGATGGTGCGAGAAATGAAGTTGTTGGAGGATGTGGTAGAGTGGCACACACCTCAACCTGTCGGTGAAGAGAGTAAGGTACTGTCATGTCCAAGGGTGGAGCCCCAACTCTTTCGACAAGTTCGAGCCGCTCAGAAAGAAGATCCCCACTTGATGAAAATCCTCAAAGAACTAAAGATAGGAGGGAAAGAGGATTTTTCTATAAGCAATGATGGACAGTTACGGTTTAAAGGCCGAATATGTGTTCCCAATGTTGAAAGTTTAAAAAGGGCCGTTCTGAAGAAAGCATACCCCTCTCACCACACGATACATCCTGGGGGCATGAAGATGTACCAAGATTTGAAAAGAGCCTTATGGTGGAATAATATGAAGTGAGACATGGCGCAGTTTGTGGCTAAATGTCTAACATGCCAACAAGTGAAGGCCAAACATAAAAAACCTGCTGGATTATTACAACCCATGCCCATACCAGAGTGGAAATGAGAACACATCACAATGGATTTTATCTGTGGATTACCAAGATCTAGTGCAGGGCACGATAGTATCTGGGTCGCGGTGGACCAACTCACTAAGGCTGCTCACTTCTTACTAGTTCGCATGACCTATACATTAGACAGGTTGGCCCAACTATACATTAGAGATTTTGTGAGACTTCATGGGATTCTTATCAACATTGTATCTGACAGGGACCCCAAGTTCACTTATAGGTTTTGGGCAAGTCTACAATCAACCCTGGGGATTGAGCTTACTTTTAGCACTGTCTTTCATCCCCAAATAGATGGACAGTAAGAAAGGACCATCCAAACTTTGGAAGACATGTTGAAGCATGTGTGTTCGATTTTAGATGGAGTTGAGAAGACCATCTACCCTTGGTAGAGTTTGCTTACAACAATAGCTTCCAAGCCAAAATCCGGATGGGACCTTACGAGGCCCTATACGGGAGAAATGCAGATCACCCATATGCTGGGAAGAAGTGGGCTAGAGGAAATTACTGGGGCCTGAAATAGTTCAACTAACTTCTGAAAAGATTTCATTAATCAGAGAGCGGCTCAAGACAGCCCAAATTCGGCAAAAGAGTTACGTCGATACTTGAAGGAGAAACCTCAAGTTTGAGGTGGGAGATCGAGTCTTCCTAAAGGTATCGTCAATGAAGGGCGTTACAAGGTTTAGTAAGAAAGGCAAACTAAGCCCACGATTCATTGGGCCTTTTGAGATTCTGGACAGGATTCGGAGCGTGGCTTACCGACTTGGCTTACCATCTGAATTGGTCAGCATTCACAGTGTCTTTCATGTGTCCCTATTGAGAAAATATCAGCTCGACCCATCTCATGTTTTGGAGTACAAACCGATCCCACTCAGGGAAGACCTAACCTATATTGAATGACCAATCGAGATATTGGACCGGAGAGTGCAAGCATTACGTAATAATGAAATTCCCCTAGTCCGAGTACAATAGCAATATCACACAAGGGAAGAATCAACGTGGGAACGGGAGGATGAGATTAGAGAGAAATACTCCCACCTCTTTGATTTATGATTTTGGGACAAAATCATTTTTTGAGAGGGGGATGATGTAAGGGCCACAATTTGATCGAACCGAACCACTCGCAGCAGTGGAGAGAGAGAAGGAAGTCATGAAAGATTGAAGTGTAGGCCGACACTAAGGGCGAAGGTTAGCGCCGTCTGGGTGATTTGGCCCAGTGCCGTCCATGTAGCATAAAAGCAACGCCATGGGCAAGGGTGTAGAAATGGTAGCGCCACGTGTGAACAAGGGGTATCGCCGTGACCGTGAGAGGAGTATCGCTGCTCAAGAAAGGCGTCGTTGCACGTGAAAAAAAGTATCGCCATGCGTAAGCATCGCCACAAGCATATCGTCGATGGACGTATCGCTACAGGCGAATTGCCGTCTAAGGCATCAATGCCCGTGGGAGCTTAATGCCGTCAGTGCAGAAAAGGGAAAGGAAGAGCCAGTGCTGCATGAGTGCGCGACTAATATTGAGTGGAAGACTGATGAACATTGCCACGAGCGTCAATGCCATGTGAGTAACGCTGCGTTAACTTGAGGGTAACACCGGGTGCATTCAACTAACAGCGTACGAATGCCGACAGGATCAGCGTCGCGCCGAATCTGTCAACACCAACCCCCACGCTTATAAATCACGCCCCTCCCCCACTGCCGTTTGCTTTTCAAAAACTCTCTTTCTCTCTCTAGCACTTAGTATAGAGTGCAACGACTGGCTGGAGCAAAGGCGACCTGCGCGTGAGACTTTTAGAGCGAAGTTGCAGTGGGGGGACCAAGGGGCAATAGACGAACTGCGCGAGGAATCTTAGGAGTGTCGTGATCAAGTAAGTGGATCTAGTGTCGTACCTTGAGATTTGTATGGAGTAATGCGATATGTAAAATATGAAAATGGTAGATTAGAATGCAAGGATATAGAAATGCATGGAAAATGAAAACAATGAGCATTTATCCATCCTAATGAGCTTGGAGAAACTGTGAAGGAAATCTTGTTGTCAAACTTGCTAATTCAACTTGTAAATGGTAGGTGATATCGTAATAACATGTGAATACTTGTGGGAAAAGGTATATTCAGCAATGGTGAGGGCCCCTGCGTTGAGCCTTTAGCTGACCAAACGGTGCCCGAATGTGCCTAAATCCATTTTAAACGAAAGATACAATGTCTCGTTAAATTTTACTTTTTGCATCATGATAAAATGTCACATGAATAAAAAGACATGGCAAAACATGCATGAACATGCCACACAACTCACCGTCGCTGTAAATTCTAGCAAATGTGACTCTTTTTGGGCCACACATTTGGCTTTGTAAACGACGTCCAAACGTCCCAAAATTGCCACCATTGAAAGCCCTGTGAATAAAATTAGATTTGTAAGTTTGGAGATTTTTGAAATTCCTTATGAATTTTGAGTTATGCTCTAAAATGCATGAACTTGTTTGGGACCAAACCCGTAATCTGACAATTGAGGCCCAATTTCCTTAATAAGTGAAGCATTTAAGCTTCTCATTTAGCTATTACTCGAAACATTGAATTTTCCTTGATAAATGATATGCGAATGTTATATGAAAATTATGCACGGGCCATAAAATAAAGCGAATGAGGCTTCACCACAATGTGCCCTGTGAAATAGTGATAATTACAATATTAATGTTATAGCTTCATGATGGAAGCTTCATTATGAGTGCCAAAATTCCATTCTCGAATTTGTGATACGAATTATGTAATTAGAATATTAATGCTATGCTATGAATTATGTAACGATTTGTGTTAATTGCCATGTTGTTATTATGAGAATGTCATTTATTTGTTATGAGGCATTGAATTGCCATGAATGAATTGACTGCTCGAGCATGGAAAAAGGCCTAATGATGACCACTACGCAATGGGACACCCATTGGTAGTGAGTATCGTACTGTTACATTGATGAGAATACTGGCCACTGTTTACAGCTACCGGCCACTACGTGATGGAGCACCCATCGGTAGTGGAATTTGATACACCGAGGAGGTGATGCCAGATATTCCCTAAGCTACAAAATGATAGGCACAGGCTAGGGGAGAAAAGAGGGTCTCTCCCTATGATTCATGAGATGAGATATGTGATTGATGGATGCCTTGTAAGGTCAAGACTTGTTGACCCTCAAAACACACTGGGGACCGTGTGCATGAGTGGAGGGTAGTACTGAGTGGATTAACCTGCTTGTCATTATCCTCCCTCCTGTGGGGTGGTAGAAGTCCTAAAGACCCGATGAATAAGGCTTCTACTAGCAAGAGTAAATGAACTAGGGAGTGAGTGTATAATGAATGAATTGTGAATATGATTTCCTATAGTTATGATGACTGCATGACATTGATCTCATGATATTATCTATGATTGTTGCCTGATATTGTTCATAATTGATGCATTGTTACTTGGATATCATGACTGTAACCCATGCACTGATCTGCTAACCAAGATTCGTAGCCACTGCACTGCCACCGTTTATGATTATATATATATATATATATATATATATATATATATATATTTTATGGCACATGGGCAGATTCGTCATCGATGCATAACACTAGATCTTCTTACTGAGCTTCAAAGCTCATTCCATTATTTTTTCCTCCGTGAAGACTGAGAGCAACATGTTCGGAGCTGGAAGTGTGGGCCGTAGCTGAAGATCGAGGTAGCCACTCTGAGAAGGACTTTTAGATCTTGTAGGTAGCTGGTCTATCGACCCTATTTGTATTACTTTCTTGAAAATTTATAACTATGGGCCCTGATGCCTTGAACTTTGTTGTACTATTTTTGGGTTGTAATGTAATGTAACATCTTTTTGGTGAATGGTTTGGCCTAGTTTTAAATTCTAGAACTACGTAAGTGTTTACTTTCCTTAGATTTCTTGATTACTGAGAAAAAGGTGTTGAATCTACTCTTACCTGAGAGACAAACGTTACATTGGGATCACGAACCCATGCTCGGTAACCCTCTATCAGGGAAAATTGGACGGTCGGGGGTGGGGTCGTGAAACTGCCTACCCTAAACCCTGCAGATACCTTGTTTTGGCCCAAAATCTTGCAAATGCCCTTTTTTACTAAAAAAATCATTAAAAATAGTAGAAAATTCTTTTTGACCCAAATTTTCTCTAAGAGCTTCACAAGAGGCTGACGAACACAGCTAAACTGAAAAAAATCAAATTTGGACAATTTTTTGGTTTGAGAGACACTAGGTGTTTGAAAACATTTTTGAGCACCTTGGATGTTGAATAAAAGAGAAGTCAGACAATAAAGCCCTCATTTACTGAGGAATTCTCGAAAATCTCAAAATTTCCTAGAACATGTAAAAATGTTCTCAAGGACTTCAAAAGGCCACTTGTCAAGTTTGATTGCATTCTAACATTTTTAGGGCATTGCAAACAAAGAAAGAATTTCAGAAAAATCTGCCTCTAGCACCCTGAAACAGACCCCATAACTAGAACTCTATTTTTTGTGCGTCAAACATCTGTGCCATCATTGTATCTGGCAAGGTCGAAAACCTCAAGGGGTCAAGTTTCGACTTAAACAAACGCTCCAAGACAAAGTTATGGGTAAAATACGTAAAAAAGGTAGGCTGCACACTAGTCCCGTGTGCCTTTCCTGCACCAAATCACCATTAATGGTGACTGTTTTAACATTTTCAAGCAGTGACATTAGGGAGCCATATCTCCCTCGTCTCGAGTCGAATCGCGCTCAAATTTTGTGAGCATGTTCGTCTCGAAAAGATGAGAATTTGGATATGTGACAAATATTGTAACGATGCCCGAGCAGGGAGTAAAGCTAGAGAGAAATTGGTGATTCACGACACAAGTTGTAGGAAATTCAACAGCGACGCGTCTCATTCGAGCAGCCATATCATGACGTTCGCACATCGGATCAACATGAAATCAGTTCCATTGTGTGCATAAGGTCTAGTGCTACATCTAGTTTGAACCCTATGTATGATGAACGGTTGGATTTCACACACAAAGGCATCAAAGTTGCTACAAATTTTGACTGACGGATTTCAAGATTCCGGTCAACACCCAAGCATTGCAAAATCTTCGTCCGGGCACGAAATTGAGCTGCGTTTATTACAACACGATCGTGATGGCATGCTCAGTACAATACAGTGAATAAATTATGAAAAAACATCAATACATGTGCACACCATCGATCAGAAGTTTTCAAGATTCCTCCAAATTTTGAGTAGTATGATCGTGGCTTAAAAAGGGATCCGTGGCTTGAAGTTCGTGTCAAATCGATCGTCATGTCGATCTCAATGAGAAAGTAATCATCTTTTTGTTGAACGGGTGTCGGAGCAAACCGGAATCAGCCATGGAAGATCACACATGATCTAGGGCAGCAATAGAGACTGTTTTGGAATTTTATGTACTGTTGGGCAGGGGTAAAAAGTCATTTTGCCCCTATTTTTAGATTTTTCCTTAATTCAAATAAATTGTAATTATCATCAATTAGGATATATATTGAGCATTCACCCATGTTTAGGCCCAATTCTATAAATACATGCTAAATCTAATTGTAAAGGGTTCCACGGTGATGAATAAAATTTGAGAGTTTACATTAAGATTGTGGATGCCTCTAAGAGAGAGAGAGAGAGGAGAGAGATGAAAAAGTCTGATATCCCTTGATGAAGGTAACTTTCTCTCTCCTCTCTTTCTCTTTCTCTCTCTTCCTCTTATTCTCTCCTCCTTCTCTCCTCTATCTCTCCTCCTTTATCTCTTTACCTCCTCTCATCTCTCTCTTTCTCTCTCCTCCTCTCATCTCTCTCTTTCTCTTTCCTCCTCTCATCTCTCTTTCTCTCTCCTCTTGTTCTCTCTATCTTTCTCTCTCTTTCTCTTTCCTTCTCTCTTCTCTCAACATGCATGGCAGTGGGCCATTGTCGTGCGTGTCTTTCATTTTCTTCTTTTTCTCTCTATTCTTTCCTTACTCACTCTTCATTCTTTCCTAATCCTTCCTCTCTCTTTCCTGATTTTCTTCCCTTTCTTTCCTAATTTCTCTCTTATTTCTTTTTCCTTGTTCCTTCAATTCTCTCTCTTCTATCATGAACAGTGGAAGCCTATCATTATCCTTATTTTCTCTGTCCTCTTTCCTTTGTCATGGACGACAGAAGCCCATCACCGTTTATGTTTTCACTCTCCTCTTCCCTTTATCATGGACGGTGGAAGCCCACCGTCGTCCATGTTTTCTCTCTCCTCTTTCCTTTGTCATGGATAGCAGAAGCCCATCGCCATCCATTTTTCTTTCTCTTCTCTCTCTCCTATCATGCACGGTATACGCCCATCGTCACCATGTTTTCTTTCTCCTCTTTCTTATCATGGACAGTGGACGCCCATCGTTGTCCATGTTTCTTCCTCTTCTCTCTCTCCTATCATGGATGACAGAAGCCCATCGTTGTCCATGTTTCCCTTCTCCCTTCTCTCTCTTCCTTTTTTTCTTTCTCTCTCTGTTGTTCTCTCTCTTCCCTCTTCTTTCCTTCTCTCTCTTGTTCTTTCTTTCTATCCCATCTTCTCTTCTTTTTCTCTCTCTTATTTTCCCTCTCTCTTCTTTCTTCTTCATCTTTTTCTCGTCTTCTCCCTTCTTCCACTCTATTCTTCTTTTCTTTTTCTTCTCTTTTCACTCTCTCTTTCTTTTCTTCTCTCTCCTTGCTCTTTCTTCTCTTTTCTTCTCCTTCTCTGTTCTTCTATTTTCTCTTTTCGCTCTCTTTCTTTTCTCTCTTCTTTCTTCTTCCTCTCGCATTTGAGCAAGGGAGGTTAAGATTAACACTGTCACGGCAGTCTTGTTGTCTAGCAGTAATGCTATTGTGCCGGTCTGAGTTACCGTGCCCGTCTTACTACCACGATAGACTAGCCATCATGTTAGACTAGTCAGTGTTGCTTATGTTGTCTAGTAGCATTGTCGTCTTGTAGGTCTGAGTTACCGTGTCTGTCTTGCTACTACGTCAGGTAATCATCTACTAGTCTAGCCACTGTGCTAATTTAATCGCTTGGCTAAATTCTTCTATCCCTTTTCTTCTATTCTATCTCTTCCTTTTCCTTGTCCTCACCCCAATCTCCATCCTCATATTCTTCCCTTCTTCTTTTGGATGTGCACACCTGTGTACATTCGCCCAAAGACAAGGTGGGGTCCCTTGGCCCACTTGTCTTGTAAAATTAACCATGTGTGTGTGATTGCAGAAACAGGAGAGTACAGGATAAGGGAGGCGATTTTGAATCAGTTGTAGGACTGGGGGGCATTCCATCGTGATCTAAGAGGGCGCACATGCAAGTCAGTCCGAGTGAGTCATGGACCCAGGTGAGGTGTCCCGCCTCACATTAAATTCCTCTCACTTCGGTTGGTATACCTGCCCTTTCTCCTTGACAAGGTTCTCGAGAGAGCGGTCTCAAGTCTTGGGTTCCCTTGAAACTCGAGACACGTGCCACCAGGTCATCCTGACTCGGAGGGCGAGATTGAGGCACCTAACAAGCTTGGCAACTCCACTGGGGGCCTATTACTTCCTTATCGGATCGTCCTTGTTTGGCTAGTCTCTCCTTTTGGTTTCTGTATTGCATTCACATTGCTTCAAGGTTTCTTAACCCATTCCTTCGGAACGAGGATTTTCTTATCCCCACATTTGCGAGCATCCCTTGGGAACAAGTTCCTTGAACTTCATTCCCAACTTTCCTCTTGACCTAACATCTGACTCCCCCCTAACTCCCCATCTCCTAGCCCTGGTGGAACGTCCACCAAAGCACTATGCATCAGTAGCACATTTGCTACCACTCACAACACGCATCTTGTCACCGGCAAGTCACTTGCCGATCGTATTGCTGAGGTACGCTGAAAGGTTGCCTAGTCCCTAGCTGCAAAAGGCAAGAAAGTTGTCATTGCTCCTGTGGGTCGCCGCAAGGCCACACCCTAGATTCCTCCACTACCTTGGGTCTTTATGTCTAGAGACTCAACAAATCGAGGGGGAGACCTTGGGGCCTTCACCTCACGCAAACACCCTAAGGCTTGTTGGTCATCCACTCGAGCAAAACCTCGGTGTGACCCTCACGTTACCTTGAGTAAGTGTCTTGGATTAAGCCTTCTTGGGCCAAAACCTGTACATGTGCATGTTCATACCATAGCTCGAGGCAACGCCGTTGCCGCGCCGATCCGAGTACACGGGAGACGATCACCTAATCCTCCCTCTAAGCACACAATAGCGCACCCTGTAAGGGGCAGGTCCTCACCTATTCCCTTGCAGACACCTGCTCACGGTTCTCGGCCTCCTAAGGCCGGACCAGTTGTTCGAGCCCGGGTCGACCCCTAAGTCACCAAGAATGCTACTTCTACAGGTGCACACCCGCCACCTTCATAGGCCACTTCATCCTCTCAACTCAGACATTGTCAGGAGCCGGTCCCCTCCTCCTCTACCCTTTCTACTCCCGACGGATACTTCCAGATCTGGTACTTGAAGGTTTTCCCTAAGAGTACCATCGTCAGTCAGCCCCATCAGGTCAGCTATGCCTCTAGAGCCCACAAAGGAGCTCGAGGCAAAGGTCTGATGATTGACGAAGTTCTATGACTCTCGAAGCAGCAGCATAAGATGGCCCCTGTCCATGGTAAACATTCGTTGCCCCATCTTATGAACATGGCCCTCTCATGCTTTAAGAAGGCAAGACAACCTCGACACCACACTTAGTTCTGGAAAGATGTCTATCGCAGTCTCAAGCTCAAGCAAGACAAAGGACTGACTAAGGAGTCGACCAAAAAAGTTGGGGACCCTTGCTCCAAGGGTCTCCTTCTTGAAACTCCCTTCTACCCTTTCGAATCACAAAGCCCAAAGAAGAAGTGTGAGAGTCCTTCACAGTGGTTAGTGTCATAGAAGTTGACCCAAACACCCAGCAGCCACGGTCTCAAGAGCATCGAGAACCGGTCCTCATGAAGTCGGTGTACAAGACTCAAGTTCAGTCGGGGCATGCCGAGCCCTCGTTAATCGCTATGTCGCGCACGACCCGCCAAGCGTGAAAGACTTCAATGAGCCTAAGGCTGACCTACTTGGAGAAAAGGTCAGCGTCATGGTTGTCAACAAACCTGGCGATTCCCAGGAAGAGCGCATGAATAAGTTCAAAGACATGGTGCATGCAATGATGGAGAAGATTAATGGCATGGAAACTGCACGACGCTAGCCTAACCATTAGGCAAACTCCCATCCCTCGGATGATGCAGCCTCCTCCTCCTTCCTCACAGGACAAGTCTATCCCTCAACCCGTCTCATAGTAGACATCGATGCTATGGTAACCCGCAGCCTGAAAAATAGACAAATCCCGAGTAATCAGGGTGCAACGCTTTATCAAAAACCGTACCCCTCTTACATTGATCAAGTTCCATTTCCCGCGGACTACAAGAAAGGGAAGTTTCCTCTGTTCAATTGTACGACATCCCAACACCAGCATATTGCACATTTCCAGCTGGCATGTCGAGAGACAGCGGCTGATGGGAGACTCCTCCATGAATTCGTTGAAACTCTCATTGGCCCGGCCTTCCAGTAGTATGCTCGGCTTCCCACAAATTCAATACATACTTGGAAGGAAATGGAGAAACTGTTCCACCAGTGCTTCTATGAGGCCAAGAGAGATGTCAAAACTATAGAGCTTCTCACCTTGACCCATGATCCTGATGAACCCGTGGACCAATTCATAGCAAGGTGGAGAGATTTAGCTACTCGCCACTCTAATCTCATGCCTGAGAAGGAAGCAGTCCAAACCTGCATGCAAAACATGAGACCCGAGATCGCTCTACATGTTGAGACCTACAATCCTACCTCCATGTTCGAGCTAATCTCTAAGTCAGTGCGCATAGAAAGTATGTCACGCCACCATCGCCGATCACGGCAACAATCTTCAAGCTCAGGGAATAACTGGGGCAATGACAATTCTCTTACCAACGCTTGGGGCAATCTACAAAAAGGAGTAATCAGTGTGGTTGTCACCGTAAACGATCTAAAGAAGGCTACCTCTCAGACTTTGGATCTCTCAAAAGGGGTAGGCAAAACAAAGATAGAGCCTCAAGCAGGCAAGCAGTAATAATCATATGACCGAGTACCCCAATCTGCGAACCTTAATCGATCATGATTGGTCCAAGCACAAGAATAAGGTTTACCCTTTTGAAAAAGAATGTGTTCTCGAACTACTTCGATTATTACTGAAGCAGAACACGATTGAGCTGCCTGAGACCAAGTTCCCTGATCAAGCTGGACTCAACACCCATGCGAACTACTGTGCTTACAAACTAAGGATAAACCATGACACAGAGGAATGCTACACACACAAGGACTTCATTGAGGCTCTGATTCAGAAAGGTCAGATAAAACTTGATGAACTTAATAAAGCATTCGGGGCAACTGAGGCTTCCCATGCTGTGACGGTACATGAGCAAGGTGAAGGCCCGTACTTTTCTGACGAACTCTTATCTGAGCTCCTTCAGGCTTTGTTCGATATGATGCTCCAACAGGGACTCGTTACACCAAAGCCGGAAAGGCAACCCAAGCGCCTTGCTCAGGGAACGGAGAATCGCTGGTGCCCCTATCATCAGATATGGGGCCATAAGCTGGACAAATGCTAGGGGTTTGAAACAATAGTCACGAAGAAGGTGCAGAGAGGTCATATTTCTTACACCGTCATGGAAGAAGATCCACAAGTTAGTGACCCCACCCATGAGGATACTTCAGTGTAAGAATCTCAGGTTGATGTGTTTGATCCTTTTAAACCCTCGACTTCCCAACCATGGAGAGTCTATCACGGCCGGAGTAGACTCAAGTCTTTAAAACAAGAGGCAATTCGTCAAGCTAGGGTTGTCCACAAACCTAGCGAGACGGACCAAGCACCTCCAAAGGTACCCATGAGGAGACGAGCTCTAAGGGCTGCTCACTAAAAGAACGAGGTTCCTCAATCGCCAGTCGAGCAAGAATTTCTCAGGCCTCTTCCTCCCTTGCTGACTTTGCAGGACTTCATCCTTGGTGCAATAATCCTTACTCCCACACCTCACCAAGAGGACACACCTGAGTCGTCTTCTACTCGGGGCACGTCCAACGAGGGTGACAACATTAAAAGCACCCCCAATGATCTAACCAAGGGAAAGACCTAAAAGACTCCCTGCAGACGTCCAACTCCGGTGATGACGTAAAAAGCTGCCCAAATCGGTTCGATGAGGGGAATGACCTTAGAGGTTCCTCACCCACTAACCCCTCTTCCTCCTTTTCTTCTTCTTCTTCTTCTTCTTCTTCCCCTTTTATGTCTTCTGCAAGTACAATTTTGAAATGTCCAGACTTAGAGGCTCTTGACAAAGAACTCGAAGGAACCAGTATAAGCAAGATGCACTGCAGGAGACTAAGAAAGATGCTAGCCCAGCCTGCTGGATTCTTAACAGTTGCTGACACCTTGGTGGCTAGAGCCAAGTTAGAGCCATCGTCTTCTGCAAAGAAACGCAAGAAGTCAAAGCCGAAGAAACCCTAGTGGTCCTCTAAGCCCAACTTTGAACAAAGGCTGAGAGAATTAAGAGGATAGAGCTTTTACTCTCAGGAAGTCTTTCACATAGTGCAAATCTCAGAAGAATCACCCAACACGGGGTAATGAGCCTGAGATCGAGGAAAATGCTGCTACCTCCACCTCAAAAGCTAGGAATCTTGAAGTTTCCTAGTCCACCACTTCTCCCTCACCTGAATACTTCAAACAATTTATTTATCATCCAGATCGCTGGGCTCCTTCCTCGCCCAAACACCCCGGACAATCCACTCATCCTCCAATTCCCTGGGATGCCGCTGGTCCCATGTACTCAGCCTCCTTTTAAACCTGACCCGTAACCTACCACATTTCCTTGATCCATGGTGGATATAGAGGAACATCGAGAAGGTCCTCATGAGACATTTGTTGTCTGTACAATCACTGAGTCGCAACTATCTCCAAAATCTCAGAGTGAATTCTCTCGATCGGATACATCGACTCTGCTCAAGGTTGTCGGCAAGCATGATGAGGAAGCAAGAACCATATTCCATAGCAAAGCCTGGCTAGAAGAAGAAATAGCAGGAGTGAGGGTATCTTCACTAGAGGTTAATGAGAAGTCTTTCAAGACCAATGATGAAGAATTGCTAGAGGCCCCAGAAGAATTTGAAGAAGGAGGTCAAGCCACAACTGATGAGCTCGAGGAGATAAACCTAGGACATGAAGCTGACCCTAGACACACTTTCATCTCGACAAATATGTCGTCAGAAGAGAAGGAGAATTTTACTACCTTCTTGCGAGCAAACCAAAACGTCTTTGCTTGGAATTACCTTGAGATGCCTAGTTTAGATCCTCAAGTCGCAGTCCACTACCTTGGCATCGATCCATTCGTCAAACCTATCAAGCAGAAATCAAGGAGGTTCAAGCAAGACCTCAAAATGCAAATAGATGCTGAAGTGACCAAGCTCAGGCAAGAAGCTTTCATTCTCAAAGTCAAGTACCCAATGGCTCGTAAATGTTGTCCCAGTCAAGAAGAAGAAAGACAAAGTTAGGGTCTGCATTGACTTCCACGACCTGAATACCACTTGTCCAAAGGATGACTTCCCGTTGCCGTTTACGGAGATGCTCATTGATTCTACAGCTCATTGTCAGATCTTCGTCTTTATGGACGGATACTCTGGGTATAATCAGATACGGATGGCACCAAAAGATGAGGAAGCCACCGCATTCTTGACTCCAAAAGGGGTCTTCTGCTGTACGATGATGACTTTCAGATTGAAGAATGTCGGTGCCACATATCAGAGAGCAATGACAACTATCTTCAATGACATGATACACAAAGAGATGGAATGTTATCTGGATGATTTGGTGGTAAAATCCGAAGAGAAAGACGCTCATATGTGAGACCTTGAAAAGGTGATCGCACGATTACGCCTTCATCAGCTAAAGATGAACCCACTAAAATGCACTTTTGACATGCGTTCAGGAAAGTACTTGGGATTCATTGTTAAATATCGAGGGTTGGAAGTTGAGCTAGTCAAAATCAAGGCCATCCAAGAAATACTACTACCAACTACTCTGCGAGAGCTGCGGTCCGTTCAGGGGTAGTTGGCTTATATCCACAGGTTCATCTCGAACCTCTTAGGTCATTGTTATCCTTTTACGCACATGTTGAAGAAGGATACCCCATTTATTTGGGATGAAGCATATTAGGCGGTCCTTGATGACATCAATCAATAATGACATCAATCAATATTTACTCAATCCTCTAGTGCTCTCTACACCGGCACTGGGGAAAACCTCTCATTCTATATGTGACTGCTCTAGACGAGTCACTTGGAGTATTATTGACGCAAAACAATGATGAAGGGAAAAAGACTGCCCTATATTTTCTCAGCCGCAGGATTCAAGGGGCCAAGAAGAATTATCCCCCTATCGAGAAGATGTGCCTGGCCCTAATCTTTATAATACAAACGCTCTGCTACTACATGCTCGGTCATGAGGTAAAACTTATATCAAAAGAAGATCCCGTAAAGTTTCTCATGACACGCCCATGCTTGTCGGGACACCTTGCTAAGTGATCGTTATTGCTGACATTACATACGTACCACAAAAAACTGTTAAGGGTCAAGCCCTGGCTGATTTTTGCAGCACATCCATTAATGACCGAATCCCCTTTATCAAGTGACCTTCCTGATGAAGAAGTATTATGTGAAGAACTTGCTCACACGTGGGAGATGTACTTCGACGGAACCTTCCAATCTGATCGGGGTGGTGATGGAGTGGTATTCATAACTCTGAAATGAGGGATACTTCCTTTATCTTTCTCTCTCACTGAAGCCTGTTCCCATAACGAGGCAGAATATCAGGCCCTTCTAATTGAGTTGAAGATAGCCTTCGATCTAGACTTGGAGCAACTCAAAATTTATGGTGACTCTAAGTTGGTGATACGACAACTTAACGGAATCCATGACATGAGAAAATACACTCTCAAGCCTTGTCACGATACCCCAAAATCGTATATGGGTAAGTTGGATGATGTATCCTTGAGTCACATCCCCAAGAGGTTAAACTCGCAGGCCGATGCACTCGCAAAACCTCGAGGTTACAATTCAATTGTCCTCACCAAGGTCCACGCCTGTCTGTGTGGCAGAGTGGAGACACATTGAACTGAAAATAGAGGTAGATGCGGATGATGAGAGAAATATCTTCCCGAGTGCCCACCTTATCCATTTGGAGCACTTCTATCAGCCAAAGAAGTTATTAAGACTAAACAGGAAATGGCACGGAGTCAAGGATCTAAGGTTCAAAACTGGGAACCGAAGTTCTTTGACCCAATATCCGCGGAAGTTGAGCAGGTTGAAGATTGGAGAGAGCCCATCATTAAATTTATAATGCCCGATAGACTTTTTGAAGATCGTGCAGAGCGCAACAATGTGCGTCGGATGTCCACCAAGTACACCCTCCTAGAAGGAGGCACTCTCTTCAGACTGTCTTTCAACGATATTCTTCTCAGATGTATTGATGTGCAAGAAGCAAACAAGGTGTTGAAAGAAGCACACTCAAGCATCTGTGGATTGCATCAGTCTGGCCCTAACCTCTATGAATGGATACGTAGATTGGGGTATTATTGGCCATGGTTGCTGACTCCTTGAACTATGCCAAGAGGTGTCTGGTGTGCCAAATGCACTCGAGCCTCATTCATCTGCCTCAGGAGCCTCTACATCCTACAGTGGCATCATGGCCGTTTTCCCAATGGGGTATGGATATTGTAGGACCTATTGACCCTCCTTCTGTAATGGGTCATGTCTTTATTCTAGTGGCAATAAAATATTTCTCTAAGTGGGCTGAAGTAGTCCCACTCAAGCACGTTCCTAGGGTTACGGTGGCCATTTTCGTCCGGCATCACTTCATATACCCGTTTGGGGTCCCCGATCGGATTATATCTGACAACAGCCCTAAATTCAGAAGTCATCACATTGATCGCTTAGTTAACCAGTTTTGTTTCGAGTGGAAGTGTTCAACTATGTACCACCCTCGGGTGAATGACTTAGATGAAGCTTTCAATAAAACCCTGTGCAGCGTTTAAGGACGTTAGTATCAAAGACAAAAAGTACTGGCATGAGAAGCTTCCTAAACCATTGTGGACCTATCGCAGCACCACACGAAATGCCACTGATTCCACTCCTTATTCCTTGGTCTATGGGGGTGAAGCTGTCTTACCCCTCGAGATTTAACTACCCTCCCTACAAAACTTGTACATCAAGGATTGACCGAAGATGAGAGAGTTAAGCTTCAATATCAAAAATAAGATGCACTTGATAAAAAAGGGTCAAATCTTAGCAAAATCTCGAACTCAACCACGAAGAATGAAAAGGGCTTTTGACAAGTCAATCAAGGTCCGCTCATTTGCCCGTAGGGATTTGGTTCTAGCTGTCACGAGGCCGATCGTTATGCATGGGAGGTGTAAAGGGAAGTTTGAACCTAAATGGGAAGGCCCCTTTATAGTCAAGAAAGTCTTGCCAAATGAGGCTTATATACTGGCACACCCTGACAGAGAGGAGGCGATGCCCCCCATCAATGGGCGATATCTAAGGAAGTACTACGCTTGATATGCTCTCAAAAGGCTCAATACATGGAAAAAAGAGAGTGCAAATAAAAAGTAAGGAAAAAATAGGGAAAGAAAGAAGCAAGACAGTTCAAACAAAATTTAACTCTTTTTATTGCATTTGAAGGAGTTACAAGACAAAAAAGCCCATTATTAGGGAGGTTACAAATTCATTATGCAGTATTGCTCTCGCATCAGAAGAAAAGAGAGTAGTTGCCCCGGAATGTCTCTCTTGCATCAAAGGAAAAGAAAACGGTTGACCTTAAGCATTGCTCTTGCATCTGAGGAAAAGTGAGCAGTTGACCCCCAGCGTTGCCCTTGCATTAGATGAAAAGATGACGGTTACAGGTCAAAAAGCTGCTCCCACCTCAGGAGGGTAGAAGGGTTTTAGATCGAGTATATCCGACATACAAAGCATACCCTTTTTGTAAGGAACTGACCTATGATGGAGAGCATACCATGTTCACAGTGAAGGCCCTTCCACAGAACAACATGGAGTTCACAATTGTGTTGGAGGACTTAGCCTTCAACAGATTCTATAAGCCAGGCCTTATCATTGTTCACCCCCTTTTGCCATCCCCAATCATGGTCATGCATGATCATCGCCGAGCGCAACTTATCGCCGTGAATGGCTGCTGTCGGATATAACTCAGCTGAGCACAACTTGCTGCCATTCATGAAAGGATCATCGAGCGAACGATAACTCCCATGCGTGACTAACTCCATGCACACCATGTTGTTGGCCATGCGTGACTAAGGCACTGACTAGCGCCACGTGAGGCTAGCATCGACTGTGTTTTCAAAAGACCAATGTCGGCTCTGTTTCTATGGCCCAACACCACCTACACTTTTTGCGGGATAACGTCGGCTGTGTCTTCAAGGAATAACTTCGGCTGTGACTTCGAGGGGTAATGCCGGCTGTGTTTGACAAAGGGTTAATGCCGACTGCACTATCTGTTACCGCACGTGTTCGCTCGCGACACTTCGATTGCCAACGACGGTGACTATCCAACTTCCTCAAGACCCTTCGTCTCTCTGCGACCCTTCGGTTCCCCCATCCCTTCAGTTGTAAGTGACCTTTCAACTCCTCAAGACCTTTTGACTCCCCGTGACTGTTCACCTCCCAATGGCCGTTCACTACTCGCAAATGTTCACCTTCCCACAACCCTTTGATTTCCCACTGGGAAACCACTCACAGCTCGTCGGAAACCCGTTGACAGACCTTTCCTCTTCCTTCGCAACACTGAAAATTCACCAAAAAACTAGTGGAAGTTCACCGGCAGTACTCTACTACAACCTACACCCCTTTTCCCATTTCATGTTACTTCAAAACCACAACACAAGTTTCTCGCTGCTTGTTGAACCTCCTACAACACTCACCCTAAAGCCCTGAACTCTGCCAGAGTTCTCACCGGAAGTCTCTCTCTCTATCCTTAGTGGTTTTAACCTTCGGTGAAATGGTGAAAAAAGGGGTTTTATCCGCTTATATAGCAGGAACTTCCCCAAAGTACACCTCACAAATTGAAAATACCAGCCAGGTCCCTGAAGACCAAATGACGATGGACCGGATCGGGTCGGGCTCAAACCCGAGACCCAAACGGAGGTTTACCACCGCTCATGAAACAACATGCATCAAGGACCATTGCCGGGCTCGAGCCCGAGGCCCAAACACAGGTCACCGCAGTCTGTGTAACTTGAGACCAGCACCGTTTGTGTAACTTGTGACCAGTGCCGTCTATGTAACTTGTCACCAACACCATTTGTGTAACTAGTGACCAGCGTCATCTATGTAACTTGTGACCAGCACCGTCTATGTAACTTGTGCCTAGCACCTTTCAGGACCTGCGTCGTCTGTGCAATTTGTCCCCAGCACCACATGTGCATCGCTTGTGTGACTGGTGCCTACTGCCACCCATGACCACCGTCCTGAGTGTTACTCTCCCCATGCTAACGTCATGCATGTGATAGCACCTGGTTACCACCTTGTGTGTCTTACCACTATCCCCAGTGGAGTTGCACTCAGGTCGTGACCTGTCATCCTCAATGGAGTCAGGAGCAGGCCACTGTCCCTCATCCCCAATAGGAGTCACACCTGTACTGTAGCCCATTATCCCCAGTGGAGTTAGGGTCATTCTTACCTCTTCAATCCCTAGTGAGTCTATTTCACACCAAGTCATTATTCCTTTGCTATCTTATACCCAGGGAGTCTGGTTACCTATTCTCCATGGAGTCTCATTTTTCACCCCCCAGGAGTCACACTCGCTCCTTAAATCCCAATGAATTCTGCTTCTGTTTTCCATCCCTTGTTGGGCCACCATATCAATCTAAGCCCTCTCTTGTGTATGACCATAACCATTTTATCCCCAGGGAGCTGTACTGTCATTCACAGACCCATTCTCCATGGAGATTCTTCTACATGGCGACCCACGCAATGGTCTACATGCACGACCCTAAATTGCATGGTCCAAACTATACGACCTTAAACTGTAGCGGAAGTCTAGCTGCATGACCATAAACTATATGGTCTTACCTGCAAGACTATAAATTGCATAGCCATGTTTTAGCTGTATGACCTTAAACTATAATGCACATTCTGGCCTCATGACGTTAAAAGGCTTAGCACCAAGGTCCAAACAATACGATCTTAAACTGTAGTGGAGATCTAGTTGCATGACCTTAAATTTCACGATCCTAATTATATGACCCTAAACTATAGTACACGTCCTAACCACATGAGGTTAAAAGGCTCATCACCCTAGTTCGACCTATATGACCTTAAACTGTAGCGGAGGTCTAATTGCACGATCTTTAACTGCATGGTCCAAACTGCATGACTCTAAACTGCATAACCATGGTCCAAGCTATATGACCTTAAACCATAATGCATGTCCTGGCCATATGGCGTTAAACTGCTTAGCACAGGTCCAGGAGGCATGACCTTAAACTTGCCCCCACAACATGCACACACGCCCTTTACGTGCATCTTCATGCACATTTTCCTAACCGACCTGTTTGTGTGCTCGCACCTGCTTCATTATCTCCCCAGTAAGCCTATTCCTTCATTACCATCATCTGTCATTCCCCAATGAGGCTCACCCATGCTCAACAAATGGTGAGCCATTCTGCAATCCATACTCATCGTCAGTTAGTGGATCACCATTTTTCGCCTTCCATTCATACATCATCCATCTTTCACAGGTAGCTTCGTGTCATCTCCCCAAAGTGAGTCAAAAACCACCACCATATTCACTACATGGCCTCAACAGACTGTCATTCATCATCACCATGGTCCAGTTGTATAACCTTAAACTGTAGTGCACGTCCCGGCCACATGACATTAAAAGGCTTCGTACAGGTCTTGAAGGCATGACCCTAAACACACCTTCACAAAGGAAAAAGGAAATAATGGGCATGGTGCACACACCTGAATAGGGGAACTCCATAAGTAAAAATGACGGACGAGCATGGACATGAAACCATGAGTAAAAGAGTTCCATGAATAAAAACCCAAGCATGGTGAAAACTCGAAAGGGCATTGTGAGTAAAAATAGAAGAAAAGGGTGGACATGATTCAAAGGTCATGGGTAGAAGCATCCAAATAAAACGAAGTTGGTGAAAACTATCTCTACGGCACCGCCTCTAAAGTCCAAGTGAAAATCCTCAAAGGACACTTAGGACCAATAAACAGGTTGATGCAGTTCTTGCCTCTACAGGTGGCTTCAGCCTGCATTCAAAAAGAAAAATCCATGGTGTCACAATACCAGGACAAAAAATTACGAGCTTCAAGAAAATATTTCGACAGCCAGAGTCCAATCACAAAAAGGACTCAAAAAAAAGAAGATTCATCAAGAAGGCAAGATAAGTCTCATGAGGAAGAGCAATACTCCCACGAGGTTACAAACGCACTCCAAGATGCTAGAGATGCCCTAAGAAGGCTAAGTCAGCCATGACTTTGGACGTATTACATGAAACTCCTAATAGTCGGTAGAGGTTATACCCAAAGCCGATCCCCTCCATAAACTGCGGTACCCTTCCCGTCAAGGAATATCTGGTGCACAACGCAGACGAATGTCGATAAAAGGTGATTCAGCAAACCATTCAGAACAAACAAATAAGGAACTCATTTCGACAAACCAGAGACACCCCAAGAAAACTAAGTCAGCCATGACTTTGGACCTGTTACGTGAAACTGCTAATAGTGGGTAGGGGTTATACCCAAAGCCGATCACCTCGATAAACTGAGGTACCCTGCCCGTCGTGGAATATTTGGTGCACAAAGCAGATGAGCACCGACCAAAGGCTCTTTGTTGTCTATCCAAAACAAAGAAACCCAGACCAAATGGGAAAAATACCCTTCAACACATCACTCAACTGCTAGACGGGCTTGATTCTGACTAACGATGTCCGTACAAAATCCTCAGCTTCAAAATCACAATTAGTCCCTTGAGGGTGAGGACTTCGACAAGACCCCTAAAAAAGTCTCTTATCCCCCTAAAATTCCTCCACGGATGGACCTATATATTGCATCCAAACATCTGAGCATCCTAGTTGCAGCATTGCATTAATCTCCTCAGTGTTCACATGGTCCTGTGGCTAGGAAGAAAAAAGTAATAAAGCTGAAGGAAATTTTCTAAATGTTGTTTTTCTTGATTCTCTCGAAGAACAACTTTTGGTGGGGCAATTTATTTGAACACATATTGCAACACCGTAGTCCCTGATGTGAAATAAAGAGAAAGCAGGTCAATAAAGCCTTAACAAACAGTGAAATTCTGAATAGTCTCAAAAATGCCCCAGCACTAACCAAGATCTTTGTAAGTAGTCCAAAAGGCTACCAGCCAAGTTTCATATCATTCTGACATGTCTAAGGCATTGAACACGAAGAAACAATATCAAAAAAATTCGCCTCTAATACCTTGAAACAGACCCTGTAACTAGAACTATAATTTTAGTATGTGAAACAGCTATGAGACAACTGCCATTGGATTCAACACGGTCAAAAACCCCTATGGGTCAAGTTTTCGCTTAATCGAACACTCCAGGAAAAAGTTATGGGGAAAACATTGAAACAGGAGAAGCCGCACACTATTCTCGTGTGGCCACTCTCCACCAAAACACCATTAAAGGTGGCTATTTTTACAATCATGGGCAGTGATTTTTGAGGCCCATATCTCTCTTGATCTGAGTTAGATCATGCTCAAATTTTGTAAGCGTGTTCATCTCGTCAAGACGAGTGTTTCGATATGTGGTACATCCCGTGATGACACGTGAGCAAGGAGAAAAGCTAGAGAGAAGTTGCCCATTTGTGAAGAAATTGCAGAAAAATCAGCAGTGACACGCCTTCTCAAGCAGCCAAATCACGACGCTTGCACATCAGATCAATGTGAAACCAATTCCATCGTGTGCGTAACGTCCAGGGCTACCATTGGTCCGAATCCTGTACATGATGAACAGGTGGATTTTGCACATGAAGGCAACGAAGTGACTATAAATTCTAGCAGCCAAATTCTAGATTCTGACCAAAACCCAAGAGTTGCGAAATCTTCGTTTGGGTTCTAAATCAAGTCTCATTTGTTGCCACACGGTCGTGACAGCATGCTCAGTGCACTACGATGAAGAAATCATGAAAAAACATCAAGGAATGAGTGTACTATTGATTCATAGTTTTCAAGATTCATCTAAAATTCAAGTACCATGATCGTGGCTTATCAGAGTTCCCTTTTCTCTTATCAGAGTTCCCTTTTCTCTTTTGTCACAACTGGTCGAAGCATATCACCGCCTGTCTTCTTTCTCACTCATCTCTTCTATCACAGTCGGTAGAAGCACATCGCCGCATGTGTCTTCTCTCCTTCCTCTCTTCTGTCACAACCGACAGAAGCACATCGTCACCTGTGTCTTCTCTCTGTTCTCTCTTCTGTCACAGTCGATGGAAGCACATTGCCTCCTGTGTCTTCTCTCTTCTCTCTTCAGCCATAGCCGGTGGAAGCACATCATCGCCTCTGTCTTCTCTCTCTTCTCTCTTCAGTCACAACTGATGGAAGCCTATTATCGCATGTGTCCTCTCTCTCCTCTCCTTTCTGCCACAGCAAACGGAAGCTTATCGCCACCTATGTTCTTTCTATCTCCTCTTTCTTTTGTCACAACCGACGGAAACGTATCGTTGCCTATGTTTGCGCTCTATTTTTCTCTCATCACAGACGACGGGAGTATTGTCGTCTGAGTTTTTCTCTCCTCATCTCATTGCCATATGTGCCTTCCTTCCTCTTCCTTCTCTCTCTTACTTCTTCTCCTTGCTTTCCTTCTCTTCTTCCTCTCCCTCTTTCTTTCCTCCCTATCCTCTCCTAAGCTCTTCTTCTTATTTCTCTCTCTCCCTTTTCTTCTGTTATTCTCTTCTTCTTCTCTCACTATTTCTCTTCTCCATCTTCTCTTCTCTCTCTCTTTCTGTTCTCTTTTCTTTCTTTTACTCTTTCATTTGAACAAGAGGCGTTGACACTAGCAATCCATGGTAGTTTTGTCATCTAGCAATAACGTTGTTGTGTCGATCAAAGTCATTGTACCCGCTTTACTGTCACGAATGACTAGCCATTGTGTCAAGTTAGTCAGTATTGGTACCATCATCTAGTAGTAATTACGTTGAGCCAGTCTGAGTTATTGTGCCCATTTAACTACCACGCCAGTTCATTTACCTACTAGTCTAGTCACTGTGTTAGTCTCACCGCCTGGTCAAATTCTTCTCATCGCAATCTTAGCTCTCTCATTCTTCTCTTATTCTTTTTTAATGTGTTCACCCAAAGGTAAGGTGTGACTCACATGTCTTATAATATTTGTCATGTGTGTGTGATTACAGAAACAGGAGAATACTGGCCAAGGGAGGCGATTCCAAACCAGTTCTATGACTGGGGGGCTTTCTTATTGATCTAAGAGGCGCCCACGCGAGCCAGCTCAAGTAAATTCCTCTTTGATCGGTTGGTCCCCCTACTCTTGTTTTTTAGCAAGGTTTCTAAGAGAGTGATCTAAAGTCCCGAGTTCTCTTGAAACCCGAGATACGTGCTACCAAATCATCTAGATCTGGAGGGCGAGATCGAGGCACGTAACCAATCATCTTCTTCGTCTCCACTCTCAATCATGTGAATGATGACGTTCTCATTTGATTTGTCTTGAGCTCCCAGCATTTCGGTCGCTATGACCATATTTTTAAGGAGAGGATTTACGAAGATACCCATCTTTTGATTAAGTCCTTCGACAGGTTGATTTCTAGGTGTGACAATGGTGTCCCCCTGTTGATTAACCCTTGAATCACCCGTTTCAAATACAAGCAATTTCGGGTATCATGGGCATGGTTTTGATGCCATTTGCACCCCTTGCTCTTATCCGTGACTAGAAATGATGGTTCAGTTGAAGGCGGGAGATAAACCATATTTCTAGCTAGGAGTAATTGTAGCACTTTTTCTAATGGGTCTTTAAGAAGAGTGAAGTTATCGTCTCACCTTTAGTTATTATTTTGTGTCACGACTCCACTACCTGACCCCTGTTGGAGGACAATAGAGAGCGGGATAACGACCGCAGGTCATGAACGTCACTCACGTGGGAGTGGCTCAACGCATAAAAACACGGAATCTAGAGCAAACTATGAAAGAAAACTTGAATAAATCCATTCATCAAACAAGAGTCAAACCAAAGGTACAACCATTTCATTCATTCAATATCAAAATTATTTAGAATTTCTTAGAGGCAATACTGGCCCAAAATACACAAAATGAAGTACACATAATGCTGCTAAAATCACCAAAACATATTGTGAAAGTCTTCAGAAGATGACTTCTCAAACTTCTTAATTTCGGGCTTCAAGCCCTCAAACTCCCACCCACCTATGGTACATCTGCCACCACAATTCACTCTACAGTTATGAGATTAAGATGGAATGATCTAAAATCTCAGTAAGCAGGTCACTACCCTTGCATTCCTGACTAACAATATATATACATGATTACATGCCCATAGTTTATCAGAAATCGCATTTTTCTTACGGAGTGTCAGAGTACAAATGAATGCTATATATTGATGGTAAGAATCATTTAACGGAGTATTACTTGTCCTCAAGATGACATCTTCCAGTTACCGTCAGATAGTCTTACAGAATACAGAATTCAGATAAGCAGAATAGATTAATTTACTCTCGAAGTAGAAGCCACATCGATCAGGCTAAGCCAATCTTATAACTTGGGACTTCTACCCTCATTCAGGAGGGAGGATAATGACAAGTGGATCCCCCACTTCATAATATCCTAACTTACGCACACATCCCCATCACTCTTTGGGGTTTTCGATAGGCACCTTACAAGACACGACCCTCACCTATGCCTTAGGCGAGAGGGTGTTACACTACCATTAGAGGACCCAATACGTAGTGCCCATGACAATTTGGGGGTGTGACCCTCCCAGTCATTTACAGTTACATCTCGACTCCACTCCTATCGTAGGAGTCAAGGTATAGAATACCTGACTACCAATGGAGGACCCATTGCATAGCGGTCACAAAAGCAGAATATCCACTACGAATGGAGGACCCATTGTGTAGTGGCAGGAAATCATAGGATAACATAATTCATATAAGAGCATCAAAATATCCACTGCCAATGGTTGATCCATTGCGTAGTGGCTAGAAATCACAGAATATCAGCATCAGAGTATCCACTACTAATGGAGGACCCATTGCGTAGTGGTCAGAAGTCACAGAATATCAGTTTTCATATAACAAAGTCAGAATATTTACTACCAATGGGGGATCCATTGCATAGAGAACATGGCATGTATAACAATATCAATATGACAGAAATCACAGTATCCATTGCCAATGGATGACCCATTGCGTAGTAGCCAGAAATTAGTATTCATATAGTAGAATCAGACAACATCAATATCACATTTCTATAGTATCAGATTCAGATTCATATTATAATAGTATCAACATTATATGATCGCATTATCAGAGTCCCATTGTTGTTGTCACATTTCCTGCAATTTCAAGCAGCGACATACGATCAAAACATGGTCATAACTATAAATTCCTTTGAAAGTTAAAAATGGTTCTAGAGCTAATTTTGCACTAGACACCCCTACCCTTCAAATGGGATTTTTTTGAATACAATTGGGCTGCGTTTGACCTCTTAAAGGTTGCGAGAGGTGAACGTTAACTAGCTGCGCCCTGTTGTGTACAGTGGATAGAGAGGTACCCTACTTCATATTACTATAACTTGTAAACCGTTAGGTAACTTATGACGGTTTCAAAATAAAAGTTTAATCCAAGACGTATATCTTTCTAACAAGGTACATTTGAGAGCATTTAGATTCCATTTGGTCATTCAAAGATTCGTGCCAAACAAGGTGATAGTTCTGAATTTTATCGATACTGCCCACAGTGACATACCTTCATAAGGTGAAGAATAACTTTCAATGAAAAAGAATTTCAAAATACTTTCTACATGAAAATTTTATCCCATTCAAAGATATTTCAAATGGTCATGGTTTTGAAGAAAATGGACTTCGTTTGGTTAGTTAAAATCAGTAACCACAACAGCATCAGTGGAAAATCCCGGAAAATAGTCAACAATGATATACTTTCTCATTTTGAAATATAACTTAATTTTCATAAAGAATTTCAATAGTAGGCAAAGTGAACATTTTACTAGACTCGTATATCTTTCCAATGGGGGTGGTTTGACGTCAATCGGACCCTATTTGACAGTTTAAAAGCCTCATTCAAGAACACACATAATTCTGGAATTTCATAGTGCCATATAACATGTCTCAAGAATATATTCCATAACCCTCATTTCATGGTGAGAAACTTGATAACAACCATTATCTTACAACGTGAACATACATAATATGCATTTCTTACACAATCTAAGAATAATACATTCATTCTCAACATCCATCATTATCATAAAACAAAAGCCCCAAATCTTGAATAACAGTAGTGTCTTCTCCAATCCTCTATTCACAGCTCTCACCCACCCAACAATGGCTGCCCTCCAACAGTCCCTTCTTCAAACCTTGGGTTTTAGAGAGGGGACAAATGATGGAAGAGTGAGTGGCGTGGGTGAGAGAAGAGGCTTAAGTGCTCTTAAGTTTGGGGTGGTGGTCCAAGTGTCATCAAAAGACTTAAAATCTGGACAAGTGGCACTCACATCAACATGCATCTAACAAGTGGCACTCATAATTCAAGCATATCAGTAACGCAGCCGGCGCTGATCTCTTGCACACAACATAGCCAGCGCTGGTCTCTGTACACAACACAGTCGGCGCTGACACTTCTTCTCCTATATAGCCAGTGCTGGCCTTTACTTCTCCTACATAGCCACCACTAGCCTCTGCACACAACACAATCGACACTGGTCACAACTCAGTTGGCGCTGGAACTTCTTGTCCTACATAGCCAGCGTTAGCCTCTATTTCTCCTACATAGCTGACGCTGGCCTCTGCACACAACACAACTGACAGCGGTCACAACATAGCTGGCGCTGGCCACAACTCTGCCGGTGTTGTATCCTTACTTCCTTCCTATCCCGCCATGCATTCTAACTGCTCGGGAAAAATTTTGGGTCGTCACAATTTGATCGTTGGCTATAGGCGCACCCATTCGGTTTTGGTTCTGATTGTTACGCTGAGTGGTTGAACCTTGAGCGAGTCTGTTATTGATAATCTCATTAACTTGACTGGAAGCATTCCCCTTGTTATCGTTTTTGTTCTTGATTTGGGGAGTTGTTATCAGTTTATTGTCGGGTCTAGTGCTGAGGGATGTCCCTTTTTCCCTTTCATGTTGCGCCACCCACTCAATCATGGAGTCAAAAGGGTGAGGGATAAGACCTTATTGAAGAAGGTCTTGTATTCAGGAACAGCATCTCTAAGACTGTGGAGATCTTGGCTGGGTCCGTAAGTGGACATTCTATAAATCGCATCGCCACCTCGCAGAATCGATCGATGAAATCCTCGATGGATTCTCCTGGGTTTTGTTTTGTTGCACTGAGGTCGCCCATGGAGAGAGGTCTTGGTGTCGACTTGCAGTAGTGAGAGACGAATAGGTTGAACATTTCGTCTCGAGTGATGTGTGATCGAGCAGACATTGTTCTCCAATGCTAATTCAAGGCCTCACTGGTCAATGTTTGTGAAAATATGGCCTTCAGTTGATTAGGCCTGTTTCGCAAAGCTTGTACGGAGATGAGGTACGCATTAACATGAGTATCTAGATTGCTCTTCCCATAGAACTTGTTTCTAAATTTTGGGACGACGAATCCCAAGGAAAGGTCTTCCATGCCTCCAAGGGTCTCGTGAACGTAGGCCTTCGAGGGTAGAATTTCATGCATGCCCATCCTTACAAGCATATCCTACATTGCTTTTAGGGTGCCTTCATGTTGGGTGATTGGCATGACAATAGGCCCACCGGTTGGAGAGTTCCCAAGCATACACTGATGAGTTGAAACTTGGGGTACATGTTGGTCTGCATGGGCCTGAGATTGATGAACTGCAATCATCGAGGTAGTTTGATACATTTGTGCCCGAGGGGTGTACTGACACATAGGTGTCGCCACCGATTGTGGAAATTGCATGGTTTGTTGGATTGGATGATCTAAAAGGACCGATTGAAGAATCGGCCGATTAGGTTGTGATAAAGGTTGACCTATACCACTAACTTGGTTTGGGTTCGACTCGTAAGCTGGGGCATGTACAGTGTAACCTAGGTCAACTATACTTTTAAGGGCAGCTTGGATGCCCATCTCACCTAAGGGTTGGTCTAGATTAACACCTCTGCTTTGTACAGTGTTCAGGACATCATGAGCTGTACTATGGTGGCTCGAGGTTGGGTTGGATCCCCTAGACTTAAGTGGGTCTTGGTTTTGAGATCGCTACACCTCGAGGTTATCTTGGTTTGAGTCACAGAATTGGCGTTAGATGCTGCATGAATTTCTTCCCTCACTCAACTTCTACTTTGGTTGCCTAAAAGCCCCTGTAGGACGACGCTCGGTCAGACCATTCAAAAATTTTCGTGTGGAGCCAACTTTTCAGGCAACACAAATTTCAGGATTAGGAGTGGACCCGTGGGATTATGCCTCTAATTGAAGACCTGGGCATTGGATAATTGATTGACCTGAGTTCCGCCAATAATCTCAAGGGATCGTCGCATACTGGTCCCTACGTTTGAGAAGGTTAGGCTTAGAATCAGTCCTGGACCGATCATCGCAGTCGCCTTGAGTGACTGACATGGTGATTGCTTTTGGTGGGGTTCTAGAATCTAAACTTAAGTAAGATATAGACTCGACGACTTAGAGCAGACCTAGCCTAACTCTATGGGCAACACCTTAATTGAGACTTAGGCTGGAACCTAGACTTGCCAGACTCAATGGCTTTGGTTCAGACCCTGAACTAGGATAAGCCTAGTCTAGCTCTAAAGGCAACTCTATGCTTAGACCTAAGCTAGAACCTAGACTGAGATCTATTATAGATGGGTATGACTCTCGGCTCGGACCAAGAATGGGTCTAGGTTCAGACTTGGGTATGAGCCTGGTTCGGACCTGGATTGAGCTGATTAGAAGCCTAAGCTTGGACCTAGAGGGTTGTGATAATCAGACCAAGTATAGACCCATACTGGATCAAAGTTGAGTTAGGCACGAGCCCTTGGCTCAGACCAAAAGGGGGCCTAGGTTCGGACCGAGGTGTGGACCTGGTTTGGACCTGGGCTTGGCTGGGTATAAGCCTGAACTTGAACCTAGAGATTTTTGATGATCAGACAAGGTACGGACCAAGATTGGATCAGAGATGAGCTAAGAACGTGCCTTCGGCTCAGACCAAGAGGGGGCCTAAGTTCGGACCAAGGCGAATCCTGGTTCGGACCTGGGCTAAGCTGGGTACAAGCCTGGACTTGGGCCCAGAGAGTTCAGCTCGAACCAAAAGCAGGTCTAAACTGGGATCTAAGATTAACCAACATAAATAAGCAAGCAAGCACACGAAAAATTTTGACCTAGTATTCTAGGTAGCCTTGGCTTGAGAGTGGGTTCCTAACTATTGAAATGCGGCTAGGTTGATATGTCCCCACATAGGTCCTGACCTCCTATTATAGGATGTTCACTAGGTCCTACTATACGTGGAGTTTCTTTGAGGCAAAGGATTACGGAAGGGCGCTCACAGTTAAAGTTACGTGAATCCCAACTGCCTCGACTCTCAAAGCTAGGTTCCCCTCACACAGTTAACATGGATCTTGGGGGCTTTCGAAATATTTGTTTACTGGTTTACCGGGCATTCCCGGTCTGATGTGTGCTGGAGTGTGTAAAGAAGCACGCAATCAGAAATAATTTTCAAGCACGCAGGCACACAATGCAAGAAAGAAAATAAGTGAGTGCTTGTCATTGATCGCACCTAGCAATGTGTGCTTCAAGGCGAAAATCGCTCAAAGCACAGTATAGATGGGGGGTAGGAAACCCCTAAGAATGTATAGTAAAAATAGTGAGACCAAGCACAGTCTGTGCTAAGTTGAGTGTGGCCCAAGTTGAGGATAACTCGGATGGGACATGGTTCAGGGAGGGTGCAAGCAACCCTCAATGTTTTTTTTTTTTTTAATCTTTTTATCTTTGATGAAACACAGTTAAACTAAGCATGGTGAAATCAGGAAAACATGATTTCAGTCTAAATTAACAAACTAAAATAAAATCTGAAAGTCAGAAACAACATAGACTTCTCTGAAGCAAAATATTTTTTTATAATTTTTAAAAATTTATTTTAAGCTAAAACTGGGTCAACATAGAGAAAAAAGGCTCTAAAATAGGCCTGTGGGGTCCCATAAATGTTTTGGGACACTTGTAGTTGGGCGACATGGGTGGTGTCGCCAGGGCAGCACTACTAGTGTTGCCTTTACAGAATGAGCAACACTACTAGATCGCTCAAAACATTTATTCTTTATTATTTTATTTTTATTTTTCTTTTGTTAAATTTGATGAAATAAGGCTAAAATATACTTGGAAGAAGCAGGAAAAAAAAATATTTATTATGAAATAAATTAAAATAGAGTAAAGTAGGACATTGTAGATAGAACATATCTGTATCAAGTAAAATATGTTTTTGGTATTTTTAAAAAGTTTATTTTGATCTAAAATTTTTTAATAAGTCACAAGAGAGACCCTATAGAAAATATAAAAAGTTTTAGAAGATTCTGAAACTATTAAATTTGGCCGCCAAGGGGAGTGTCTCCTTGGATCTGGGCAGCACTAGTAGTGTCGTCTAGGTGACACTGCTGGTGTCGCCTAGAAAAAGTAGGGTTTTACAGCACCAAAACCCTGGATCCTAGTCATAGCCGACTTTTGAGACCTTTTGTGACTGAAATCAGTGAATAAAAAACGTATTTTAGTGCTTGGATCAAGCTCAAAAGGCCCCAATGTGGGCGCCAAATTGTTTACTATAAAAATCTGACAGATCTTCCAACGAAGATCTCTCAGATTTTGACACCTTCAACTTATGAAAATTCAATGGTAGAGAAAATGGGACAAATTGAATTCAGATCTGAGGCCAGATCAGCTCGAAAACGAGCAGATCTACTCTCAAATATGTGGCGGAGCCAGCATGATCCAATACACTAAAATAAAATTTTAAAGAAAAATAACTAAAATAAGATCAACATAAAATTAAAACAGTAAAATAAGAATAAAAAAAGGGAAGAAAATGATACTGAACCGGGCTGGATGGCCTGGGACTCCTGAGCCTTTGAGGGCTCTCTCGTATCAACACCAGCGTCCTCTTTTCCTCTCTGATTCGGATTTCGACCAGTAGATCTATGGTTGAAAGGGTGGTTGTGCTCTGGAGATTGTTCTAGAACTAGGGTTGTTGTACCTAGTGATCTAGGCTTTTGGCCAATGGATAGGGTTTCATGAGGCTAGGGTTTCTGAAGCAAGTCTATCCTCTAGGGTTTCAATCCTCTGAAGCTCTAGGGTTTTTTACGCTGTCTAGAGATGCCCTTGAATGGCCACGAAGAAGAGACTTTATAGGGCCAAGGATCTGTTGGAAAGGGTATACTTCCATAACCAACAGATCCCCATCTTAAAAAAATCAACTTTTGGGGTATGGATTTGGGTGACATGCCTAGTGTTGCCCAAAAAAAATGGTTAAACAAAAAAAAAACTTAAGAAAAACACTCACAAATGAAGATTTTGATTTTGGGACAAAAGGGGTTGGGCGACACTGGCAGTGTCGCCCGAGCGAGACTGCTAGTGTCGCCCCCATAAAATTTTTTCCAAATTCAAAAATTCCAACTTGGGTGTGATCCTTAGCCTCTTATGAAGCTCTCAGAGAAAATTAGGGTCAAAACGGATTTCTTTAGGAAACCCTAGAGGATAGACTTGCTTCAAAAACCCTAGCCTCCTAAAACCCTAACCAAAGGCACAACAGATCTTCTGACAAAGATCTCTCGAATTTGACACCTTAAACTTATGAACCACAATAAACAATAATTAGGGCCAAAGTGTCCATAAAACCTATGAGAAGAAAGAATTATCTTCGATAACTTCGAGTCCCAAACGCCAACAGCTTCCACTAGGCCAATCTTCTTCCACCTAAGACTATTGCACTACAGAGATGGTAAAAATGACAGAATAAGCTATACAGTGCAGTAAGTCAGTCTAGATACTAAGCATCTGCAATGAATATATCCAGGTATTATAAACTGCATTATTCACTTATAAACTATCACAGTTTAAGCATCACATAGATCAGAAATCTCCTTGGAATATCTATCATGATTATTATTTCAAGTATCGAAATTCTCATCCATTCAATATAATAATCATTATTCAAATTCTTCATGCGGATAATAAGTATCATCAGAAGTAGCAATCCAAAAAGCCTTCTATTAATGAACTCTATCATGAAACATACAGTCATGCACTTCCCGATATCATTCATTTATCCATAACTAGACACGTTCACCATATACATTCATAACAAAACTCATTCTTACTTTATCACTGAGCACATTTCTTTTCACAGTAAGCACTTGGTCAGGTCATGCAATACGCTCAAAGCATGAGCCTAACTGGTATCAATCACATACGCAATCTGTAACAATCACTGGGTCAGGTCATCCAATACGCTCAAACCATGCACCTAATCGGTATCAATCACATAAGCAATCTTTAATAATCACTCGGTCAGGTCATGCAATACGATCAAAGCACGCACCTAACCGGTATCAATCACATAAGCAGTCTGTAACAGTCACTGGGTCAGGTCATGCAACACGCTCAAAGCACGCACCTAACCGGTATTAATCACAATCACATAAGTAGGGCCCTACAATACTCTCAAAACAGGCACCCCTCAATCTCACCCCTAGCCATGCAATACACACAAAGCATATCAAGGACTTCTTATAACGCTAATCACAGCAGCCCCATTACTAATGGGTAGCCCATTGCATAGAAGTTAGTATAACAATATCAGAATAGATCAATATCCACTACCAATGGGTGGCCCACTGCATAGTATTTAGTATAACAATATCAGGACCAAACATTCGAGTATCATTCTTTACTCACATTCAGCCAATACTCCATGACAACCAATGCTGGTCTCATTGCTAAAATCTGATGTCTCATATAGAACTATATAACTGACATGTACACTCTACTTTCTAACATAAGGCACTCATCAAAAGGGCTATCTCTAGGCAATTATACTTTTTCAATTTAGCATTTGTACTCCATGGTCGCATTCAAGTATATGCATCATATAGTCATCATGAGGCATTAGCAGTTATCAAATCATCACCAATTGCACGGTCACATGGCATCGTGCTCTTAACTCCATGGCAATTAACATATGGCAATCGTCACAGGAGGACCATCCTATATCATTGACATTTATCAATTCGCACACATAACACTCTGTCACATAATTGGTCAGCGAAAGATTCAAGCAAAAAGAGCATATTTTATCACCTCCCTAATTGGGACCTTCTCGTAGGAAAAGGAGTACAATTATCCAGCATTGGCGGGTTTTAGTGTGATTTGAAGCTGATTTCAAAATAGATTTATTCAAAGATGACATGACGGTGATTTGAATGCATTTGGTAAGAGTTGAGAACAAAACCATGTAACAGGCACAATTTTGAACGTCTCTGTGTTGTGTGGCATTTGATGTACCCCTCTTCTTGGGGCGTAACTCCCAATCTAAGGAGAATCATAAAATAATTAAAACATGGAATTTCAAGCCCATGCAGTAATCTTCAAAATGAAAGCAGTTTAAAGGCATTTGGAAATCATTGGCCGGATCAAAAGCTTGACACAAATCACACGATGGTTGCTGGAAAATTCTCGCAACAGCAACATGCCTCCGAATATCAAGGCGTATTTCACTATCCTTTGGGATTTTCGAAATTGCCAAAACATACGACTTTAATTTTACTCGGAGATATTTCAAACAGAGAAAAATTGAAAACATTTGGACATCGTTAGTTGGGTAAAAAGCTCAATGCAAAGTAGGCAACAGCTGATGGAAAATCCAAGCCATAATGATAGTGACACATGATCATCCTAGGGTCGTATTTCTTAAACCATGTACAATTTTGAAATAGTATAAAAATCACAAATAAAATAGACTGGCATATATTTCCTTCAAGACCATGTTGGGTTATTTTGGACATCATCTGGCCACTAAAAAGTACATCGCAAGAATAGTCACAGTTCTGGAAAATCTCAATACCAAGCTTAGCACACATTCAAGATCATCAATACTTCATTAACTAAGGTAAAACTTCATACAAAATCTCATCCATATATAACTAGCCTTACAAGAGAACTATTCTACAAATTTTCTCAACCCACAAGTTCATTTCTATGGCTCAAACAAACATGACATTGGAGGCACGAAGCTAGTATTTCCAATCCCATCAAACCCATTCCTACTCACATTTTTCATCCGATCATTCCACTACTAATACTCAAAAATCAATCCCTACCATTTTATGCAAATAAGCTAAACCCACTTACCTAAAGCTCACGGTGCTCCGAACTCCACATAAGGGTAACCTTCTTTCTCCTCGTGATAGCCTCCCAACAGCAGCAGCGAGCTCACACTTGAGCTCAAGAGAGAGAAATTTGAGAGACGAGGAAGTGGAAAATGAGCAAACAGCATTGGGGGTGGAGAGGGGCATAACTTAAAATCCTGTTGGTACGTGAGATCTACTATGGCTGACGTCGTGGTAGCTGGGGAAAAAGGGTTGTGGCAAGCGTCACTCGCACGGCGTGGCGTTGATGAATTCGACGCGACGCTAACCCTGTCAACGGTTGTACCAGGTTGATCGAACATGCACGGCGTTAACCTCTGGTCGCACGTGGTGATGCTCACACGGAAGTAACGCTCGCAATGATTCCCATCGTTGTTTTTCCCATACAGTGTTGGTCACTCATTCACATGGTGCTCCTTCGTCTTCACACACGGCGTTACTCCTTCCGCCCTTCACACGCGGCGTTACTCAGTTTCATGCGCGGTGTTACTCCTAGCGGCGTTACTCAACACGATGCTGCTACAGCTTCTTCTCTCCCTCTTCAATCCATAGATGGTGTTGCCTCTTACGCTAACAGCAATCCTCTCTTTCAAGCGCAGCGTTACCTCTTACACTCGCGATGATGTTATCCTTCCAGCGAGGTGTTACCTATTATGTTCACAGTGATGCTCTCCTTCATGCATGGCCTTACCTCTTACGCTCGCGGCGATGTTCTCCTTCACGCGTGGCATTACCTCTTACGCTCGTGGCAATGCTCTCCTTCGTACGCAGTGTTATCATTTCACACACGGCGTTCCCTCGCATCTACACACAGCATTCCCTCTCATCCACGTATGGCGATACCTCCAAAATTCACAGACGGTGCTAAGCCTCTTAACAAGCACTGCTATACACTTACACGCATGGTTCTGCCTCCAGTTTGTACACGGTATTACACCTTATGCTCATGGTGATGCCTTCTTTACACACGTGATGTTAGCCCTTAAGTTCACGCACGGCGTTAGCTTTTTCATGCTTGGCAGTGCGCCTCCTTCCTTTGTGCTGGGCATGTGCCTCCACTCATCACTATTGCCATGAATAGGGGTCCTTACATTGTAGCTTTGTGGTGAAGGCACCCTATTGTAATTATGTGTTTGAGGTTGCTACTATTGGACCTCGCCTTGACCTCTGGGTGGCAACCCATGAGAGGTATCTAATGTTTGGAGATGAGTAACATTAGTTGAAGATTCAGGATGAAGGGCCGAGGTAGTGACCGCCGTGCTGACTGGATTCCTTTGCTGACTGTCCCGAGGGCTAGTTTTGCTATTAGCAGAGTTACGAGTCTGACCCCCCTTGTTCTGAGTTCGATTTCCTCCATGATTCCTTAGCAAGCTTTCGATTTTAACTGCATATGTGGTCATGTCAGAAAAATTGGTAAGGTTAGAGGCTTCAACATGTAAGGATATTTCCTTCTTCATGTTCCTTATACATGTTTGTACAACATCAATCTCAGTCAAGGGATTGCTATGGCACATGGCAAGGTCCCTCCATCTCTGAATGTACTTGCTCACTGACTCATCCATGTCCTGAGACATTGTGAGGAGCTCTATTGCTTGAAAGTCCAGTTTCGCTTCATAAAAGCGATTGTAGAGCAAGTTCCCCATTTCATGCCAGGAATGGACTGAGTCTGGGGGCAGAGGCGCATATCATTTAAAGGTGGGCCCAACCAAAGTTTCTACAAACTTCTGAAGAATAAATCTGGAGTCTGAAGCTGATTCTTAGCATGCTGACACGAAGTGAGCCACTTGTTACTGGGGTGAACCCGTGCCATCGAAGACCGGTAATCTTCCCTTTTGATATCTGATGGGGAAGGGGATTCAGTCAATAAAAGTCGGATAAAGATTCTTGTAGTGGATGCTCTCTCGTGCCTTCGACAGTTATAGACATTGGATTCTTTTGCTGATCATCCTCTGGACATCTTTGTGAGTAAACATCGATGGTGTAGCTTGGGAGGCCATTTGGGTTGGTCGTTGAATGAGGAAGGAGGGTTTAGATGCCTTAGGGTTCGGGTCATAGGAGAAGGCTGAGGTCTCTCTTCCTCTACACGCTGGGGCTCGAGAGGGGAGTTGTCTTCTTGATGAGAAGACACTGCTAGTCGAGCGTCTTCGAGTCCCTTGAACTAGCAGTATGTCGAGGTAATGGTAGTATGTCGAGGTAATGGTAGTTGGGGCCATATTTGGTCTGCTTGATCCCAACGACCTTGGGGCCGAGGATCCAATGAAGTGAGTTCCTCCTCTTGTACTTCAACGACATAGTAATGAACGGTGTCGTTGATTTCTGGTTATTCTGTGGCTTACAATGGGTATGACCATTTTTGTTCTAGTAAGTCTTCTGAGGCTAAAGACATTTATGAAGCAGCGCCTTCATCTCTCTCATATATTTAGTTTTCAAGCTCCAGTAGATCTTTTCCTATAATTTGAATCGATCTCGATTTCCTTCCCGAGTGGCTTGTTGTACAGAGATGAGTGCAAAACTAATCAAATCCTACAACATATGACATCCAAGAAGAAAGGAACTCGTGGTTGATTTTGGAGGGATAGGCTTGCTTGGCGAAGGGGAGTGTTGATCGGTCGCTCTTGAGAATATCATGCCTCGAGCGCTGCCCCAAGGTCTATTTTACGTATAAAGAGAGGAAGGAGTAGCCAGGACAGTGCTCGAAGGGAATTTCTTTGAGTACCATGTGTTGAACATTTTTAGGATAGTGAGGGGTGCATTTGATGCTCCTTTCCCATTTCTGCCGATAGAGTTATTGGACCTGCAAGTGTGTGAGTGGCCCATAGCAGTGTTTGGGGTTGTTTGTGTCCCAACCCCTCTTAAAATGGAAGTTTGGGTATTTGAAATAGCCGCCTGCTCAATTGGAGAGGCTGTAGGTCCTTCAGCATGCATGTGCATTATTTTGGAAGACTTTCGATTGTCTCAAAACTCGTGTGCTCGCTTGATTCCAGCCTTTGGGCTGCGTCGAGCCGCGAGATGACATGCGGTGCATCGATGACCTGAAGACCACTTGTGATGGGTCCGGGCCTTCTGAGGCCCAAAGCAAGTGAGGAGACCGAGGTAAGGGTTTTCCTTTCTTGTCTTGTCATGGTGATGGTTAACCCATCAACCACAATGTGTGTGAATGTGCACGTGGTGGCCATGAGGTCGCACGGACTGGCGTAGAAGTCGTCAGACTTGTGTGTGCGGCAATATGCTGGTACCCAAGAAGCCTCTGTGAAGCACATGTGGGGTTACCTTTCAGTTACCCACTGAGACGGTGGCCCTACCAGAACCCACCGGGTGAAGAGAAGGTGTAAAGGCCAAGGATATCGACATTTGTGTGATTTGGCCTACTGCCGTCCATGTAACATGGAGGCAACGTTGTGTGCAAACAAGGGCACTGCCATGGGTATAAGGGTAGACGTCGTGTGCATGAGGAGGCACCGACGCATGTGAACTTGGGCAACACTGGCTATGCGATTGAACTTATCGTTGTTCAAGGAAAGGAGGCGACGGAAAGAGGGTCGGTTGACACTGCGTGCGAATGGATGAATCACCATGAGCATAAGGAGTAACGCCATGCATGACATGAGGTAGCAATGTCTAAGATTTTGAGAGAAAGCAGAGAAGCCTTAGCATCGCCGTTTGGAGTAACGCCATCTGAGCTAACGCTGCGTGTGAAAGGCAGGAGATGTAACACTGAGCGTGAAGAGAAGCAACGCCGTGCATGAGACGTGGTGACGCCGCGCATGACATCGAGTACCGCCTTCTGCGCACCACCATCAGTGGAAGAAAGCATAGCTCCAGCCACGTGAGGAGGCCTAGCGCTGTGAGTGAGGAGAGAAAGAGAAACTGAAGCATCACCGGTTGAAGCAACATCGCGCATCGACTTGGGGCATCGTCATCTAGAGCATCGTCGAGCACCTTACCGTTTGGTGTATCACCACGAGCGTGTGTTGCCGTCTGAAGCATCACCGCAAGTGCGTTGCCATCAGGAGCATCGCCGTTTGGAGTAACGCCGTGCACGGTTGGTCAAGTGTGTAGCCGTCAGCGGTGTTAGCGTCGCACCATACCTGTCAGCGTCGCGTGACTGATGCCAGCCACAAATCTTTTCTCAATCACCCCACGACATCAACCACAGTTGGCCTCACCTACCCACGCACCTATAAATCGCAAATGTCCCCACCCTCAGCGTTGTTTGCCTCACTTTCCTTTCCCCTTCCATCAAACTTTCTCTCTCTAGATCTTAGTGTGAGCCTTATGCTGCTGCTATTGGGAGACTGTCGACAGGAGCAAGAGGTGACCTACACATGGAGGCTTTGGAGCGCCGTGACCATAGGTAAGTGGATTTTGGTGTTTTGCCAACCTTAAGGCTTCCACGGAGTGATGGAGTATGAAGAATAGGAAAAATTGTAGATTAAGATGCATGAACGTAGAATGCAAGGAAAATGAAATGAGTATTCATCCATTGCCAATGAACTTTAAAAGTTATAAAAGTAATCTCCTAGCCAAACTTGCTAACTTGACTTGTAAAATGGTGTGTATCATGGTGATATCGTATTAATACTATGGAAAGGAAATTTTCTGCAACTCTGAGGGCTTTTGCTCTGAGCCTTTTGCTAACAAAAAGGCACCCGATTGGGCTCAAATCAGTCTTGAATAAAAGACAAATGTGTCTACTTTACGTTAGCTTCTCATTACATGTTAAAATGTTACATGGACCGAATGATAGTGTAAGGGCCACAATTCATTTAAACCGGACCACTTGCGGTAGTGGAGAGAGAGGGAAGTCGAGAAAGATAGAAGTGCATGCCCGACAGCAAGAGTGAAGGTTAGCACCGTCTGGGTGAAAGCTAACGTCGCGCGTAAGGGTGAAGCAATGGTAATGTCGTGAGCGAACAGGGGGTATCGCAGAAAGCGTGAGAGGTGTATCGCCGCACGCAAAAGGCGCAAGAAGCATCGCCGAGTGTGTATCACCGGTTGGAGCATCACCACGTGCGTATCACCGCCTGGGGTAACACCGCGTGAGATTGGTCAAGTGTGCAGCCGTCAGCAGTGTCAACATCGTGTTGTATCTGTCAGCACAGCACAAAAGTTGTCAATGCCGCACTGCACGAGTGATGCCAGCTACAGTCTTTTTCCCACCTACCATGGCATTAGCCACAGTGGGTTGCACGAACCCCCACATCTATAAATCATGCCCTTCCCCCCACCACCATTGCTTTTCAATCTCTCCCTCTCTCTCTTTCTCTCTCTCTCTCTCTCTCTCTCTCTCTCTCTCTCTCTCTCTCTCTC
>NW_006497889.1:1744900-1777906 GCF_000471905.2 Amborella trichopoda
TTACCGTACGTACCGTACCTACCGTACCTACCGTACCTACCTACTCCTACTACCGTACTCTACTCTACTACTACTACTACTACTACTCACTACTCTCTCTCTCTCTCTCTCTCTCTCTCTCTCTCTCTCTCTCTCTCTCTCTCTCTCTCTCTCTCTCTCTCTCTCTCTCTCTCTCTCTCTCTCTCTCTCTCTCACACAGGCAAGGTTGGGAAGATTGGTGAGAAACCACTGTTAGGTGGGTATGAGCTGTGCAAGAAGAATTTGTGAGAAGGCACCATTACTTATCAGGTAAGTGGATCCATCACCATTGCATTGTAATCATAAGGATGCATGGGGAATTGTGCATGTGAAATGAGCAAGGGAAGTATATGCCATTTTCCCTGAAAATTGGGGCTTTTGTTCTATGATAATGGTGGATTTTGAGAATGAATGTATGACTCTTAGATTATGTAAGAAATGCATGTTATATGTGTGCATTGTGAGAGAATGGTTGTTATCATGTTCCTCACCATGAAATGAACGTCATGGAATGTGTTCTTGAGACATGTTATATGCCACTGTGAAATTCCAGAATTATGTGTGTAATTGGAAGAGGCTTTTAAAAGTCAAATGGGGTCCGATTGGCATCAAGTTTCCTCCATTGTAAGGATGGATGAGTCTAGTAAAATGTTTTTTTTTTTCTCCTATTGAAATTCTTTACAAAAATAAAGTTATATTTCAAAATGATAAGGTACAACACTGTTGACTGGTTTTCATGGATTTTTCACTAATGCCACTGTGGTTACAGATTTTAACCAACCAAACGAAGTTCATTTTTGGCCAAACCATAGGAATTTGAAATACCTTTGAATGAGATAAAGTTTGCATGAAGGAACTATTTTGAAACTCTTTTTATATTGAAAGTTATACTTCGTTTTATAAAGGTATGTCGCTGTGGGAAGTTTTGATAAAATCCAAAACTATCACCTCATTTGGCACGAAGTGTTTAACTACCAAATGATATCCAAATTCTTTAAAATTAGCTTCGTTAAAAATATGTACGTCTTGGCTCAAAATTTTATTTTGAAACCGTCCTAATTTGCCTCATGGTTTGGGAGTGATAGTGATACGAAGTAGGGTATGTCGCTGTCTCCTGTGCACCGCAGGGTGCAGCCAGTAAACCCTCACCTCTTTGAACCTTGAAGAGCACAAACAGGGTCTAATTGTCTTCAAACTAATCCCGTTTGAAGAATAGGTGTGTTTAGTACAAAATTAGTTTTGGAATCACCTTCAAACTCTAAATGGTCTAAATGTTACCACCCTCATGGTGAACACATGTCATTGCCCTTTATGGTAGGAAATTGAGCGGTAAAGCTTAAATTGAATAATGTCATTATTACCGTGGTACTGTAATTATGATATTGCTTAATATGATGTGCCACTATCAAATGTGATATGTAAATAGATGCCTACTATGTGAATGATGGTATTATGCTTCTTATGTGATATGTGAATAGATACTGACTGTGTGAATGATGGTTTCATGTTGCTCATTGGATATGTGAATAGATACCTACTATGTGAATGATGGTATCATGTTGCTTATGTGATATGTGAATAGATACCTATAGTGTGAATGATGGTATCAAGTTGCTCATGCGATATGTGCATAGATACTTACTGTGTGAATGATGGTATCATGCTGCTTATGTGATATGAGAAAGGGGTACCTACTATGTGAATGATGGTATCAAGCTGCTTATGTGATGTATGAATGGGCACCTATTGTGTAAATGACGGTGCTGACAGCTGCCTGATGGGAATGGCACCTACTGTGCGAATGATGGTGCCGACAGCTACGATCTTGTCCTCACTCCCCATGATAGGACAGGAGTCAGGATGTGAATAATAGGGAGGGTCGCGCCCCAGATCTATATATGCACTACGCATTGGGTCACCCAATGGTAGTGTAATGCTCTCTCGCCATAAGGGCATAAGGAGAGGGTCGTGTCTTGCAAGGCCACTACCTATCAAAATCCCAAAACGCGCTGGGTATGTGTGTATGTGTGTGTGTGAGGGTTTTACGAAGTGGGGCACCCACTTGTCATTGTCCTCTCTCCTGAATGAGGGTAGAGGTTTTAAGTGGCAAGATTGGCTTAACCTGAGTAATAGAACTTCTACTTCGGAAGTATGCTTTGCTAATTATGTAATTATGTTACGTTGCCCCTACTGTATTGTTGGTAGTGAAATGATTTATGACTCATATGCTGCATATTAAACTTCTTCTTCATAGTATTTTTAGAATATTGGAAATCATATTGGAGGACTACACTTGGTACTTTGCGAATGTGTATATATGTACACTTCATAGTGTTATTGTTGTTGTACTAGTTGGTATGCAATGATGTAGATCTGCTTACTGGGTTGTTAGCTCATTCCATCTTATTTACATAACTATAAAGTGATGAGTGTTTACTTATGTGCTAAAGGTGAGTGGTAGTTTGAGGGTTGAAGTTCGAAATTAAGAAGTTTGAAAAGCCGTCTTTCGGAGACCTTCACAGTATGATTTGGTTGTTTTAGCATTGTGATATGTACTTTATGTTGTGTATTTTAGGCCAGTAGTGCCTGTAAAGACTTTTGATAATTAATGAATGAGACGACTGTCGTTTTGAAGTGATATTTGTCTGTGAATGGATTTATTTTATCTTTCTTCCATGGTTTTCTCTTGAGTCCGTGTATTTATGCATTGAGCCACTCCCACCTGAGTGATGTTCACGACCTCCGGCCACGATCCCGCACTATGTCGCCCGCCGGTAGGGGTCAAGGGGAATGGTCATGATAGTTATGGTATCAGAGCAGCCAGGGTAGGATCATTGACCTAGGGGAGTCTTAGGAGTGTCTGTAGGCTAGTAACTGGGTGTTTATGTTTTAGGTTAGAGATGTTGGACTCGTACCAACAACATGAGTTCAAGTAATTGGAACACCGAGACCTTCGGTGAACTCGTCAAAACTTTGGAGGCCATGACACAAGTGATGATAAAAATTGTACCGGCTCTGTCTACCCCTGCCTCTAATACGAATGATAATAATCTTATAGAAAGGTTCAGGAGGCTGGCACCTCCAAAGTTTGTAAGGCATGGGGGAGTAGAGAAGGCTGAGAGATGGAGAAGGCAGATAAAGAAGATCTTTGATGTCCTTAATCACACAGATGAGCAGAAAGTTAGGCTGGGTACTTTTATGCTCATAAGAGAAGATGAGCATTGGTGGAGCTCAGTAAAACAGTCGCGGGAAGGGTCGAGAGTTGTGACTACTTGGGAGAATTTTCTAGAAGTCTTTTATGAGAAATATTTCCCCGACTCTATAAACGAAAGGAAAGAGGTAGAATTTATAGAGCTGCAATAGGGGAATATGTCTGTTGAGCAATATGCAGCAAAGTTTGCTGAACTCTCTAGATATGCACCGCATATTATTAGTTCTGAGGCACGAAAGGCTAGTAAATTTGAGAAGGGCCTTCAGCCCGACATAAGGAGAAGGATTATTGCAACAAACCTTAAGACTTTCTCCCTGCTGCTGGACCTGGCCCTAAATATGGAGAGCGATGATGATGACTTTCAGACAAGAAGGGATGGGAGGTTGGGTACCACCCAGTCTGGGAGGTTTAAGAAGAAGGCACGACACCTCTAAGGAGAGAATGGAAGGGAAGAAACAATCAAGGTAGTGTTAGAATCCCAGGGGTTGTTCTAAATGATGTAAGGGGCAATCGATGCTCAGTCTACCCTCACTATGGTTTGAGGAATCATACGGCGGTTGAGTGCCTCAGGAAGACCAAGACCTACTTTCAATGTGGAAAATTGGGCCATCTAATGAAGGACAGTCCTGTCAGGGGATCAGCGGACCGACCGAGGGCTCAAGGGTGGGTGTCCGCCCTGACCGAGCGTGAGGCAAAGGCGTCAACCTTTGTGATTCGAGGTACGCTTTTTTTATGTGGAATTGAAGAAAAAGTTTTAATTGATCCTGGATCTTCCCATTCATTTGTTGCACCACACTTTGCTTGTCACTTGAATGTTAAGCCTGTACAACTTGTTTGGACTCTGGTAGTATGTACGCCTATGGGAGAATCAATAAAAACTAATATGATGTATAAGTTGTGTGGGGTTGTGATTGAAGGATGTTTGTTACCTATAGATTTGATACTCTTAGATATTCAAGACTTTGATATTATTTTGGGTATGGATTGGTTGTCTACCCACTATGCTACAGTGAACTGTTTTGATAAGACTGTAACTTTTAGACGCCCGGGTCAACTTGAACTATGTTTTAAGGGCATTAAGGGTGTTTCTCCTTTACACATCATCTCAGCCCTTTGGGCCTCTCACTTGTTTTCCAGAAGATGTGTGGGATACTTGGCTTATGTAGTACAAAATTGGAATATCCAATCCAAATTAGAAGAGATATCGGTGGTGAGAGAATATCCAGAGGTCTTCCCTGAAGAGTTAACTTCTTTGCCCTCAGTTAGGGAGGTTGAATTTGAAATAAACATGGCCTCTGGTACTACTCCAATTTCTAAAGTCCCGTATAGGAATTCCCCAGCTAAGCTAAATGAATTGAAGGAGCAACTACATGAATTGTTGGATTAGGGGTTCATTCGGCCTAGTGTGCCACCATGGGGAGCACCGGTTTTATTTGTGAAGAAGAAAGATAGGTCTTTGAGGTTATGCATTGATTATAGACAGTGGACTTAGGTTAAGATAAAGAATAAATACCCGTTGCCCAGAATTGATGATTTATTTGATCAACTGCAAGAGGCCCAAGTATTTTCTAAAATTGACCTCCGGTCTGGGTACCACCAATTGCGTGTTAAGGAAGAGCATATCTCCAAGACTGTGTTCAAGACTCGTTATGGCCACTACGAGTTCTTAGTCATGCCTTTTGGATTAACAAACTCCCCAGCTGTCTTTATGAATCTAATGAATAGAGTTTTTAGACCCTATCTGGATGACTTTGTGGTGGTCTTTATAGATGATATTTTGGTGTATTCTAGGAATTAGACAGATCATGACCAACATTTAAGAGTGGTCCTCCAGACTCTAAGGATGGAGAAATTGTATGCTAAGCTCAATCAGAGTGAGTTTTGGCTTTCAAGCTTGGCTTTCCTTAGGCATATTGTTTCCAAATACAGGGTGGCAGTTGATCCGTGTCAGATTGAGGCTGTGCTTAAGTGGGAAAGACCAAAGAATATATCTGAAGTTAGGGTAGTCAGGTGAATGGGTGCTCCTGTGATTAGGTTGAAGATGCCGAAATGTTGTACCCACCACACGAGTTCGAGCAACGAGAACACTGAGGCACTCAGTGAATTCTATAGGATTTTGGGGGCCATGACCCAGATGATGAAAGAGTCGATGTCAGCCCAATCTACCGCTAACCCGGAGCAGACCGATAGTAACCTAATAGAGAGGTTTAGGAGGCTAGCGTCCCCAACCTTTTTGGGGTAAGGAGGAGTAGAGAAGGTAGAAAGATGGGAGAGGTAGATAGAGAATATTCTAGAAGTGTTACACTACTCGGATGAGTAAAATGTTAAGCTTGGGACCTTCATGTTAGAAGGACAAGTTGAACACTGGTTGGAATCAGTAAAGTAGACCTGGAGGGAGTTAGGAACCGAATTCACCTGGGAGAACTTTCTGGCGACATTCGATGAGAAATACTTCCTACACACAGTTAGGGACAGGAAGGAAGCAGAGTTTATTGAACTCCAGCAAGGGAATATGACTGTGGAGCAGTATACCGCCATGTTCGCTGAGATCTCTAGGTACGTGCCCCATATTATAAACATTGAGGTGTGAAAGGAAGCCAAATTTGAAAGGGGTCTACGGTCTGATATAAAGGGTAGAGTAATGTCAACCAACTTAAAGTCATATGCCCCATTCGTAGACCTCGCCCTGAAGATAGAAAGATGCTGAGAGGACCACCAATCGAGGAATGAAAGAAGGATGAAGATGGTGCCAACGGGGAGGTCAGGGAAGAAACCTCGACAATTTCAAGAAGAGATGTGAGAAGGAGGCCTTACCAACCTAACCCGAGAACCCAGAGGAATCTTCTGGGTAACTCGAACAATGACCGACGCCCGGCTTGTGCTCACTGTGGGAAAGATAACTAGACTACCAAAGAATGTTACCGGAAGAAGAACGTGCGCTTAAAGTGCGGCAAGCTAGGTCATTGGGCCAGGGACTGCCCTATGATGAAGACCGAGGATTGCCCAAAGACCCAAGGACGAGTGTTCGCCCTCACGGAACAAGAGGCCAAGGCATCCACCTCAGTGATCCGAGATATACTCTCAATCTGTAGTAGTAAAGCTAGAGCCTTAACTGGCCCTGGATCTTCTCACTCATTTGTTGCACCCTGTTTTGCTTGCCATTTGAATGTTGCACCTGCACACCTTAACTATACCTTAATAGTGTGCACACTAATGGGAGACTCTGTGGAAACTGATAGAGTACATAGGTAGTGTAAGGTCTCAATTGATAAGTATGACTTGTCAGTGGACTTGATTCATCTAGATATTCAAGTCTTTGATGTCATTCTAGGCATGGAATGGTTGTATACACACCATGCCACAGCCAACTGCCATGAAAATACAGTGACTTTTAGACGTCCTAATCAAGCAGAGTTATATTTCGTGGGCATTAAAGATACTACCCCTCTACACCTTATCTCTACCCTCCGAGCCTCTCATATTTGAACTAAGAAATGTGTAGGGTATCTGGCTTATGTAGGGGAAAATCAAGGTGTACAGTCCCAGCTAGGAGAGATACATGTGGTAAAGGAGTTCCCAAAGGTGTTCCCTGAATAGCTGTCATCCCTACCTCCGGCAAGGGAAATTGAGTTTGAGATAGATATAGTCCGAGGCACTGTGCCCATCTCTAAGACCCCATACAGGATGGCCCCGACAAAGTTGAAAGAGTTAAAAGAAAAATTGCAAGAATTGTTAAATAAAGGGTTCATCCGACCCAGCGTATCACCCTGGGTGCACCAGTCCTGCTTGTGAAGAAGAGGATGGGTCCCTGAGGTTATGTATTGACTATAAGCAGCTAAATCAACTAACGGTGAAGAATAAGTATCCTTTTCCTAGAACTGATGACCTCTTTCATCTACTCCAGGAAGCCCAGGTGTTTTCTAAGATTGATCTCCGATTAGGATATCACCAACTAAGGGTGAAAGAAGAAGACATCCCGAAGACTGCCTTTAAAACTCGATAAGGTCATTACAAGTTCCATGTGATGTCGTTCGGATTAACCAATGCCCTTGCTGCATTCATGGATCTAATGAATAGGGCGTTCCGACCTTTTCTAGACGATTTTGTGGTGGTTTTTATTGATAATATTTTGATATACTCAAAAGTTGGGAGTTACATGAGCAGCATCTAAGATCTATTTTCTAAACCTTAAATTCAGAAAAATTGTATGCCAAATTAAGTAAGAGTGAGTTTTGGCTCCCCAGCGTGACCTTCCTGGTCACATTATTTCCAAGGATGGGATCACAGTCGACCCTTCCAAGATTGAAGTCGTGCTTAAATGGGTGAGACCAGCAAATGTGACCGAAGTTCTCAAAGATAGCGCTTCTCCTAACTCTGCTGACCAAGAAGAACATAAAGTTCATATGGTCAGAAGATCGTGAGAGAAGTTTCAAAGAACCCAAGAAGAGACTGGCCACCTCCCCGATCCTGGCATTGCTAGAGGGAAATGAAGATTTCGTAATTTATACTAATGCATCCCATAAAGGGCTTGGGGGTGTACTAATGCGGAGAGGTAAGGATATTGCCTATGCCTCCAAGCAACCTAAAGTCGTACGACAGTAGTATTTGCACAGAAAATATGGAGGCACTACCTCTATGGGGTCTAGTTTAAGGTGTTCACGGATCACAAGAGCCTCAAGTACCTGTTTTCCCAGAAAGAATTGAACATGGGGTAAAGGAGGTAGATGGACCTACTAAATTACTATGACTGCACAATCGAATACCACCCAGGTAAGACTAATATAGTAGCCGAAGCCTTAAGTCCAAAAATCGTGGTCTTTATGGCACAATTGATGGTGCGAGAGATGAAGTTTTTGGAGGATGTGGTGGAGTGGCACCCATCTCAACCTCTTGAAGGAGAGAGGGAAGTATTGTCATGTCTAAGGGTCGAGCCCCAACTCTTCCAACAGGTCCGAGTGGCTCAGAAAGAAGATACACACCTGCTGAAAATCCTCAAAGAACCGAAGATAGAAGGGAAGAAAGATTTTTCTATAGGCAGTGATGGATTGTTAAGGTTTAAGGGTCGAATATGTGTTCTCAATGATGAAAGTGTAAAAATGGCCATTTTGAAGGAAGCACACCACTCTTGCTACACGATACATCCTGAGGGTACAATGATGTACCAGGATTTGAAAAGGGCCTTCTAGTGGAATAACATGAAGCGAGACGTGGCGCAATTTGTGGCTAAATGTCTAAAGTGCCAACAAGTGAAGGTCAAAACTCAGAAACCTATTGGATTATTACAACCCCTGCCCATACCATAATGGAAATGGGAACACATCGCGGTGGACTGCCTCTAGGTTACCAAGATCTAGTGCAAAGCACGATAGTATCTGGGTCGCGGTGGACCGACTGACTAAGGCTGCTCATTTCTTATCGGTTCGCATGACCTATACATTAAACAAGATAGCCCAACATCAGAGAAATTGTGAGACTCCATGGGATTCCTATCAATATTGTGTCAGAAAGGGATCCCAAGTTCACTTCTAGGTTTTGGGCAAGTCTGCAATCAGCCTTGGGGACTAAGCTTGCTTTTTGCACCGCCTTTCACCCCCAAACAGATGAACAGTCAGAAAGGACCGTCCATAATTTGGAAGACATGTTGAGAGCATGTGTGATGGATTTTAGAGGAAGCTGGGAAGACCATCTACCCCCGGTAGAGTTTGCTTACAACGATAGCTTTCAAGCCAACATTCAGATCACCCATCTGCTGGGAAGAAATAAGCGAAAGGAAATTACTAGGGCCTGAAATAGTTTAGCTAACTTCTGAAAAGATCTCCTTAGTTAGAGAACAGCTCAAGGCAGCCCAAAGTCGGCAAAAGAGTCACGTCGATAATCGCAGAAGAGACCTCGAATTTGAGGTGGGAGACCGAGTCTTCCTAAATGTATCGCTGACCAAGGGCATTACGAGATTTGGTAAGAAAGGGAAACAACGCCCACGATTCATTGGGCCTTTTGAGATTCTGGAAAATATTGGGAACGTGGCATACCAACTAGACTTGCTACTTGAATTAGCTACCATTCACAATGCCTTTCATGTATCCCTGCTAAGGAAGTATCAACCTCGTCCCATGTTTTAGGGTACAAACCAATCCCACTCAAGGAAGACCTAACATATGTTGAACGACCAATCAAGATATTGGACTGGAGAGTGCAAGTATTGCACAATAAAGAAATCCCCCAGGTCCGGGTACAATGGCAATATCACACAAGGGAAGAATCAATGTGGGAGCGAGAGAATGAAATTAGGGAGAAATACCCCCACCTCTTTGATTTACGATTTTGGGGAGAAAATCATTTTTAAGGGGGGGATGATGTAAGGGCCACAATTCATTTAAATCGGACCACATGCAGCAGTGGAGAGAGAAGCAAATCGAGAACGACAGGAGTGCACGCCCGACATCAAGAGCGAAGGTTAGCATCGTCTGGGTGAAAGCTAACGCCGCACGTAAGGGTGAAGCAATGATAACGTTGTGAGCAAACAGGGGGTATCACAGCTAGCGTGAGAGGTGTATCGCCATACGCGAAAGGCATAAGAAGCATGGCCACATGCGTATTGTCGGCTGGAGCATCACCGTGTGCGTATCGCCACCTGGGGTAACGTCGCGTGTGGTTGGTCAAGTGCGCAGCCATCAACAATGTCATCATTGTGTTGTATCTGTCAATGCCTCGCAGAAGTTGTCAACGTCGTGTCATGTGAGTTATGCTAGCTATAGCCTTTTTCCCACCTACCACAGCGTCAGCCACAGTGATTTGCAGCAATCCCCATGTCTATAAATCACGCCCTGTCCCCTACCACTGTTGCTTTTCAAACTCTATCTCTCTCTAGCACTTAGCGTGGAGTGCAACGGCTGGCTTTAGTAGGCGACCTGCACGTAAGGCTTCAAGAGTGCAGCTGTCGTGGAAGGGAGCAAGGGACAACAGGCGAATTGCGTGAGGGAGTTTAAGAGCGTCGTGACCTTGTAAGTGGATTTAGTGCTATGCATGATAGAACGAATGAAGGTAGAATGAAATATAAATGAAGTAGAACGAATGTTGAACATGGCCTATGAACTTTAGGAAAATCATAGAGTTGTTCCTTTTCCAAACTTACAAGTTTACTTGATACGATTAAGACCAAAAATTTATGACCTATAAAATGGTGTATAATATGGTGATGATATGTTAATGCTTGAAGGAAGGATACTTTTCTAGCTATTGTGATGGTTTTTTCCTTGTGCTTTTCGCTGACCAAATGACACTCGAATGGGCCCAAATCAGTTCTAGAAGAAAGATATACATGCCTAGTTAATGTTTGCTTTTTGTATCATGCTAAAATGTCACATGGATCAAAAGATATGGCTTAAAATGTGAGACATGTCACTACTCACAGTCACTGTAAATTCCAACAATGGTGACTCCTTTGGCCTAGGCAAACGGTGACCAAACGTCCTCAAATCGGCTCCATTGGAAAGCTCTGTGAATAGACTCAGATTTGCATGTTTTGAGATTTATTAAAATCCCCTATAAATTGTGAGTTATGCCCTAAATTTCATGAACATGTCACTATACACAGTGAAAACTGTTTGTGAAAACGGCATGTGCATTGCCGCTTATATTTGGTTATCGCCGTCTACGAAAACTGCATGTGCATTGCCCCCTGTGTTTGACCATCGTCGGCTGTGAAAATTGCGTGTGTAACACCATGCACATAACACCGTGCGCATAATGCCACGCTCTTAACACCACGCGCACAAAGCTGGGCACGCAACGCCACGCATGCAACGCCATATATGTAATGTCGTGCGTGTAGCATAGTGCACGCAACACCATGCACGTAGTGCCATTCATGTAGCCTCATGAATGTAGCACCATTCGCGTACTGTCGTGCCCATAACTTCATGCGTGTAGCTTCGTGTGTGTAGCGTCGTGCGTGTAGCATCATGTGTGTCACTACCGTCTGAGTGTCATGCAACAATCTTCATGTGATGCACACTAAATACCATACTATTTTTGGAATTGTACTATGCGGCTATTCACATTTGATAAGTGCCATATTGATGTGATTTTTTCATGATGAAAGCTTCATGATAAGTACCAAGATGTCGTTGATGATATTCATGTCTAAATGTTATGTTAAGATTCATGTAATGAATGCTTCGTGTTAATTGCCATATTGTTATGATGAGAATGAGATTCATCGATTATGAGGCATTGAATTAGCATGAATGAATTGAATGCTCAAGCATGGAAAGAGGCCTTAATGTTGACCACTACGCAATGGGACACCCATTGGTAGTGAGTATTATATTGTTACAATGATGAAAATACTGGTCACTGTTTACTAATACTGGCCACTACGCGATGAAGCACCCATCAGTAGTGGAGATTGATACACTGAGAAGGTGATGCTGGCAGATTCCATAACTTACACAATGACAGGAACTAGTTAGGGAAGAAAGAAGGGTCGCTCCCTATGAATCATGAGATGAGATATGTGATTGATGGATGCCTTACAAGGTAAAGCCCTATCGAACCTCCAATGCACGCTGGGGATCGTGTGTGTGAGTTGAAAGTATTACGAAGTGGATTAACACACTTGTCATTACCCTCCCTCCTGTGGGATGAGAGAAGTCCTAAATAATGGGATTGGCTTGATCTGATGACTACGGCTTCTACTGGCAGGAGTAGACAAACTAGGGAGTGAGTGTATGATGAAAGAATTGTGAACGTGACTTCCTTTAGCCGTAATGACTGCATGATATTGATATTGGCTAAAATTGATGCATGATATAGTTCTTAATTGATGCACCGTTATTTGGATATTATGTCTGTTTTCAATACACTGATCGGATGGCCAAAATACGTGGCCACTGCACTTCCACTGATTATGATCAAACGAATTGTTTATTGCACATGAGTAGATTCATTACCAATGCATAACATTAGATCTTCTTACTGAGCTTCAAAGCTCATTCCATTCTTTTTCTCTCCATGTAGATCGAGAGTAGCAGGTTCGAAGCTAGGAGTGCGGGCCGTAGCTGAAGACCGAAGCGGCCACCCTGTGAAGGACTTTTAGACCTTGTAGGTAGCTAGGCTCTCAGCCTTGTTTGTATTATTTCCTTGGAATTATGTAACTGTGGGCCCTGGAGCCTTGAAATCTATTGTAGTGCTCGTGGGATGAAATGTAATGTAACATCTTTTTGATGTATGGTTTGGCCAAGTTTTAAATTCTACACTCTTGTAAGCTTTTACTTTCCTTGGTTTACTTGATTACCGAGATAAGGCATTGAATCTACTCTTCCCTAAAAGATAAACGCTACATTGAGATCATCAACACGCATTCAGTCGTCCTCCGTCTGGAAGGGTTGAGGGGTCGAGGGCGGGGTCATCACAGATATGGCCTAACGTGTGAGACATGTCACTGCTCACAGTTGCTATAAATTCCAACAACTGTGACTTTTGTTGGGCCATGCCTTTGCCCTAGCAAATGTCTTCCAAATGCCCTTAAATTTACCCATTATGAATGAGCTCAAATTTACATGTTTTGAGATATTTTAAATTCCTTGTAAATTTTGAGTTATGCCCCAAAATGTGTGAGCATGTCACCGCTCACTGTTTTGCAGCAACTATGCATGTTTGGAACCAAACTGTTGACCTGATAAATGAGGTCCAATCTCCTTGGTAAGAGGAGCATTGAAATTTTCTCATTTCTCTATTATTTGAAACATTGAATTTTTCCTTGATAAATGATAAGTGTGAATGTTATAGGATAATTGTTATCCATATGCCATAAGGTTATGTGAATGATGCTCCACAGCAATATGCTATGTGGAAAGTGATAAGTGCAATATAAATGTGATAAATTTATGATGAAAGTTTCATGATAAGTGCCAAAATGCCGTCAATGATATCCATGTGTAAGTACTTTGTGGTAGCCTATGTCATGGGTGCTTTGTGCTAAATGTCATATTGTTATAATGAAAATGTGAGTTATTAGTTATAAAACATTGAATCGGCAATAACGAATTGAATGCTCGAGCATGAGAAGAAGCCTTAATGATGACCACTACGCAATGGGTCACCCATTGGTAGTGGGTATTATTCTGTTATATCGATGTGAGACTGACCACTACTTTATCGATATTAGCCACTACGCGATGGGACACCCATAGGTAGTGGAGATTGAGACACTGGGAAAGTAATGTTGGCATATCCCCTGACACGAATAATGACATGAATGGGTTAGGGGAGGAAAGAGGGTCACTCCTTGAAATTTGTGGGATAAGATATGTAAATGATTGATGCCTTGCAAGGAAGGGCCTATTGAAACCCCAATGTGCACTGGGGACCGTGTGCATGAGTTGAGAGTATTATGAAGTGGATTACCCCACTTGTCATTACCCTCCCTCCTGTGAGATAGTAGAGGTCCTAAGCAACAGGATTGGCTTAGCCTAATGGATAGGGCTTCTACTACAAGAGCAAGTGTACTAGGGAGTGAATGTGTAATGAAAGGATTGTGACTGTGATTTCCTATTGTTGTAATGACTGCATCATATTGTCTATAATTGATACACAATATTGTCTCTAGTTGATGCATAACATGGTCTATATTTGATGCATTTTTGCTTGGATATCCTATTTATAATTGATGTACTGATCTGATGACCAATATACGTGACTACTGCACTACCACTTATTATGAACTAGTATATTGGTTATTACACATGGGTAGAGTTGTTACCAAAGCATAACACTAAATTTGTTTACTGCACTTCAAAGATCATTCCCTTATTTTCCCTCCTTGTAGACTAAAAGTAACAAGTTCAGATTTTGGGAGTGCGGTTGAAGCTAAAGATCAAAACAGCCACTCTGAGAAGGATTTTTAGATCTTGTAGGTAGCTAGGCTCTCAGCCCTATTTGTACAATTTCCTTTGGACTATGTAACTCTAGGGTCTAGAGCCCTGAACTGTATTGTACTACTTTTGGGTTGTAATGTAATGAAACATATTTTCTTATGAATGAATTTTCTAAGTTTTAAATTTTTAGGCTTGTGAACATCAACTTTCCTTGGTTTGCTTGATTACCGAGAATAAGGCGTTGAGTCTGCTCCTACCCAATTAACAAATGCTACATTGGGATCACTAACTCGCGCCCAATCGCCCTCCGCCATCAGAGGTAAGGCGGTCGGGGGCGGGGTCGTGACAACTATGGTATTAGAAAAGCCAGGATAGGATCCTTTGCCCAGGAATTTTAGGTGAGTCTTCAGAATAGCCTAAGGGTAGACAAGTGACTGGATGCTCTTATGGTCAGGTTGAAGATGTCGAGAGCTCGTACCCACAATGCGAGTTCCAGTAATGAGAACATCGAGGCACTCGGTGAATTCTATAGGACTCTAGTAGCCATGACCCAGATGATGAAAGAGTCAAAGCTAGTTCAATCTACCCTTACCCCGGAGCGGAATGATAGTAACCTGATAGAGAGGTTTAGAAGGCTGGCACCCCCAACCTTTCTAAGGCAAGGAGGGGTAGAGAAGGTTGAAAGATGGAAGAGATAGATAAAGTAGATTATAGAAGTATTGCACTGCTCGAATGAGCAGAAAGTTAGACTTGGGACCTTCATGCTAGAAGGAGAAGCCGAGCACTGATGGGAATCAGTGAAGCTAACCTAGAGGGAGTTAGGAAACAAAACTACCTGGGAGAACTTTTTGGAAACATTTGATGAGAAATACTTCCCAGACTCAGTTAGGGAAAGAAAAGAAGTAGAGTTCATCGAACTCCAACGAGTAAATGTGATTGTAGAACAATATGCCGCCAGATTCGCAGAGCTCTCTTGGTACGTGCCCCATATTATAAACACCGACGCGTGGAAGGCAGCCAAATTTGAAAGGGGTCTACGGCCAGATATAAGGGGTAGAATAATGTCGGCCAACTTAAATTCATACACCTCGTTAGTAGACCTCGCTCTGATGATAGAGAGAGATTGCGAGGAGCACCGATCGAGGAAAGAAAGAAGGATGAAGGTTGTGCCATCGGGGAGGTTTGGGAAGAAACCCCGACAAGTTTCAATAAGAGATGTGAGAGGGAGGCCATACCAGCTGAATCCGAGGATCCAAAAGAATGTTTCAGGCTGTGTGGACACTAATTGACACCCAGCTTGTACTAATTATGGGAAAGATAACCACACTACCGAAGAATGTTATAAGAGGAGGAAGGTGTGCTTAAAATGCGGCAAGCCCAATCATTGGGCTAGAGACTGCCTTATGATGAAGACCGAGGATCGCTCGAAAACCCAAGGACGAGTGTTCTCCCTCACGAAACAAGAGGCCAAAGCGTCTACCTCAGTGATCCGAGGTACACTCTCAATCTATGGTATTACAGTTAGAATCTTAATTGACCCTGGATCTTCTCACTCGTTTGTTGCAGCCCATTTTACTTGCCATTTGAATGTTGCATCTACACAGCTTAACTATACCCTATTAGTATACACACCAATGGGACTCTACGGAAACTGATAGAGTGTATAGGCAGTGTAAGGTTTCAAGTGGTAAGTATGACCTGCTTGTGGACCGGATTCACCTAGACTGGTTGTATACCCACCATGCTACCGTCAACTTCCATGATAAGACTATAATGTTCAGGCATTCTAACCAAGCAGAGTTGTACTTTGAGGGCATTAGAGATACTTTCACTCTACACCTCATCTCTACTCTTCGAGCTTCCAGTCTTTTGACTAAGAGATGTGAAGAGTATCTGGCTTATGTAGGGGAAAATCAGGGTGTTCAGTCCCAGTTAGAAGGGATACCGTGGTGAAGGAGTACCCTTAGGTATTCCCTGAAGAGTTGTCGTCCCTACCCCTAATAAGGGAACTTGAATTTGAGAGAGATGTAGTCTCGGGCACTGTGCCCACTTTTAAAGCCCTGTATAGGATAGCCCCAACAGAGTTGAAGGAGTTAAAAGAGAAGTTGCAAGGATTGTTAGATAAGGGGGATCTAGCGTGTCGCCCTGGGATGCGTCAGTCCTGGTTGTCAAGAAGAAAGATGGGTCCTTGAGGCTATGTATTGACTATAAGCAGCTAAACCAAGTAACGGTAAAGAATGAGTATCCACTACCCAGAATTGATGACCTGTTTGATCAGCTCCAAGGAGCCCAGGTGTTCTCTAAGATCGATCTCCGATCAGGGTATCACCAACTAAGGGTGAAGGAAGGATATATCCTGAAGATGACCTTTAGAACTTGATACAGTCATTATGAGTTCCTTGTGATGCCGTTCGGATTAAGCAATGCCCCTGCCGCATTCATGGATCTGATGAATATAGTGTTCCGACCTTTTCTAGATAACTTTGTGTTGGTCTTCATCAATGATATTCTGGTGTATTCAAAAAGTTGGGAGTTACAGGAATAGCATCTAGGATCCATTTTGCAAACTTTAGTCAGAAAGGTTGTATGCCAAATTAAGTAAGAGTGAGTTTTGGCTCCCCAGTGTAGCATTCCTGGGTCACATTATTTTTAAAGATGGGATCGTGGTCGACCACTCCAAGGTTGAAGCCATGTTTAAGTGGGAGAGACCAACAAATGTGACTGAAGTTTGTAGTTTCCTGAGGTTAGCTGGATACTACAGGTGCTTTGTAGAGGGATTCTTGAAGATAGCACTTCCCCTAACTCGACTGACCCAGAAGAGCATAAAATTTGGTTAGAAGATTGTGAGAGAAGTTTTCAAGAACTTAAGAAGAGACTGACCACCGCCCCGATCTTGGCATTGCTTGAGGGAAATGAAAATTTCTTGATTTATACTTATGCATCACATAAAGGGCTCGGGGGAGTGCTAATCTAGAGAGGTACGGTTATTGCTTATGTCTTCAGGCAATTAAAGCCATACGAACAGAACTACCCCACTCATGATATAGATCTCACGGAATTAGTATTTGCACTAAAAATTTGGAGGCACTACCTCTATGGAGCCCAATTTAAGGTGTTCACGGATCGCAAGAGCCTCAAGTACTTGTTTTCTCTAAAAGAGTTAAATATGAGGCAAAGGAGATGGATGGACCTACTGAGCGACTATGACTGCGCAATCGAATACCATCCAGGCAAGACTAATATGGTAGCCGACACCTTAATTGGAAAACTGTGATCTTCATGGCACAATTGATGGTACGAGAAATGAAGTTATTGGAGGATGTAGTGGAGTGGCACCCATCTCAACCTCTTGGTGAATAGAGTGAAGTATTGTCATGTCTAAGGGTGGAGCCCCAACTCTTCCAACAAGTTTGAGCAGCTCAGAAAGAATATGCCCAACTGATGAGAATCCTCGAAGAACTGAAGATATGAGGGAAAGAAGAATTCTCTATAGGCAGTGATGGACTGTTAAGGTTTAAGGGCCGAATATGTGTTCCCGATGATGAAAGTGTAAAAAGGGCAATTCTGAGGAAAGCACACCACTCTCAATACACGATACACCCTGAGGGAACAAATATGTATCAGGATCCGAAAGAAGCCATCTGGTGGAACAACATGAAGCGAGACGTGGCGCAATTTGTAGCTAAATGTCTAACGTGCCAACAAGAGAAGGCGAACATCAAAAACCTGTCGGACTATTACAACCCCTGCACATACTATAATGGAAATGGGAACACATCACAATGGACTTTGTCTCTGGGTTGCCGAGATCAAGTGTAGGGCATGATAGTATTGGGTCGTGATGGACCGACTTACTAAGGCTTCTCACTTCTTACCGGTTCGCATGACTTATACACTGAAAAAGTTGACCCAATTGTACATCAAAGAAATTTTGAAACTTCATGGGATTCCTATTAGCATTATGTCAGACAAGGACCCCAGGTTTACTTCTAGATTTTGGTCAAGCTTACAATTAGTTTTGGGGACCAAACTTACCTTCCGCACCGCCTTTCATCCCATGATAGATGGCCAATCAGAAAGAACCATTCACACTGGAAGATATGCTAAAGGCATGTGTTAATAATTTTAAAGGAATGTGGGAGGACCATCTGCCCCTAATAGAGTTTGTCTATAACAAAAGCTTCCAAGCCAGCATTCAGATGACACCGTGAGGCCCTATATGGGAGGAAGTGTAGATCGCCCATCTGTTGGGATGAGGTGGGCGAGAGGAAATTACTGGGACCCGAAATAGTCCAGATAACTTTTGAGAATATTTCCTTAATTAGAGAGCAGCTCAAGACAGCCCAAAGTCAGCAAAAGAGTTATGTCTATAAACACAGGAGAGACCTCAAATTTGAAGTAGGTGATCGGGTCCTCCTGAAGATATCAACAACTAAGGGTATAACAAGATTTGGAAAGAAGGGAAAGTTGAGCGCGCGGTATATTGGACCTTTCAAAATTCAAGAAAGAGTTGGGAACATGGCTTACCAACTTGCCATGCCACCTGAATTAGCCAATATCCATAATGTCTTGCATGTATCTCTGCTAAGGAAGTATCGACCTGACCCGTCCCATGTTTTGGAATACAAGCCAATCCCACTCAGGGAAGACCTAACCTACGTTGAACGACCAATTATGATATTGGACTGAAGAGCGCAGGTGTTGCGCAATAAAGAAATTCCCTTGATATGGGTACAATGGTAATATCACACAAAAGAAGAATCAACGTGGGAACGGGAGGACGAAATTAGGGAAAAATACCCCCACCTCTTTGATTAATGATTTTGGGGACAAAATCATTTTTAAAGGGGGGGGGAGGATGTAAGGGCCACAGTTCAATTGAGCCTGATCACTCGCGACAGTAAAGAGAAGGAAATCGACAAAGATGGGAGTGCACACCCGGCGCTAAGGCCGAAGGATAGTGTCGTCCGTGTGATTTGGCCTAGTGTCATCCATGTACCATGGAGGCAATCCCGCGTGCAAATGAGGGCATTGCCTCATGTATAAGGGTTGACGCCATGTGCATGAGGAGGCACCGCCGCTTGTGAGCTTGGGAAGCATCAGCTGTGCGATTTCAACTTATCATTGTTCAAGGAAAAGAGGCAGCGGAAAGAGGGTGGGTTAACGCCATGCGCAGGCCAGACTAACGTCGCGCTCGAATGGAGGAATCGCATCAAACATAAGGAGTAACATGGATCATCGCCGAGTGCCTTACCTTCTGGAGCATCGTCACGAGTGTGTGTTTCCATCTAGAGCATCGCCGCAAGTGTGTTGTCGTCTAGAGCATCGCAACAACTGTGTTGCCATCAAGAGCATCACCACCTGGAGTAACGCCGTGTGTGGTTGGTCAAGTGTGCAGCCGTTAGTGGTGTCTGCATCGCGTCGTACCTATTAGCATTGCGCGAGTGACGCCACCCACAACTCTTTTCTCAACCACCCCACAATGTCAGCCACAGTTCGCCTCACCTACCCACGTTCCTATATATCACGCACCTCCCCACCCTCAATGTTGTTTTTCTCCCTATCTTTTTTCCCTTCCCTCAAACTTTATCTCTCTAGAGCTTAGTGTGAGCCTTGTGCTGCTACCGTTGGGATACTGCTGACAGGAGCAAGAGGTGACCTGCGCATGGAGGCTTTGGAGCACCATGACCATAGGTAAGTGGATTTAGTGTTGTGCCACCCTTAAGGCTTCCATGGAGTGATGGAGTATGAAGAATAGGAAAAATGGTGGATTAAGATGCATGAACGTAGAATGCAAGGAAAATGAAAATGATTATTCATCCATTGCCAATGAACTTTGAAAATTCTAAAAGTAATCTCCTTGACAAACTTTCTTGGTTGACTTGTAAAATGTTGTGTATCATGGTGATAGCATAGTAATACTATGAAAAGGAAATTTCCAGCAACTGTGACAGCTTTTCCCTGAGCCTTTTCTGACCAAATGGCACCCGATTGGACCCAAATTGGTCTTGAATAAAATACATACGTGTCTACTTTATGTTTTCTTCTCATGACATGTTAAAATGTTGCATGGATCCAATGATACGGCCTAAAGTGTCAGACAGGTCACTGCTCACAGTTTCTATAAATTCCAGCAACTGTGAAATGTGTTGGGCCATGCCTTTACCCTAGCAAATGGCTTCATTGGAAAGGTCTATGAATGAGCTCAAATTTCATATTGTTATAATGAAAATATGATTTGTCTGTTATAGAATCGACAAGAATGAATTGAATGCTTGAGCATGAAAAGAGGCCTTAATGATGACCACTATGCAATGGGACACCCATTGGTAGTGGGTATTGTTCTGTTATATGGATGTGAGACTGGCCACTGCTTTATCGATACTAGCCTCTACGTGATGGGACACCCATTGATAGTGGAGATTGAGACACTGAGAAAGTAATGCCGGCATATCCCCTAACACAAACAATGATAGGAATAGGTTAGTGGAAGAAAGAGGGTCACTCCCTGCGATTTATACGATAAGATATGTGAATGATTGATGCCTTGCAAGGTAAGGGCCTATCGAAACCCCAATACACACTGGGGATCATGTGTGTCAGTTGAGGGTATTATGAAGTGGATTACCCCACTTGTCATTAACCTCCCTCCTTTGAGATGGTAGAGGTCTTAAGCAACAAGATTGGCTTAGCCTAATGGATAAGGCTTCCACTACAAGAGTAAGTGAACTAAGGAGTGAGTGTGTAATGAAAGGATTGTGACTGTGATTTCCTATTGTTGTAATGACTGCATGATATTGTCTATAATTGATACACGATATTTCTCTAATTTATGCATAACATTGTCTATAATTGATGCATTGTTGCTTAGATATCATGTTTATAATTGATGTACTGATCTGATGACCAATATACGTGACTACTGCCACTGATTATGATCTAGTAAATTGTTTATTGCACATAGGTAGACTTGTTACCAAGGCATAACACTAGAACTGTTTAGTGAGCTTCAAAGATCATTCCCTTATTTTCCCTCCTTCTAGACTGACAGTGACAGGTTCAGAGTTGAGAGTGCGGGTTGCAACTAAAGATCAAAATGGCCACTCTGAGAAGGATTTTTAGATCTTGTAGGTAGCTGGGCTCTTATCCCTATTTGTAATATTTTCTTTGGACTATGTAACTCTGGGCCCTAGAGCCCTGAATTCTATTGTACTACTTTTGAGTTGTAATGTAATGAAACATCTTTTCTTATGAAGGAATTTGCTAAGTTTTAAATTTTTAGGCTTGTGAGCATCAACTTTCCTTGGTTTTCTTGATTATCGAGAATAAGGCATTGAGTCTGCTCCTACTAGAGTAACAAACACTACATTGGGATCATAAACCCGCACCCGGTCGCCCTCCTCCATCAGGGGTAAGGTGGTCAAGGGCAGGGTCATGAAAGAAGGAGTGGCGTGAGGGCCACTTTTAAGCTTACGACTGGCACGATACTGACTAGTAACAGGGTGCTTATGAGAGAAAGTGGCTTCAGAGCCACCCATGCAGATGACATCAATGGATTTTCCTTTGATGTTGGAAAAAGGGAGAGAAAGAGTTTGTGCACCTTTTCCCCAAGTGTTCCTAGCCTGAACTAAGATGGTAAGGCCAGTTAAGCCACTTAAGGAGGGCAGCAGAGAAGCAAGATTGGCCATTCTGCTCTCCGTGGACGAGGTCACAAATATTGGGATGATGAAGTTCCCAACTTGGATAAAAGAGGAGTAATAAGTCTCCATTGCATTTAGTAGAGAGAGAGAGAGAGAGAAGTGATGTTTGCCTGAGAACAGACCAACCAACTATAGGGTGGTGTGTCCCCAGTGGAGTCACCAATTGGTCGGACCTGATTTTCTTCATTCAGACGGTAGGAAAAATCCTCTCTTAAACAACCATGGAGGGTTCATGCGCATCACACGCATGCTCTCCTACGTCCAGATAGGAACCAACAAAGAGAGAGATTTTACGATAGGGGGCATTTCAGCGCTTACCTCGTCGTTTTGGGGTTCAGGACACACCCTGGCAGTTTGCCCTCTTAGAACAATTCTGAATCCCTCCAACTGTCTGTCAGCACGGTTTGGACACGGATTCTCCTCGGGCTTTTCAACATACTTCTTTGTTCTCTCTCGCTAGAAACTGAAGATTCCCCTCTCTGCATGGATGATGTATGCTCGGGTGATCTGAACAATCGAAGGATTAGAACCTTCTTGACTTATCGGCTCAAGAAGACTCCACCCGAGTGATTGAGGGAGAGAGCGTATGCGTCTCTCATGACTCCCCTCGACTGTACGAAGAGGAAGTTAAAGCGATGATCTAAGGGTTGGAATCCTAAGGTTGACTTTGAGAGGTATGGGGACAAGCGTATGTCGGATAGCAGGGTGATATACGGTACTACAGGCTTGTTGCGTCTATGCTGGAGATGCTAGGGGAGAGAGACAAGGCCATGCATTCTCCGCTGGCATTGGTTACTGCATGGAGCAAGTAACAAGTGAAGAGAGAGAAGAAAGAAAGAAGAGGGAGAGAGGGTTTTGAGTCGTGCGGTTAACAAAGGCTAGGGGTAGTTTCTCTCCCTAAAACGTTTTCTCGCTCTTTGGTGCTAGATCCAAGGGTTAGGAGAAAAAAGAAAAGTAGGAACAAACTTAATTCCTCTATTTCATTAATGAATGATCCATCCCTTTTACAATTGCCCTAGGTTTATATTTATAGAGGATCCACAAAACAGGGGTGGATGCTCAAAACTAAACCTAATTACAATTAAAAGAAATACAATTAAATCCCAAATTTAGGAATAAAGACCAAAATGATGCTAAAACCTTTGGTGTTAATGATTAAACTATCCCTCTCTTAGGGGCCTTTTTCTATTGTCAGATCTTGAAAGCTTTTGTGGATGACAATGATAGTGTTTGGGATGATTGATCATCATAATCTCGATGCCTGTTTGATTCTGACGATTTTGACATCTCTTGATTGTCTTGCGATGGACTCTTTCCTGGGCAGTGGAAACCCGGCTAGGTCATGAACTTTTGGTCCTCATTGCAATGCAATCTATGGTGTTTCAAGTCTTTATTTTGATTGCAAATTAAAGAGGATACTTCCACAATCGTCTTACACTAATTTTTATCGATTTTTGGTCCTTGCTTTAAGTACTTTCTGTTTTCGGGACATCGTCGAAAAAATGAATTCCAGCGACCAGGTGATCTTATTTTCTTATTCCTTGGAATTTGTGATTTATCCGATCCTGGGTTGAATGTAATAGTTATACCAGTTTCTAGCCCTTTGTGATACAGTCCCATCAGGTCAATCTTTTCGATGATCCGTTGTATAGAACTTGAGTTTATTACTTCACAAAGGTCAAGATGCCTTTTTCTTTGAAAGCTCTGGTTTCCATGGTTTCGGACTCATCTTCTCTCTAGAAAAATGTTGATTCTGGGTCATGTGACGATGCGTGCCAAATGTGAAAATGACCGGATCGTCGAAACCTATCTTGTGTCCGAATCCGAATTTGAGCTTGATCCGACTTCAATCAAGCAACGTGTGGGTGTTTTGCATGTCATCTCGAGAGGTCAAGATCATGATCTCCATGATTGGGGACTGGTTTTGGTGAGGCCCCACCGCAATAGTGTACGACTTACTTTCAAGGTAATTTTCCTGGGAAGTTCGATTGAGCCCAAATTTGGTCCCTAGAGGATTTTTGATGTTCTGGATGCAACGAGGGTGGTTTGGTACTATTTTGAAGCCTACAGAATAGCGCTATAGTTGTAAGATGTCTTTGTGACGTGATGGTACTTTTTTTCCAAGGTTGCCTAGTGTTTGGGCTTATTCTACAGTGTTCCCTTCGTCTAGTGGTACTTTGGGCACCAGTAGGGCTAGGTTGTCACTAGCTCTATTCTTATTTGTGTCAGGGATGTAGGTACATCAAAAATGACGTACAACAGATGGCCTTAGAACCGTATTGTTGCTGAGTTTGGCATGTACAGGCCTTGGGGCCATCGTTCAACTCGAATGGGCTCAAGACAGCCTTGGGACCATATTTCCTCTAATTTCTCGTGACAGCCTTGGAGCCACAAATCAGGTAAATTGGGTTCATCTTCTCGTACTTCTATGACACAGCAGTGAACAATGCCACTTAACTCAGGTTCTTCCGTGGCTTATAACAGATAGAACGGATTTTTCTTTAGTAGGTCTTCGGGGGTTGAAGACTCTACTTTTCTCTTTTGGAGTGGCACTTTCATCCCCTTTGTTTGCTTGAGCCACAGGTTCCAATAAACGTTTCCCAAAATTGGAACCACTTTCAGCATCCTTCTCAACTGGCTCACCCCACAGAGATGAGGGCGAAGTTGATCAATTCGGGTAATGTGTGATACTCGGGGAGAAGGGAGAAATTTAGGTCCGCCCTGAGAAGGAGTATGTTGCCTTGACATCTTCGGGGGCATCATCGTGTCCCAAGTACAACCTCCAAGGTTAGCTCATGCATTCAAAGAAGACGGGGTGCATATAATGGTACTCGGTGGGAACTTCTTTGAGCACCACTTGGTCAAGGGCTTTGGGCTTGTTAAGGGTAGGTTCAACGCCGCTTTTCCCTTATAACTGGAAGCATCTTGGGACCTGTGTGTGTGTGAGAAGTGTTTGGGGTGGTTTGTGATCCATCCCCCACAGAAGTGAAAGGTTTGGTATTTGAAATACCTCCCTTTCTGATTGGTGCCGCCTTAGTTCCATTAGCATGCATGTGCATTTCCTTAGGAAACCTTCACTTTTCTTAAATTTCATGTCCTCATTGGGCACGGTCTTTGGGCTGCCCCGAGCTAAGGGATTATCATGCAATGCCTTAGCAGTTTGGAAACTGCATGTGACGGGTCAGGGTTCCAAAAGACCAGAAGCAATTGAGGAGATTGAGGTAAGCTGCCACCTTTAGTCACAGTGATAGTTAAACCATCGACCATGATGTGTGTGACTGTGTGCGGGGTGGCCTTGGAGCCACTCAAATTGGCACAAGAATTGTCAGGGTGCAGTGTGTGGCGACGTGCTAGCACAAGCAGTGCCCTTGTAGAGTGAGGGTGGGGCGACCTTACGGTTGCCCACATAGACGGTGGTCATAGAAGAGCCTACCGAACGAAGAAGAATAGGGGAATTGACACTAGGGCCACCTTCAAGCTTAGGACACGCAGAGTGTTTTCCAATAACAGGATGTGCATGAAAGGAGGTGGTTTTGGAACCACCAATGCAGCTCACATCAACAGACTTTCTCTTGATGTCGGAGGAGAGGGGAGAAGGGGTTTGAGTACCTTTTCCCTAATTTTTCCTAGCCTGAACTATGATAGCAGGGCCAGCCAAGCCATTCGAGGGATGTTTGGGAGAAGCGAATTGCACTGAGTTGCTCCCTAAGGATACGGTCACAAACAGGGGAATGATGAAATCCCCAATTTGGATAAAATATGAGTGTTTGGACTCCATAACAAGTTTGGAGAAAGAGAGAAAAGAGATTTTAGTTTGAGGACAATTTGAACCAACTATAGGGTGGTGTATCTCCAATAGATTCGTCAGTTGATCAGGGCCTGATTTTCTTGGTGAGAGAAAACCCTCTCTCAAACAACTGAGAGGGGTGCGCATACGGGACACGTTTTGAGCATGCGCGTGCACTCTTCTTTATGCAGATAGGAACCAACAACGAAAGAGATTTTTCAACAAGGGTGAATTTATGTGCTTACCTCGTTGTTTGCAGGTTCAGGGATACGCCCAGGCAATCTCCCTCTAAGAACAGTTACGAATCCCTCCGGGAGTCTGCCAACACGATTTTGACATGAACTCTCCTCAATCTTTGACACATCGTCTCATTCTTTTACTCCAGAGCTTGCAATGTGAATTCGAAAATACTCCTCTGTAATGGTTCACTCGAATAGGGACTGGCTGACAAATGAAGGATGAAGGAGAAATGATGACAAAGGTTCTTTTATCTATACAAACACTGTCAAACTTCGCAATTTGAGCGACTAAAGAGTCAAAACTCTCTCGACTACCAACTCAGGACGACTCCACCCGAGTGAGTGAGGGGCAAGGACTTGTATATCTCTCGTGACTCAACTCCACTGTATGGAGAGGAAGTTAGAGTGGTTATTTGAGTTTGAAACTCTTGAGACTGCTCTGGGAGGTATAAAATTGAGCGTATGATGGATAGTGGGAGACTATCAGTATATAAGAAGGAATGAAGAAAAAACGAAAGGAAGAAAGGGGTTATGAGAAGTTGAGGTTGGGCATTGTCGCAGCTCCATATGAAGCAACATGTGATATAAGAGAGAATGAGAGAGACTACAGATTTGTTATGGTCACAGTCAAAGAGGATGAAAACAGGAAACGAGGAGAGAATGATGGGACTGGAGATTTGTTAGGAGGAGAAGAAGAACACCATGAGAGACGGGGTCACAGGTACTGTGGCTCCAAAACTAGTCACGCGGTAAAGGGGAGAAGGGTGCAGAGAGAGAGAGCGATGAGCTCACAAGTGCTACGGCTTCAAGCCTTATCACGCAATAAAGGGGAGAAGGGTGGAAAGAGAGAGACGGGGTTGGTATTGTGGCAAAACAGAGAAAGGTGCAGAGAGAGAGACGGGGTCGTAGGTGCTACGGCTCCGAGACCTAGCACGCGGCAAAATAGAGAAAGGCGCAAAGAGAGAGACAAAGTCGCAGGTTTATTGTGGCTTCGAGGTACTGCAAGAGGCAAGACGATGTAGGAAGGGTAAGAAAGAGGAAAGAAGAGAAAGAGACAAGAGAGGGTGGACTTGAGATGTGATCGAGCCTGGACACACCACCATAACCTCTTTGTTTGCACACGAGAGAGAATTGTTAGCCACGAGTCAAGGTTGTTGCGCATAGACCACGAGATAGGCTAGGGTGTATAGACTAGGGGTATTTTCTCTCTCTAAAAATTTTCTCTCTTGTCTCCACTAGGCCCAAGAATTAGAAGCAAAGCCAAGTAGACGCAAGCTAAGGCTCAATTTCATTAACGAATGATCCAGCCCTTTTGCAATTGACCTAAGCTTGTTTATATAGAGAAATCCCCAAACATGGGTGGAACTCTCAACACTAAGCTAAATTTTTGAAAATTACACATCAAATGAATTAAAATAAAATCCCATTTTTGGATATAATGACCAAAATACCCATTAAATCTTTTGGGCTAATGATGAAACCATCCTTCCTCGAGGGGCCTCTCACCAGTGCCAGACTTTGGGAGATTTTTCAAACTCTTGTAGCAGTGGTTGGGATGATCCATTGTCATAGAATTGATGCTTGATCCATTCTAATCATTTTGATGTCCTTTGATCGCCTTGAAATGGACTTTTCCCGAGGGGTAAAAATCTGACCAAGTTCATAGCTTTTGATCGCCAATGTAGTGCAATCTGTGATGTTCTGATTCCTCTTTTCGATCTTTTTGCACTAAGTTTTGTTTGATTTGATCTTCATTTAAGCACATTCCAAGTCTAAGAAGTCACCGGAAAATGGGATTCAGGTGACCGAGAAACTATTGCCATCTTCAACCTTGAAATTCATGTTATCGGGCCTTCAGTTGAACACAAAATTATACCAAAATGTACCCCTTTTATGATGCGGTCTCAACATACCCGTATTTACATCGATCTGATACCCAGATCTCAGGTTATGTCCTCACGAAGTACGAGATATGCCCTTTCAAAATTTTGATTTTCATGTTTTGGGGCCCACCTTCTCTCTAAAATTTCTCTCGTCTTGGGCCATGCCATGACGCATGCCAGATGTCAAAATGAACGGGCTGTCGAGGACTAGTTCATGACCGAATTAGAGCTTATTCCGATTCCAAATGAACAAGCTATGAGCACTTAAAAATCACCCCAAGGGGTGAAAATACAATTTCCAGATATGGCATCTTGTTCACTGAAGCCACACTGCAATAGTATGAAACCTACTTGTTTGTGATAATTTGAGCCCAAAATGGTTCTGGAAGGTCCGATTGAGCCCAAATTTGGTCTTTGGGGGCTTTTCGATGCTCCAGATTTGACAAAATTAGTCTAGTATTGTTTTGAAGCCCAAAAAATTCAGCTGCAATTATAAGGTCTCTTTTAAGCATGATAGGAGCGAGATTTGAGAATTAAATTTCGCCCTGATCACGTCAAATCTCATCGAAATGTAAAGAAACTTTGTGAGTGTCCTTTGGGCATCTAAAACTACTATTTTCACACTTTTTTAGGCCATTCCAGTGTTCTTTGCAAGGTTGCCCACTTTTAGGCTTATTTTACAGTGTGGCAGTGTCTTGGGTACCGGCAGGACCCGGTTGTTATTAGCTCTCTACTTATATGGCTCGGGAATACAAGTACATTAATAATAACATCTAACAATGTGTCCTCTCAGGGAGTGCCTATCTCAAAGAAATATATGACCCCTTTCCTCATCTGCTCGGTCGGCTTTTATAATCATTTTTAGGGGATAAACTTCAATTTCTTCTTGATAACCACCAAATTTCATCTTTACATCTCCATCATTGATCTCTTGACGATGCTTATCCTTTTCATAACCTTCATGATGAATCCTCACTTTTGTCTTTATCCTTTATATGAATTTGAATATGTGAGCTGATCTTCTAGGTCGAACGAGCAGATTTTGTGGATTTGAATTTGAACTTGAAGCTTCACATGAATTTAAATCCCCAAGTAAATATTTTGAGCCCAATCCTAATCACGCGTAAACATGAATCGATGCTTATCTTGTGCGATCAACCATTAACCATACGCAAATTCAAATTCATACTTATCTCATCTGGCCAACCATCCCTCTTTTTAATTTTGAATGTGCAGTCTAGCGAGTTACTCGAGCTTTCTGGAGAGAAAAACTAGGGTAATGTCCCCCTTCATTGCTCATTGGTGCACCTTTTTGCTCATCTCACTGAATATAAGCTTTTTTCATTTATATAGAGCATTTCCACACCTTTTAAGGTGATAAGATATTGAACCGAGGATCGAATGGTCTTGATTTCTTGGAAAATTCCTCACATTAAGGGAGAAATTGCAATATCAGTAGTTGAATGTTACTATGTCTAAAACGTATGAGACATGGGGCTTTTAAAGCTCCAATCATCGAACTATATGGTCAACGAGCTATCCAATCTCTGACTAATATGAGACTTCAGGGAGAGGGTCACAATGCCTCGATCATGGTTTCCTGAGAGTCTCAACGTGATCTTGAAGGCATCGAGTTTCAAGGTGTCAGTTAGGGCATATCCGAACCGACGGTGGATATGGACATGGGTTAAGCCAAATCCAAATATTGCCCAAGTCATATCACCTTTGGACTTTTAAATTAAATGAGGCCTTAATATATACATTTTAGGAATTCAACTCAATTTATCATGACGAGGTTTCCCTTAAGCTCCAACGGTTAAAACCCCATTATTTCAATGTACGACAGATATTTTAAAGAGTCATATCACATCTCACCCAGAACTCCTCTAATATCCAGTGGATAGACATTTATATGCCAGGAAATAAATGCATGTTGGAGTTATGTCACAAATGGAAACGTATTCATGATCTCTTATCATAGACCGTTAGTTATAGCATATGTGCATAACCAACAGTGAATGTCAATATTAAGTCGTATATATTCCTCCATTGATCACATGGATAGACATATATAAAGCCTTAGGAGTATATGTATCCTAGAACTTATCTCAAAATGAGATGGCTTTATCATTTTTACGTCACCCTTGAATATTCTTAGTTGATGGGTTCATGGCATTATCAGTCACGAGTTAGAACATCTAGGGAGTAATCAATGAGTCAAAAATATTTTAAGCATATCAAGCCTCTTATATGATGGATCTTGATCATATTATATATTGTATATCACAGGGGCCATTTCATCTTCACTTAACCTCATATGAAGCTTAGTTGATATATCATTATCAAAATGTATTTGGTCCTTGTATACAACTAAAAACACACCCACCAGATGGATGCCAAATTTCCTTTTGGCATAAAAAATGGCTTGATGATAGACCATTAAAATTGGTTTTTTCAAATGTTTATGAGGGGATGGTGCAGCCTTGTGCTAAGGTCTCAGAGTTGTTTGAGTTTAGGGGAAATGAAGGGGTGTGGAATATTCATCTGCTTTATACTAGAATCAATGAAAATACTTTCTCAAGTTACCTTGCCCTTTTGGAGATGCTAAATCAAGTGTTTATTCCTAAGAACATGAATGATGAAGTGGTGTGGGAGATTGAATATGATGGTATTTTATCAGTGAAGTCAGTTTATCGTCTTATGTTCCACAATCGATTTAGGTGGTCTTTACCTCAAGTAGCGTCATTTTAGAAGTGGCCTAATCCACATAAGGTACAAGGGTTCCTTTGGCTGACTGCCCAAAATAAGATTCTAACTATGGATAATCTTATTAAGAAGGGGAAAATTTTACCAAAAATTTGCCTTATGTGCAAGGAGGATGGTGAAGATCATATGGTTTTGCATTGCCCTTTCATCTTAAGGATCTGGTCTTGGTTCTTTGTTCGATTCGCGGTGTCATTGGCAATGCCTCAAAGTGTTTTGGGCGTGGCAACCCACCTCATCTTCCAAAGGCTGGTAAGGTGGTTTGACAAAATACTAAAGCTGTGATTTTTTGGTAAGTGTGGAAAGAGAAGAATAGAAGAACTTTTAAAGGTGTTTGTTTACCTTTCCATGGACTTTTCAAATCTATTAAGCACTCCATCTGGAGTTGGTTTTCTATTATATCTGAGTGGCAGGGCATTACCGAAGTGGATGTGGCTTTAAATATAGATAATCTTTATCATATGAACTTTGCTCTCCTTCATGGTTTGAAGATTTATTTTCTTAAACATTTGGGTGCCTCTTTAAGTGTTGAAGGTGATTCCTTGAATGTAATTAGTTGGTGGAAGAGAAAACAAAGAGTACCATTGGCCCTTAGATCTTTATGACTGCAGATTCTTTAACTGAAGGAATTGCTCCCAATCTCTTTCATCCATGTCTATAGAGAAGTGAATTCTTTGGCTAAATTTGGTGCTTCAAGTCTTGCTATTGTGATCGCTGATGATGTAATTTTTCCATTGTAATTTTCTTCCTTCAATAAAATTGTGTTAACATTGGTCAAAAAAACAAGAAACATGACATTCTCAAATTAAAATTTATATCAAAATGGGACAAAGTATTGGATACTCATTGGCTGTATTCTATCGGTTTGTCGCCACGTAGTCAGACTCCAAACATATGTAGCCATGTCTCGTAGATGTATGGATAATTAGAGTGAATCGGAGGAACAAATAAAATGACATTGCAGATTCCAGTATTAATTATATCCTCTATGGTGAAATATATGCTAGTGGCTTTGATGAATCTCGTAGATAAAATGCACCCAGATGAATGTCACATGCCGAAAATTTAATGGTCAATATTCACCGTATTTTAGAGACCACATCAGTCACTGGTTGAACCTCTAGCTCGTCAGTTATGTGGGAAGTTATGAGAACCGGCCGAGTCTGCCAAGGTCGTCAAACCAAAACTAACCACCCACCCACTGGTTTCATGCTAGCTTAAGCAATTCCAAACCTGCTCTTCAGTTTTCTAAACACCGATGTTCGCAATCCATCAGTGTGCGACACACACCACACAACCATTCAGGTCCATGCAATCCCACACTTCCATTTTCCATTTTCGTCTTATCTTTTATTTGTATAATAAAAGATTATAAACTATAAGATCATTTATTTTTGGTATAAGGGGGTCACAATTATTTTTAACCATTGGATGTGATATCAAATAGATTGAAATGTGTTACAATATTCAATCAATTTTATTTTTGATTTTGTGCCCAATCAATAACACATTTGATTTCACATCCACCAGTTGATAATGATTGTGACCTCCTCGTGTTAAAAAGAAATGGTCTCTTGTAAAGAATTTTAGATGCTAAAGCCCAATTAAAGTGGCAAAACAATTCGACAAAGGAAGAGCGCTCTTTAGAAGCACAAGTATTTGACTGCTGACTCGTGTGTTTGCACATGGGAGGGGCTTAGGACTTTGTAACAAATTCCAAGTCAGCACTAAAGATATTTCCAGCTCATATTCAACAATTTGGATTTTCAAAAGTAATGTAAATCTAGTTTTTTACAAAAATTAAGATAAAAACTAAAAAGAAATTACAATATATAATAATTTTTAAGGTTGAAAATTTTATCTAAATTCACGATCTTGGTTTTTTGATCCAAAATGTGGGAGTCGGGTGGATTCACAGGAACAAGAACACTCCCAAATGCACCTAAAACCCTACCTCTTTTAGGTGAACAGCTTACCCGTTGGAGGAAACGACTTTATGATAAGCCCGAATTGGCTTTTGGGCCTTAAAGTATTGGCATTATATAATACTAATACTAATAATAGTAATGGGCAATAATTTCATGCACCTTTTGTATAGTAATATGATGCTCAACCTTAAAAAACGATCTTATGACCATTTGTTTGATCCAAATTTTGAAATATACAGCCTTTTCATTCTAATGAACAATCAAAAAAAAAAATTGAAAACCCAATCTAAAAAGTATTTTTTTAGCCCAATTAACATAGGCCGTTCATTTTGGTGAGATGCTTAGATCTAGGCCTTAGAAGGATATTTTCATTTCCAATTTTTTTGGATAACTTTATTATCATTAGATGAAAAATATTAAAAAAGAAACAAATGATTTTGAGTTTATAAAAGCTAAGGACTTGAAATTCACTAAAAGGAATGGTGCAGATTCAATTTTAGAGGGGACTCATTTTGACCATATCTAGGGTTCAAATTGAACTTTTTTTTTGGGGGGATTGATTATTGAGATGAAGAGAGTGTGTGTGTAAAATTTGAGGTC
>NW_006497889.1:1777926-1807397 GCF_000471905.2 Amborella trichopoda
GCTCGTAGTAATAATAATAAGGGTGTGGTTTGTATAAGGCTAAGGCCCTAAACAATCAAGGTAAGGCACACCTTCAAAATGGTATGGAAAGATATTTTTTCAGTATTGGAAACATTCGTGATGGCTTGAAAATTCATTTATAGGACTTGAAATCCATTTTTTCTCATGTCCACACAACTGGAGGCCGAGATGATCGATTTGAGGATTTTCAGGCATCGAAACAACCTCCTTTAGTGAATTTTTAAAGTGCGCCTTAATTTGATTGTTTAGGGCCCTGCCCATATATAATTTTTTTCCTAATAACAATATAAATTATTAAGGTAAACAAATGATCTTATTTCCCACTGGAATTTTTCAATTCACCAAGGTATCTCTTGAAAAGGTTTCTTACAAAAGTTTCAAAATCGGGCTAATCAAGGTTTGGAAAGCATAAACAACCAAGTTATTCTAATAATTTGGCAACTTAAATAGCCCAAGCCAAATGACCTTGAACACTCCTACTTAGTCAGGGTTTAAATTCAAATAATACACAATTTTTTAGGATGTAAGCTTCGTCAACAAGTCCACCAACCAACAAACAAAAAGAAAAGATTAAATAGATCACTTTGTATGTTCAGGCAGCAAGGAAGGATACAACATGCTTAGAAGGGGCATTCTATATGCTCTTATTTCAAAAGTGCATCAAAATAGAAAACACCAATGACGTTAAGGTAGATTGATTTGTAGGGCGATCTCAGACTTTTTGCCATCAAAAATAGATCAAACAGAATATTGTGGTCCAATGTACAGAAAAACGACACGGCCAAGGTACTCAGACCTTGGCCGAGATGAATTATTGGAGCGAGTCTGAGTAACTCACCCGAGGCCATCCCGAGGTAAAAAAAATAAAAATATAAATAAAAAGATAAAATATAAAATATATAAATTCCCCTTTCTTTGTAGCAGCGTGGGATTGTTATGGCTCCTCCTATATATCCCTTTTGTAAAAATAGTGATGATAGTTTATGTCATCTATTATTTCTTTGTGATTTTCGCAGGCTATATGGAAGTCAGTTTCCTAATGATGTCGTAAGCGCTTCATCTTTGGCATTTCTATTCCTATGATGTTGAGGAAATTGTTATCATTCAGATTCAAATCTAATGGTTTCTTCAATATATGGAGTTCTTTATACTTCACAACTATATGGCTCTTATGGGCGAAACACAACTGAAAAGTTTTCCAAGATAGGTTAACCAGAAGGGAACAATTAGTTAGACAAATCATTTCTCATGTTCGGGAATTAGCTGATGCTAAATCCTGGACATTTCATTTGTCAGAAAAGGCGATTGTTGATAACTTACTGTTCAAATGGTATCTGCAGAGCGATAAAATTACTATTCCAGTAGCATGGTCATTTCCTAGCCCTAATCACTTCAAGATAAACATTGATGGGGCTTCCTTGCATAACCCAGGCCAAGCAAGGGGAGGTGGTGTTACTAGGAATTCTGATGGTGCTTTTATTGCAGCATTTTTCAAACCTTTTGGAATCGCCTCTAATAATTATGCGGAATTTTGCGCTTTGGAAGATGGATTAATCCTAGCTAATCAACCATAGTGCTACCCTATTAGGATTGAAAGTGACTCAGAATTGCTCATTATTGTTATTCATGAACGCTCCTAACCTCCATGGAAGTTACATATGGTAGAACTAAATTGTCGACAACATCTCTTTAAGTATGGGTGGTTGATTTCCCACATCTTTCGTGAAGCCAATACGGTTTGATATTCTTGCAAAGAGGGCTACATCTTATCAAGGAGCTACGGTTTGGCATTCGCATTCGCCGAATTTTATTTGCCTTGCTTTAACTCATGATTTGGCACAGGTGCCCTATTATAGGGTTATACGTGTAGAGATAGAGATAGTTGAGGATATTTTTATTGTAGTTATCTTGTATTTGATGTAGATATCTCTCTTGATAAGACTAGATTAATTTGTCATTATCGATAACTTATTAGCTGTATATGTATACGGACTTTGTATATTCTTGATAATTAATCGATACATAGAGATTTCTCTAGAGGATTCAAAATTTTAACATAGTATCAGAGCCATCTCATATGGGCTTGTGGTTTTCTCTGTTTATGAAAATGGCTCAGTCTTTAGCACCGAGATTCTGACCTAACAGAGGATGATCTCATCGAGAAGTTTTCCATTGGTCTTTCCATGGTGACTGCGTTCTCCTTGGCCATTCTTACCCTATATGGTACCAAATTTGCAATTACTTGTGAGGTTGCTGCTTTCATAGAGAGTGGTTGGTGCTCTTCTCTTGAGCCTCAGATCTGAGCTTAACGTAGAGAGAGAGTTACAATCCCTAGCTGCTTCCTTGGCACGTGACCACCAGTTGATTTGATAAGCAATTCGCTTGGCACGATCCACTGTGAAGACTTGCCTTCCAAAATTTGCATGCTCATTTATACATGCTTTGCAAGATAGGATTTTCTTTCTCTCTAGCTTGCTTCAACCGAGTTGCCTTATTTGGTTTTCGTTGATATTCTCTCATTCTCTCTCTCTAGCTACTGAAATCACTAGCACCTTGAATTCTAGTAGCACTGGGGCCTCATTTGTTTACGGATAGCCGTAGGATGTCTATTCTGAAGGTTAGTTGACAAACGTTGGTTTTTAAGGGCCTCTCTGAGGATTGGGAAGCTCGGCTCCGAGAGAGAAGACTAAGAGAAAAGTAGAGAGAGATTGGAATTGATTTGTGTTTTTTTTTCAAAAAAAAAAGAAAAAAGAAAAGGAAGGTAGTCCATAAGGACCATAATATATCAAAACTCTTTTTATTTATTAGATCCAAATTCTTGATCACGTCTGTGAGTTCTTATATAACTTACACATAGCTTTCGAAAAAGGAAATGTATTGGCTAATAAAACTTGATGGGAAAAACGATCCCGATTGACAGTTCTATTTTCAATTTTTTGTTGAAGGGAAAGGTTTGTGAAGTTATGTTGATGGCACTGAACCTAAACTGGCTACACCAATGCGAATATTATCTCATGGATACTCGGCTCTGTAGATCTGGATATTGGAAGGCCAATGAGAGGCTTCCGTACTGCGAAAGAAATGTAGGAAGATTTGAAAAAATGTTATCAGCAATCAAATCTTGCAAGATGCTTCCAAATCGAGTATGATATGTTTTCTTATAGCCAAGGGGAGAAAACTATTCAGGAATATTATACTGGTTTCATGAACTTGTGGATAGAATATGAATCTATCAACTTGAAGGCTCTCACTAATGCTTGTTGCATTAAGAGCTTGATGGAGATAAATGGTGACAGGAAGGTGATGTAGTTTTTGATGAAGTTGCGACTAGACTATGAGATCGTTCGAGCCAATATTTTGAATCGTGAAATATTAGCCAATATGGATGCCATTCTCAATGAATTACTTCGTGAGGAGACAAGAATCACAACACAAGCCATCATTGAGGGAAAGAAAGATATAGAGTCTGTACCTGTAGCTCAATGGGCTAGAGGAACACTATCACAAAAAGACCCATCTTTGCTACAATATTATGAGTGTAAAGAATATGATCATATAGCATCCCAGTGTAAGAAGAAAACATTTTGTAATTACTGTAAACGTGCTAGCCATATTATCACACAATGTCAAAATCCTTCTCAGCGAGGCAACTGGGCATTCGATACACAAAAACCTTTTTACGGGGCATATCAAGCTGTTAATGATGCTTCCAAGGGACTAAAGGTAGAGACCTCTCCATCCAGTACTATTCATGACCCAAATATGATAATATCACAGACATCAAATGAGTTGTTGGATCATAACATAGAAACCTCTTTTTGTTGAGACAATAACTCACAAAAACACAAGCGACAGCTTGAACAGAAAATTTTGTTCGTTTATGCTGAGGAAGATGAACGAACCATACACACCCAAAAACCTACAAGAGAGAATAATCAAGATGAACATGAAATAATAAATAATATGGAGATTGTTTATGCAAAACCAAGGTTGGGAGGAGATTTATGAGATAAACAACTATTACTGCAACTTCAACCCAAAAATTATGAGAAATACGATAGTCATGCATAAGGCTCCTCACAACTTCTAAAATATGACGGTTTTTCCTTTCAGCTATGTCATTATGTTGTGGAGTATATGGAGAAGTTTTATGTGATTGAATACACTGTGTTTTTAAAAAGTCATGAAAATGATTTGATAAATATTCCCCCCAGAATCTGACCGTAAGATTTTTACTTAGTTATTAAAGTGAGTTGCAATCATGGATATAAACGTTTTAAAATGGGAGAACACTTCTGATTTATGGCACATAAATCGCTATGAATGAGATGGAAAGGTGCAGTTGTTTTATTTACTCGAGTCGAAAAAGGAAAACTGTGTCTAAATCTTTTGCAGAAGCCGAATACCGAGCAATATTGTCAGCTTGCAGTGAAATTATTTGGTTGAGAGGCCTTTTACAGGACCTCAATATTCCTCATCGAACTCCTGCACCATTGTATGCTGATAATATGAGTGTCATACGTATTGCGTCAAATCCAGTGTTTCATGACTACAAAAAGCATATAAAAGTTGATTGTCATTTCATTCGTGAAAACTTTCTGACCAGAAAAGTTACACTCCCATATATTACATCCCAACAACGACTTACATATATCTTTACCAAGGCAATGACTCGTACTCGTCATGACTATCTCGTTGACAAACTGATTATGTTCACGCCACCTCAATTTGAGGGGGAGTGTAGAAATAGAGATAATTGATGATATCTTCGTTGTAGTTATCTTGTATTTGATATAAATATCTCTCTTGATAAGATTAGATTAGTTTGTCGTTATCGATAATTGACTAGCCGTATATGTATATGGGACTTTGTATATTCTTGACAATTAATCAATACACAGAGATTTCTCTAGAGGATTCAGAATTTTAGCAATATGGTAATGAGATGTAAGCTTCCTATTTCTTACTTATTGATGAAAAACGGGATGGGGACCTTTTCCCCACCGACTTACCCAAACAAAACATAAGATGGCATTTTGGGTAGGTATGTTGCTCTTGTGTGCCTCATTTTGGTGGGTCACAGGGTTAATCCCCACAATGGTACATTTTTTAACTTGGATTTTAACCCCTTAAAAAAAGGGATAGGTTTTCAAAAACAAAAGGCAATGTTTCATAAAAAGAAAAAAAGTAAAATAAATAAATAAATACATAAATGTTCACCTTAATCAACTTTTACACAATGGGTGAGTATGCCCACGAGGACGATTCGAATTAAAAATGTTCAGGGACAAAAAGCTGAAAAAAGAAGTAAATGAGAGACTCAAAGGAAGACTTTCAGATTTATATTTAGTGGCTGTGCAGGTGAATAAGCTCCATTTGGACTGTAAAGCCATTTATTACTTGCACAGAAGACCATAAAAGAGATGTATCATGAATTTTAACTTCAAATTTAAAAAGGAATGTACGGCCCAATCAATTTCCTGAAAAAGCATAAAAGCAACTTATTTTTTTACCCTAAAAAGAATGCAACTTATTGAATTGGCGGAGAGTACATGCTTAAATACATTTAAAGCAGACCGCTATTAGATAGTCATAGTATGTTAGAGTTTAGAAGAGACACGGGGAGCGCGCCTTATGTACTAGAAAAATGTATTTGATTAATGAAGTCATAGTACTCTTGTCAAAAAAAAAAGTATCATTTAAAAATGGAAGAAAATACAGATAAATGTTGAAAATATTGGCTTTCTCTAATGCGTTAGTTTTCAATGAGTAATTCTCAGACCCGGTTGCAATTGAAGGAGTGATTAGGAATTAGTGATGCAAATAAAAAAGTGATTTTTTTTTTAAATTTTTAATTTTTATGTTTTTCTATGACTTAGAAAACATGTTATTTGAATTTTTAATTTTTTTAAAGTTATTCTTTTCTTTTTTTTAATTGTAGATATTTAAGGAGTAGAATTGGAAGTTTAGTTTTTATTTTAAAAAAGATGGATATCGATAGGGATTAGCATGATTGGGTTGGTTAGGATCGGTTAGACTTGTCTTTAAGAGATAAGGGACACATAGAGTTTCGTTTTTCAATTGTTATTAGAGATAAGAAGTTCCAGCCATCGCAATGCCACCAAAAACTCATCCTTCTATGGTTGATCACATGAGCCACATTTTAAAAAAAATCTGACCAAAGTAATAGAAGATGTTTGAAGCAACGTCTGTCACATGAATCAGTGGTTGCAACAGTTGGATAATACTATTATTTAAAAAGAGGGTACTCACAACCCTAAAGATCCAACACTAGACTTTGTCGTATAGATGAATCGATGCCCACGATTAACTAGGGGTGTAAAACCTGAATGTGACAATCACATTGTGATGCAAGAACTACATTTGAAGAGCATCCACATGATCATGGTATTCAACTCGATATTTTCCAGTTTTATGAAGAATTTGAAAAAGAAATTATGATTGAGCTCGAGATCCCAGTGTTCTACTTCAAGATGAGCACAAAGTATTTGATAAATTGGTTTATTCAAGAAAAAGTATCAATGCTCATGGTGAAACTACATTCTAATTATTTAATTGGCCTTTGAAGGATGTAAGCTCCAGGTCAAGCTTCTCCCAACCCCCAGAGAGTGAAGCAAATAAAAAAGTGATTTTTTTAAAAAAATTTAAGTTCTAAATTTTTTTAGGACTTATAGAATATGTTATTTTTATTTTTTGTAGAGATTTTAGGGGTAAAATTTTTCTTTTTAAAGAAAAAAAAAATAGTATGGATAGGGATTAGTATGGTTGGGGTAGTTTGCTATTTTTATTTATTAATCTTTTTAAGTTTGTTTTTAAAGGAAAATAATCACTTCTTTATAGAGAGGGTGATTGGAGAAAAACAAAGAGTTTGATTTTGCGAAAAGATCTTAAAGTGGAATCTCTTGCTAAGAGAAGGTATAATATCTCAAACATTTATTTTCAATTTTATTTTTTAATTTTATAATTTTGCTATTTATATGGATTTGATCCAATAATCTTGTACAAATTTGACATTCATAAAAGCATGTTGCTTTGTCAAAAAGAAAAGAAAAGAAAAGAGGGGAGTATTACGCACTCTTTGACCACCAAATCAAATTTATTATTAATTTTGTAAATTAATGGTAGAAATGAAAAATTGTGTTTTGATACATTTTTTATCAAACAAATCTCCTAACATTATGTATTAGCTCTGAAAAAACAAATCTCCTAATGTTTTAGCTCAAAGAGCGAAACGTAGACCTGCTTCTAGTTGATGATGAGAGGGATCTTAAACATCTCATTTAATAAGTCCAGAAGCCCAATTGCCTTAGAAATAGAGAAGGAAAAGTATTTGATTCGTTGCGGGCATACAACTGCATCGCCCAATGCATCAAACGAGCATCTTCTAAATAGATTTAAAAAACGAAAATGGTATGACCGGGCTGCAGCCTTACCTCATAACTCATCAAAATTTGCAATTTAAGTGATGAAAACCCTTTAAATCCTGGAAAAGGTTTATATAAGGATACTACCTTATAATGTAGAACTACATATGCCCCTCCAAAATAGTGCATTTTACAACATATTATCTACACCGTTGATTTTTAAGATTTTCATATGTTTATAGATCTACTTGATTTTAACCATTTTTTAAAATTAAAATTTTATAATTAGATATAAAAATAGATTTTGAGATAATCCTAAGAACATTTTACATCAAAATTATATACCATGATAAAATTTGAAGGTGCACCATACTTCTATACCTACGGATGCATCGGTATGCCAACTGCACCCTTAAATCAATCATCTAGAACATTGTGTAAAAAAAAAGCAGGATTTCAAATTTCAAAAATAGTGTATATTGCAACAAATCATCTAAACCATCTATTTCGCCTTAAAAATAAGTATTCACATATATGCAAGATTTGTACCATTTTTTACTTTCAAATTTTACAGTGTTGAAAATTAATTTTAGAGCTATCATGAAGATTTCCGATGCTGAAAATGCTTTCCAAATGAGGATTTAAGATGAGGCTTTATTTTGTTTTCATAAAGCCTAGGCCCTATAGAAACTTCAAGAAAGTGGCCCTACCAAAATTTAAAATGGACAGAGTATTGAGTAAAATATCAAAAATATCATTTTGAATTCTTTATCTTAATTTTTTTAGATTCAACTTCACCATAGTTTAAATTCTTATTTTGGATCCAAAATTCATCAAAATGGATTTTTATTTTTTTGTTTTTATCTTCCTTTTAATTTTTTAAGATCGGGGGAACATGGAAATATGAGTGAGCTTACTCGTCGAAAACTTACCCAGTTAGAGAAAGCCAATTTTCATTTTTAATTTTAAATGATACATTTCTGTAGTAGCGAAGGCGAGCTCCGTCTGTTCCAAAGTCTGACATCCTCTCACTATCTGATAGCGATTAGCTCTGAAAGTATTTAAGCATGTACTCTCTGCCAATTCAATATGTTTCATTTGTTTAGGGCAAAAGAATTAGTTGCATTTTTTCTTTTTCAAGAAATTGAATGGGCCGTACAATCTCTCCTGTAGAAGTTCAAATTCATGATAGATCTCTCTTATGGTCTTCTGTGCAAGTAATTAATGGCCTTACAGTCCAAATGGAGCTTAATTCGCCTGCACAGCCATTAAATAATGCAACCACTTTCAAAAATTATGTTAAAGACATTTGTTTGACACAAATATTAAAATGTTCACTCTCTTCATTATAAAGAACAATCACAAATAAGAAAATTTTCAAAAAACACTCCAGAAAATATTTTTTTAGCCCAAATAATATAAGCCATCCATTTTAGTGAGATGGCTAGATATAGGCATCTGAAGAATTTTTTTATTCCCAAAATTTTTATATAGTGTTATCATCATTAGATTAGCAATGCTTAAAAAGAAAACAGTGATTTTGAGTTTGTTAAGACATAGATCTGGAAATTCACCAAAGGGACGATCGAGATTCATTATTGGAGGGTACTAATTTTGACCATATTTAAGCTGCAAATTGAAATTTTGTTTTTCGTAGGATTGATTATAAGGATGAAGAGTATGTGTGTGAAAATTTTGGAGTCATATAAATGTCAAACGGGCGTACAACTGCATCACCCAATGCATCAAACGAGCATCTTCTAAATAGATTTAAAAAACGAAAATGGTTTGACCGGGCTGCAGCCTTACCTCATAACTCATCAAAATTTGCAATTTAAGTGATGAAAACCCTTTAAATCATGGAAAAGGTTTATATAAGGATGTTAACTTATAATGTAGAACTACATATGCCCCTAAAAAATAGTGCATTTTACAACATATAATCTACACCATCGATTTTCAAGATTTTCATATGTTTATAAATCTACTTGATTTTAACCATTTTTTAAATTTAAAATTTAATAATTAGATATAAAAATAGATTTTGAGATAATCCTAAGAACATTTTACATCAAAATTATACACCATGATAAAATTTGAAGGTGCACCATACTTCTACACCTAAAGATTCATCCGTATGCGAACTGCACCCTTAAATCAATCATCTAGAACATTCTGTAAAAAAAAAAGCAAGATTTCAAATTTCAAAAATATTGTATATTGCAACAAATCATCTAGACCATCCATTTCGCCCTAAAAATAAGTATTCATAGATATGCAAGATCTGTACAATTTTTTACTTTCAAATTTTACATTGTTGGAAATTAATTTTAGAGCTATCATGAAGATTTCCGATGCTGAAAATGCTTTCCGGATGAGGATTTGAGATGAGGCTTTATTTTGTTTTCATAAAGCCTAGGCCCTATAGAAACTTCAAGAAAGTGGCCCTACCAAAATTTAAAATGGACAGAGTATTGAGTAAAATATCAAAAATATCATTTTGAATGCTTTATCTTAATTTTTTTAGATTCAACTTCACCATAGTTTAAATTCTTATTTTGGATCCAAAATTCATCAAAATGGATTTTTATTTTTTTGTTTTTATCTTCCTTTTAATTTTTCAAGAAATTGAATGGGCCGTACAATCTCTCCTGTAGAAGTTCAAATTCATGATAGATCTCTCTTATGGTCTTTTGTGCAAGTAATTAATGGCCTTACAGTCCAAATGGAGCTTAATTCGCCTGCACAGCCATTAAATAATGCAACCACTTTCAAAAATTATGTTAAAGACATTTGTTTCACACGAATATTTAAACGTGCACTCTCTTCATTATAAAGAACAATCACAAATAAGAAAATTTTCAAAAACCACTTTAGAAATATTTTTCTAGCACAATTAATATAAGCCATCCATTTTAGTGAGATGGCTAGATATAGGCTTCTGAAGGATTTTTTTATTCCCAAAATTTTTATATAGTGTTATCATCATTAGATTAGCAATGCTTAAAAAGAAAAAAGTGATTTTGAGTTGGTAAGACATAGATCTTGAAATTCACCAATGGGACGGTCGAGATTCATTATTGGAGGGTACTAATTTTAACCATATCTAAGCTGCAAATTGAAATTTTGATTTTTGTAGGATTGATTATAAGGATGAAGAGTATGTGTGTGAAAATTTTGGAGTCATATAAATGTCAAAAACATGGCTTTTTAGAGGTATGGTTGCATTATAATACTATACAACCATTGCATGAAATCATTACCCCTAAATATAAGGAAAATGTTAATATAAGGCTGCAACCTTACCTCTCCAGCTATGGATGCACCTCAAAAATCCATCGAAAAAGATAGTTTTAATGTTGAAAAACCCTTTGATTGATCATCTCGACATCGAGATGTATGACCATGAAAAATAAAAAGATTTCCAGTCTCAGAAATAGTGCATTTTACAACATGTTATCTACACCATCCATTTTCAAGATTTTCATATGCTTATAGATCTACTTGATTTTAACCATTTTTTAAATTTAAAATTTTATAATTAGATATAAAAATAGATTTTGAGATAATCCTAAGAACATTTTACATCAAAATTATATACCATGATAAAATTTGAAGGTGCACCTTACCCCTACAGCGACGGATGCATCTATATGCCAACTGCACCCTAAATATAAATATGAAAAGTCCTCGGGTTTCCTTCCTTTCATTAAGTCTCGCATTTACTTGGTTTTTCAGCTTTTTAGATTTATATTTTTCATCTTATCTTTTCCCTAATCTATCTTTATCTTGCATTAATAGATTAGGTTAATTGCTTCTTGCCTGCTTGAGCAAACCAATAGTATGTTGATTTTCCATACATTTTTCGCACACATTCATACTTATACAACAAAGTTTTCAAACGATCTTCTAAACCCCCTATACCGACACTTAAGATGTGCGAGCACCTAGTTTTGAGGCAGGACAGTTAGAAGTGTGCTAACAATGAAGCGAGCACCCCTCTGTGGAATTCCTAACCACAAAACAAATCCACAATCGGTAAAACTCAGCCTCAATAGTTGAACTGTAGTTGAGCCTTTTCTAACTTTTTCACAAATTAGGTAACCTTGACCAGACCTAGCCTACCTACAGTTCTATGTCAAATAGTTATTCAAACCATTTTCTGTATGCCTTACTTTGATCTAGTTTCGAGTCTAGGACTAAGCTAGGTTCAAGTCTAGCTCCAATCAAGACCCAAGTTTAGAAGTAGCCTAGTTTAAGTTTTGATCCATCCATGTTTGAGTCTAGCTAGGTTTGAGGCTAGTTTTAACCCAGTCTAATTGTAAATCTTGCTAGGTTCGAGCCCATGCGAGTTAGGTTTGAGTCCAGCTTGGTTCGAGTCTAAGCTTAGTTAAGTCCAAATCTTGGTCTAGGTTTAAATCTCTAGCCTTAAGTCTGAATCTAGGTCAAAAGCCCATGTCTTAAAAGTTTTAACATGAGCTCACATTTAAGGCTCAAGCCCAATCCAAAGTCCAAGCCCAAGCCTATTCTAGGTCATGGCCCAAGTTCTCGACCTAGGTCAATTTCCAGCTACAGTTCTAGATGCAGTCTAACCCTTTAGTCCAGGGAACCAAATTAGTCTTTGGGGCATCACCAAGGTGCACCCTCAAGCCGTAAAACTCATGAGGGTAGGTCCAATCAGAGCCCACATGGAATCACAACTAGTCACCTAGGTCTCCAGACCACCAATCATCATGCCCTTGGCTCAGGAACTAAGGGCCACCAAGTCACTAAAGTTCATAGCATCTCAAAGCATAAACTCATCAGGTAGGCCAATCTGCAAGATCTAGAGTATGATTGAAGATTAAGTTGATATGACCAAGGCAAGTCAACTCAATTCCAAGCCCAACCAATTTCGGCCCAATGTTAGGCTTAGTCAATCCAATAGGCCCAAGCCCATTGTCCATTAACTCAACTAATTTTTCTACACCATTAGTTCAGACCTACAATGTGTCGACTCAACCAACCCAAGTCGCACCACTTATGCAAGCACATTACCCACCAGTCCAGTCCCTTCGGACTATGCCACAAGTCTAAGTTCAGCCAAGCCAGTTTAGTCAGTCTCGGCCACATCATCAGTTAAAGCTAATTCATTAGTGTCAGGCAACTAGCCAGTTGAGGCAGTCGTAGCTTCCCAATCAACAGAGTTAGCCAACCTAAAAAGAGAACTAAAAACCTTTAAGCATACCTTGGCAAAGATATGAGTTCCAGATATCTTCCCAACAAAATCTTACGTCGATGACATTTTTAAAGATGTCGATTGCAAAGTAGGTTTGAATTCCCCTACTTTGAAAACAAGTTTGACAGGAAGGGTGACCAGGTCATTGCTAACCTTTTATCTGGTCATGCTCTTAAAGACAAACTTTGTCGATTCAAGCGATGTTCCAATACACCCTCTCTAGACAGCCCTTGACCTGGTTCCGAGAGGTGGTTACTAAATATCCTGACTAAACTCCATATGAACTATTTCAGCAATTCATTGAGCAATATCCCAGGATTAAGCACCGACTCGTAACTCTTGGGGAATTAGGCTCTGCCGGGCAAAATCCTGATGAGTCGTTTACGGACTTTGCTCGTTGATTCAGAGATGTTGCATCGAAGGTTATTGATTGCACACTCTCTTATTCTTCTCAAATCAGTAAGGCCATAGAAAATGCATCTCCTAAATACAAAATTTATTTCAGCAAAAGCATTCGGCCTTTCTCTTTTGACTCAATGCTCAAAATGGTCTCTCGTTATGAGATAGAAAAGGAAAGGGCTCAAGATCAATTGCTAGCCATATTGGATCAAGTGCCAAATGAAGTAATCTTGGGGAAAGAGCCTAACTACAATGAAGACTCATCTGAGAGTCACTCTAATGAGATAATAATTAAAGAGTCTGAAACCTATCCTAAGTCAGAATCGTCCTCAGAATGGCTTACGGATAGAAATAGGACCCATTCAAAACAAGAGCCTAGTCAAGACGAAACTCCAATTAGTGGATAACTTAATAAACTAATAATAAATCAGCTAAAATCTCATCCAAGTCTAAATCATCTTTGAAATAGCTTAGGATACAAACAATGCTCACTTTTATACATATCAGACTCAATGTACTATATGCTCAAAGTTCACTCATTTCAAGGATTCGATGAGTAATGTTCTAAACTTACTGCTCGAAAACATACTCCTCGAATTACCTTCGGCTTGGATTCCTCATTTGCAAATTGGATATAAGTCAGTGGTGCCAATTGCATCAAAACCACACCCATGATATTGAGGAATGCCTTGCTCTTAGGCACATCATCTAAGATTTCATTGATAAAGGTATCCTAACTGTTACAGAGGAAATTAGCGAAAAGGACATCCCTATCAATTCAAACCTAGATGATGCCACCTTGTCACTTGAAGAGCAAAAGGCCATAGTAGAGACCAATAAGCTAGGATCCCTGCCTAAGCTAGAGGATCATCCCGTAGGGCCTTGGGGCACAAGAAGAAACCAATCATAAAATTTAGTAAATAAATATCAAAATGATAAAACTCAATCCCATATTGCTAGGGAACTTCAGAAACTAAATTATGATAATTGTTTTAGCTCTGGGACTATAATTCACAACGAAACCAAAGAGGTAACTATTCCATGGGGCGCTTCTATAGAATTAGAAGAGTCCAACCTACAAAAGGTGCATACTACCTTGATAATAGAAACTAGTGTGGAGATCTTTTAGAGTTTGCATCCTAACAACGTTTGCCACTCAAAGGAGGAAGTAATACAAGCCAAAGACATGAAACCATATAGGGACCAAATCATCCACCCCATGGAAAAAGTACCTGATGAGTATGAGCTCACTCAAAACCCTGTGGCTAGGGAATCTCAAAAACAAAATGCCAAGGATTGCCTTAGCCCAAGGTTCATGATCTAGGAGAGAACAAAAGAACAAACTGCTCCACAAAGAGTTCTAATCACAGTTGAAAGCACCAACCCACATGAAAGTCAAGATATGCACATTATTGATAATAAAACATGGGAATACAAACCAGTTAATTTGTTCTTCCAAGAAATATGATAATCGATTCACATATGAAAGATAATGAATCAAATCCACAAAATGTTCAAGTTGTCCATCAGAATATGATAGGTGCCAGCATAAGCTCACACAAGACCATAAGGCTAGGGATCCTCACAACCACGATGAGGATGGCCTAAGCCTCGGATCTGAAACTAAAGAAAGGAAATAGAAATTTTGCAACAGAATTCCAATCGTTGTTGAAGACATAGATCCACAAAAGATCCAAGACGTCTTAAAAAGTGAACAGGGGGCAGAAAATCCAACTGCATCAAAGGATTCTCAAATTCACAATGACGGGAATAGCCTTACCTCAGGATCCAAAAATCAAGAAAAGGAAGAAAATTCATTGAGAGTATCAATTCAAGTTGAAGATATAGGCTCACAAAAGTTCCAAGATATCTCTGTGATACGTGTAACAATAAAGGAAGAGCTAGTCGATCTAATGGTTTAAATAAATGTAATAGGCGACCCACAAGAGGCGCAAATCATCAATGAGCTCAATCGAAGTCCCAAGGTTAGGGATTCCAAAAACTATAGTAATGGGGAATGCCTTATTCTCAAAAATATAATTCAAGAATAAACAAGGAGCCAAGACTATAAAATTCATTTAGATTCTCCTCTAAGGTAAACCCAAAAGAAGATCCTTCTATGCATGGATGAAAGGAATTAAGCCTCTAGAAATCCTAAGAGGTCCACCTAGGCTACCTTCACTCGACATCTTGGCAAACCCACCGATTTGGGACGAGGAGTTGAGCCTAGAAGAGTGAAAAACATCATCATCTAAGGCTGATCTAATAATACAGAAGAAGCAAAAGGTCCAGATTTGACCATTCTCGAATAATCAACATATTTACGAGACTTAGAAGAAATCGAACCCCTAGATTCTAGGGGACCAAATGAGCTATTTTGCAGGATTTCTTGAATGGTCCGCATATCTGAGATGCAAAACCTCCAAGAAGAAAACAAGGGTAGGGGTACAACTCCGTTAACTGGGGCATCCCAGTCTCAAGAAAATCTAGCCCTTGAAACATAAAATGTCAAAGAAGAACAAACATGAGCAGTTTCATCCACCAGCTTGATGATCAATACATATGCTGAAAACAATAGAAAGGGTGTCCCATCCAACATACCAATGGGGGCAATCTTAGCTATAAAAATATAATTGAGGCGATCTCATCTAATATTCTGATAGGAACAGTCTCATCTGATGAAAAGAACCGTATGGGGCAGCCCCACCAAAACAACTTGATAGACGCACCAATTCAATTATTATAATATAACAGGGACAATTAGTGTGGCTCATGCTTTATCTAACGACTCTCAAAATAACCCAAGGTCATTATCTCTCTAAGAAAAATATGAAGTTCTAGACAAAAAAAATCATCAAACAGTAGTAGGGTGATCGTTTGCTCCTCCCTTTTAAGTAGTCAAGTGGGACATCCACACGTTGCTTAAGGCCCAACTCCGTAACAGCCTCAGGAATTAAAAGAGAGAGAGAGAGAGAGAGAGAGAGAGGAGTCGCCCATTTAAGGGGAAAAAATTTAATGAGCTTAGCCAACCCAACAGGAGATTGAAGGACTAAGAAGTTGAGAGTGACTCCAAATTTGACAATCAAAGTCCGGGTGAAGCAAAATCAAAGAGGAAAACCTCAATGAGAATTTAGCAACTTCTGTCAATGAAGTGTTGGACATCAACCAAGGTCAAGGAAAATCCAAATATAACAAATATTAGAACCTTTATGCCAAATGGAGTAATGAAGAATATGATCAAGATCTAATATGTTTTTAAAATAAAGTACCAAGAAGGAAAAGCATCACCGACTCTTCTTCTCCACCTCCTCTTTCGTTTTTTTTAAAAGTAAGAGAGAGAGAGATAGAGAAAGAGAGAGAGAGAGAAAAGAAAAAAAAAATTGCTGGACTGAAATTCCAAAAGGAACCTCGAGCATTGAAAAATAAAACAACTGGGCTAAACACCTGAAAAGGATCCTAAAGCAATAGAAAAAGATGTTCTCTTTATTTGTCTCTCCTCCAAAGTCTCTCCAAAAAAAATCTTCTCCTCGTCTTCTTTTCTTAAGTCAAAATGGTATTAAAAGATTTTCTAGTCCCGCGAAAGTAAATTATTCATTTACTCCTTCAGGCAAAATACGTGTTAGGTATACTTTTAAGGTCTCAAAATTTGGGTATGTGATGTCTATAACCCATAGAATACTCTCAGAAAAAAAAAAAACTCTTTATATACTAGCAAAAAACGACTGCTCAAGATTGAACCAAAAAAACATCTAATTTCAGAACTAGATATAAGTGTCACAAAACTAAAAATTCAATTTTTTTTCTTTTAAAAATAATCACCAAATAATTTTTATATAGTTCCAAAAAATTTAGAGTAAAATAAATCAATATAGCTAGGTCTTTTGATGGAGGGAGTAGATGCACAATTCTCTCCCATGGGAGCACAATATATGGTACGCAAGTGAGTGTTTGTTTGGTTTCTCTCCTGTCTGGTGTTGTTGGTGTTGACATGCCGGACAGAGGGAAAATTGGGGATTGGGAGGCAAAGGCCCTCCTAGGGAAGGGAGGTGGGCATAATTTTTAAAACAACTAGACCCATTCCGTAATAAACACACCCAATAGGGTCCTACACAATTTTTCCTTATTTTAATAAAAGGAAAAGTTTTAATAAGATTGTAACATTAAAATGTAGAATCACATATGCACCTCAAAAATCTATAGGAAATGTTGTTTTAATGTTGACAAAACCCTATAATCGATCATCTCGACATCGAGATGTTTGAATATGAAAAAAAAAAAAAGTTGTTGAGTCCTGAAAATAGTACATCTTACAATACATTATCGAGACCGTCAATTTTCAAATTTTCATATATTTATAGATCTTAATTTTGACCATTTTTGGATTTATGAAAGAATTCTTTACAACAAAATTACATGTTAAGATAAAATTTTAAGGTGCGTCTTATTTGGATTATTTAAGTTTGCAGCCTTCTATAAACCGCACCCTTTAATTAAAGCCTGTTTAGTACCAAGTTATTGATTTGCCGAATGCACCACCAACTTTTAGTGGCACACCACGCTATTTATCATAACCTAACCAATGATGCCCTGAATGCACCAACTTTTAGTGGCACACCACGCTATTTTGTGAAAATGGTTTCTGCAATGTGTCATTTGTCGTTGAATTTAGAGTCTTAACAAATACATCCATCTCAATCGAATTGGATCTCCACAATTATTCATAGTGACTCGCTCAGAGCCCTTACTCTTCTACCAATCATCAAATAGCTCTACTTAGGTAAAAGAACCCTATACTTCAGAAAACAGAAAAGCAGAATGTCTTTTGACATCTTTGTCAGTTGGCATAAGATACAAAAACTTATTGCAAATTAATTTTACACGATCAGACCTTTCAAATTTTCTACAATGAAATGCCACCAAGTAGTTTGTATATACAAACATAACAGCACATTCAGTGGATGAAGACTCAGGCACCCATAAAGTGCCTCAAATTCAAATTCCATAGAACTTGGTCATAAACAGCTGCTACTACTAAACGTCAACTTCACATGGAATCAGTACCAAACCATAAAAAGTTCATCGTCTGAAAAATGCTGGCCTTCAAAGTGGGATAAATAAATAGACCACTCATTGGAGTACATACAACTCTTGCTTTGCAATAGTGAAGCATCCAATGGCTGCACCAGGTTCCATGATAAATTGTTCATAAAATTTCCCCATCTTTTGACTCTCAACATCAATAGAAAGATCTTGGAAACTTGGAGCACCTTCCACATTAACCCCATTTCCACATATTGTAAAGTGGCCACCAACAACAAACGAGCCAGATACACGGATGGCGACCCCCTCCTGGCCATGGGCACAACACTGGAGTTTCTCTACAATGTGCACGAGCCTATCACGGGGTTGGTCACCAGTGAGAGTCTTACGTATGTCTGACAAATTTCCAAAGATATTATCTGAACCCACATGAACTTTGTCAGAGAAGCTGGGTTGAACAAACAGAACAAATGAAGTGAATAAGTTTCTGCACCTTGATTTTTCCTGTATTAGAGTAGCTATATTGTGGTTTGGCATTAGCAAATTCAATTAATAAATTTCACATAATTCATAAATAAGAAACCGAAAGGCTACTAAAAGTATAAAATCCAAGTGAGATAGCTCAAAGTGGTTGGAATAAAATATTGGAGCCTCATGGTTCAAAAAAGACTCCACGCATCTTAAAACCTCATTTGACCATATATTTGGATAGTAACTTCTCTTACGTAACTTTTTAGTTGACGCTTAGAATTCATAGAATAGTCATAATTTGCAACACATTTTCTAACTAAATGACGATTCTTTCAGCTACATGTAAAAAACGATTTCATGAAGATCTCTAAACCCCATGCAAGAATAAGAATCCAAGGACTAGACCAGAGTACATGAAACATTTCACATTGTTTTTGACTCCTTGGAGAAAGTAACCCAGTTGCTTCAGTGAATAAGATTCCATACTGTGTCACAATCAATAGGCTTCAAATATTGCGCAGTCAGGTGCAAAAATTAAAAAGGAACTAAACCAAAAATAGATATTATGAACACCAATGTGAGCAAGTCTGACAAGAGATGTAAAACTAAAAATTCAATAGTCCCAATCCATGGAAAGATGAGGAAATAAGCTATTCCTAGGATTACAAAAGGAAATCAGTTATGTCTACTAAATCCAAAGAAGCATGCCTCTCTATCAAAATAGCCTTATTAGTAGCCATTTCAGTAGCACATACTCATCTTCATTGAGGTCGAATCCCAAACATCCAATGACATCACAGAGAATGCCAGAAGTACCTCAAGTTCTAGTTCTGACAAACATACAATACTTATTATTTCAAATGGAAGTAGAAAATTTTGCAAGTAAACCTTAAAATCTATTGGAAAAGGTCACCATAATTAAAAAGCCCTTTGCTAAAATGAATTTGTACTAAAAACAACAACTTATCCACTGAAAATGCCAGTCATAGGAATCAGGGGGTAGTCAGTCCAAATTGTGGGGTTATGCTGGATTGCTCCATGAACAAATCATGATGTCAACTGCTATGATAAATTAATTTGTGTAGCGCAAACAGGTTTGCAGCTAAGTTACCCAAAACATCAAGTTTACCAACACATCACTTTTTGAAAGATGAACTTATGCAAAAATGGCTTGCAATGACATATATAATGTTCTGGGAGAAAAATAATATATTAACTTAAACTTTGGCCTGTTGGTTATGACAGAGAACTCTCCAACCTCATGATATGGGTTCAAATCTCAAGATTTTTATATCTTAGTGTAAGTTTTCATATTCTTTTTGTTCTTATCTTTTATCAATCTTAATTCCTTTAAAAACATTGTACAGATGTTTCTTCCACACTTCTGAATTTGAGAGAAACTGACTCTCATTTCGGTGTCTGGGTAAAATAACTATCAAACACATTCTTATTGTGTACCAAATACACATTCATTTATATCTGTCCCCTAGTTCTCAAATGTAACTTGTAGAAATGTAATATTTTCTGACAAATATCATAAATAAGGAAATCAGCAAATTAACCATAACTTCTAAACCAAGTGATTTGTCAAAGAATGACATTGAGAAGTTAAACCACAAAAAATTGCACTTAGTTCAGAACTTTATAACTCGTAAAAATTAAACCATGACAATTGCACTCGAAAAGGGAATGTAATAGTTCTAAAAATTGGGCTCTATGACATGAAATATGCTTGAAATAAATACCTGAAAGTTGAATTATCATTATACATAGTCTTTATATGATGCCAAAGCTCATCAGGGCCATCAAATAGCATGTAGTAGTGTACAGTAAGCATCTGCACAGGCGTGTTTTAATGGTGTTTAGAGTTTAAATCAATAAAACAAAAACACATATAAGAATGTTGTGTATCAGAACGTTGAGGTGCTTACATCTGCTAAATCCTTTAACCTCTGCGTTGGATCAAAAACACTTCGCACAAATGCTGATAGGTCCACTTCTATGTTCTCATATTTCCTAATAAACGGATGTGATAGGAGCTGCATCACATTCGAAATTAGGAAATATATGAAGGAAAAAAGCATCAAATTTGTGTGATAATGTGCAATAGAACCCCAAAAAATGGAGAGGAAGAGCAGTCATATAGGAACATAATATAGGAAACAGAATCAATATGTCCAAACTTCAGCCGTTCAGCGTAATTAATGAGCCAGGGAATTTCAGATTAGCATGAGAAATTCTGCAATTAGTGTAAATTCTTTCCAAATTCACTGGCAGAAGAGGGATGCATAACTATGTGTCTCACCATTTCATTCTTGGTATATCTACAATCATGGAGGAACTATCATCGATCCTTATTAAGAGTTAGATGTGGGAAAATACCAGATTTCAAGTGTCAGATACAGGAAGAAATATTTCCAAGAAAGAAAAAGATCAGATAAGTTTCCACAAACTTCAGATCAAAGGACATACACGATAGATATTTTCAACAACAAAATACAATTGGGTTTCCTATTCCCCTCATGCGCTGGGTTGGGCTGGGTTTAGGTTGCAGAAAAAACTCTGTCCTTAAGTCCTCCCTAAAGGAATGGAGGCACAACCTACCAGGGAACTTCCTTGCTCCCATAACCTCAATTCTAGCCTCCATTCATGACCTTGACCTAGTCGAGGACTCCCGCTCTCTTACACCAGTCGAAAACCTCTCAAGACTCCAACTCAAATCTGACTGCCAAGCAATCCTTCACAAAGAGGAACTGAACTGGGCACAAAGATCACATGTCAAGTGGCTTACCTGTGGAGACCAAAACACAGCTTACTTCCACAAAATTGCAAATTGTAGGAGGGACAATTATATCGCTCTTATCTCCCATCAAGGGGTAACCCACGATGGCCCGATGCCATTCCTAGTACGATTCTTAACTACTTCCAGCACCTTTTCAAAGCACCCCATAGGCCGGCCCTGGTTTTGGGAGACTTGTCCTTTTCCTCCATCTCCCAAGCACAAGCCTCATGGCTCGAGAGACCGTTCAACTAGCCCGAGATTTTGAAGGTCGTCAGGGAGCTTGGCCAAGACCATGCCCCAAGACCCGACGGCTTCCCAGTGGCTACCTTTAACCGCTAATAGGAAGTCTTCCACCTGGATTTTCTCTCCCTTACTGAATTCCACACTAGGGAAATCATTAGTTAGAGTATGAACGCTACATTCATAGCCCTCATCCCCAAAATCGAAGGGAACACGAAACTTAAGGACTTCAAGCCTATCAGTCTCATCTACAGTTCCTATAAAATCTTGGCCAAAGTCCTTGCCACCAGGCTGAAAAATGTTCTCAACTCCATCATCTCACCTAACCAATCAGACTTCGTCAAGGATCGTCAGATCTATGATGGGGCATTGATCACCCACGAGTGCATCCACTCGCGCATGTTGGAGAATCTCCTGGCCTCATTATCAAATTGGACTAGGAAAAGGCCTATGACCAAGTCAACTAGGACCTCCTCAAAGAAACCAAAAGAAGGATGGGCTTTAGAGCTTGCTGGAGGAAATGGATTCGAGGCTGCATCCGTCGCCCTTTCTTCTCCATCCTCATCAATGGATCTAGTCACAGATTCTTTTAGTCCCACCGGGCTTGAGACAGGGAGATATTCTTTCCCCCTTTCTCTTTGCCATCATCGCCAAAGTCTTCAGCAGGTCCACGGACAGGCTTTACCAAGAAGGCCTAGCCTTGGGCTTCAACATAGGCACTCAATCCATAGCCCACCTTCAATATGCCGACAACACCTTGCTCTTTTACCAGGCCTCATTTGCCCAAGTCAATAACCTGCTTTTGTTCATCCCCAGCTTCCACTTTGCCACAAGGTTCAAAGTCAACTTCAACCCGACCGCTTTTCAATGCTTTGTGGACCAATGGAGATGTGGCACTAAGGCCCCACCCTCATCTTACCTGGGTCTAACATTCTGCTTTGGAAAGCCTCGGAAATCTCAATGTAACCCTATCCTAGACAGAGTCGAGAAGAAACTGGCTTCCTGGATAGGGAGATTCCTCTCTCCCGCTGATAGACCCACACTCATCAAAGCCGTCCTTTCTGGCATCGTTATCTACCTCATGTCTTTGCTTCACCTCCCGGCCTCTGTCCGCAACCGGTTGGATCAACTCATGAGGAACTTCCTTTTGTCCGAAGACAGGTTTCCCATGAAATTTCACCTACTTGCTTGCCACAAGGTCTGCTACCACAAAGCCCTTGGGGATCTGGGAATCCGCAGCCTCGAAGTAGCTAACCTTGCTCTCCTTTGCAAATGGTGGTGAAGACTAGCTACCCAAGGAAACCACCTTTAGCACCACATCCTCTCTTCCAAATACCGGCTATCCTCCTCACCTTGGTCTATCCCGTCCTGCTCCCAGTATTGGGTTTCCGTTGCTCCATCCTTCACTCTCTCTCCCTCTTCAAAGACCACATCCATTTCTCCCCTAGGGATGGGTCCAGTATACGCTTCTGGTTAGACCCTGGTTGGTCCCCTCCCCTCTCTCTTCTCAATTCCCCTCCCTCTTTCGTCTAGCACGTGACCCATCCGCCACCATTCTCTCTTCCCCGTAGATAGCGAACCTAAGAGTTGGAAGCCTGACTTCCGTCGTTCTTTACGTGATTTGAACTCTCTGTCTTCCACGAACATTCTCTCCTCATTGCCTCCTACCCCCCACTCATAAGGGGTGACGACCGAATAATCTGGTCTGCCTCCAACTCCGGGAGGTTCACTGTGGCCGCCCGCTATTGTTCCTTCTTCTCTGCTGATCCCTTGCCATGCCAAACAGTCATTCTTAAAGCTTGGACCACCATCATCCCACCCAGAATCCAGTTCTTCCTATGGCTAGCTCTGTGGGAAAGGGTAATTACAGTAGATATCCTACAAGTGAGAGGCCTGCCAATTTCAAATAGCTGCTCTATCTGCTTGGAAGCCAAGGAGACCAACACGCATCTCTTCCTTCACTGCCCAACTGTTGCAGCACTTTGGCAATCCAACCTTTCACTTTTCGGATGATCCTGGGTCACACCTGCGGACATCCCCAGCCTCGTCTCCAACTCGTCTGTCCTCCCCCGGCCGAAAGCTGGGGCGCTGCTCTTGAAAGCCACGATAGGTGCCACACTGTGGACCATTTAGAAAGAACACAACAATCGCATATTCCAAGGGGAGACTGCACCCCTATCGAAACTAATCGATTCCTTAAGGGGCTCAGTCACCTTCTAGGCCTCCAACCACAAACTCTTTAGAGGCATTTCCGAGTCTACTTTTCTGTCCATCTGGGCCCATATTCTCCGGCACATCTCAATGCCTCAGTCAAGGCTCTGAAGACCACTGGAGAGTGGTGCAGTCAAACTCAACTTCAACGGCTCACCCTTGGGCAACCATAGGCCGTCAACGCTTTGATTGCTCTTGGGGCCTTCCCCTTCGAGTGGAAGGGGACTCGCAAAATATCATTTCTTGGGCTTCCGGAGAAGCCCAATCCCCGTGGAGGCTATGGCACATCTTTGACACTATCTTTGACTGTTGCAGGGATATGCCAGTCTCCTGGACTCATATCTGGTGGGAGGCCAACCAGGTCACTGACGGGCTAGCAAAACAAGGAGCTGCCTCCACTCTACTTCCAAGATAAATGCTTCTCTTGCCAATTTCGTGGGCCAAATTTTTTGATTTTTGTATGTCGTGGACTACTGTAACATCGGGGCGCTTTGATCCCTGTTTTTGTTTTGTTTTCCTCTTCTGTCACTCCCCTTGGAAACATTTTGTATTGTACTTCTTTAACCATCAATACAATGATAACAGTATCCAAAAAAAAAAAAATTACAAATGATAAGATATTTTCAATGATAAGATTTTAATTCAAATGACAAGATATTTTCAATGAGGAAGGATATAAAAAGTCTGACCTGCTCTGCAGTTGGCCTAGCTTCTGCATCCTTTTGTAGGCAAGCATCAATAAATGAACAGAATTCTGGAGAAAATGAGTCTCTTGGAGGTGATGGTGATGGATCATACAATATCTGTCATGTATATAGGGAACTTGTTATCTTCTGCAAATGACACCTAGCAAATCCATTTGCTTGAGACATTTCTAATACATCTAGTGAAACTAGACATATAAAATCCACACTTTAAGAGTAAGAAGCAATCATTCGTGGCTAAAAATGATCAAACTTAAATGCATAAAGCTTTATTTTTCAGGGAACATTAGGTTTGTATACATACCAGTAAAGAAAAGCATCCACCATATGCTGTGAAAATGCGATCTTCTATCCACTGAAAGCTTTCCAGACTTGGCCAAATTTACATATTTTTGTTTTGTTCTCAAAACCTCACCTAGTGTTCCCTAACTCTAATAAGGACCACATAGAATCCTAAGTTCAAGGTTGAAAGCATAGTAGGAAAATGTGGTCTTACTATGAAAACATGGTCCCCCATCCATGAGATTATCATAGGCTTCAGAAGAAGATCCTAGGGAGAGTACATAAATTGAGGAACTCCAACTCCAAAGGATCTTATGCTACGTGGACAAGTTATCTCTCTTTCTCTCTTTTTCCTTTTTGATCAGTGATCTGCATGAGTTCTATGCAACAATGAGAAATGTGTCTAAAATATATGCATTTTCATCGATGTCGTTAAGACCGGATCAGTGGCTGAACCAATGAGGGCTCCGGTCTTGTCAGACAATATGTCTAGACCGGTTCAATGGCTAAACCGACCGAATAAATTAAAAAAATAAAAATTATGAAAAATGGAAAAGGAGAAAATTACGGAAAAATAGAAAAATTTAATAAAAATTGAAAAATTAAAAGGTTTCTTAGAAAGAAAATTAAAAGCATGACCTACTATATATTCATATCTCAATTCCATACTCATGATACACTCCAGTAACCCAACAATATGCAACAAACTTCATCTATCAATATTCTCTTGGGTTCCTTTTTTTTTTTAACATGTTAATGGCTATAGATATGGAGGAATGTTGTGTTTCTGCCACCCTGACCACCCAAACACAAGCCCATTGCTCGGCTCTTCTTTGTTCCATCGAAGTTTTAAAATCCAAAAATAAAATAAAAAAGCAAATGAAAACAAAAAACTGCAAAAAAAAACCTCATATTTATACAGAAGAATGAATATAAGCTACCAAATAAGCAAAAACAAACAACCCTAAATTTATTAAAACGAAAACAACCATTGACATGAATACAAGAAACAACTTATTCCATTGATCTGAAAAAGAAAAAAGGTTAAACAAAGTATTACTTGCAAGAACCCTAAAAATTATGATTTTTTATTCTTCAAATATATAACAAAAACTTAAAAAAAGATGTAGTAAACTTATTTGGGGCTTGAAATAAGGTGGATTGCTGGCCAAAATCCTCCCCGAAAGTTGCCGAATTTTCACCCAGAAAATTGTGATTTTGGACACAAACATGCACACGCGCGCACACACTCACACTCACACACAAGCACACACGGATAGATAGAGAGCTAGAGAGCAAAAATTGCCAAAGTACCTCTCTCTCTCTCTCTCCCTAAAAAGCCACTTCTTTAGCCCCCAAACCATCCCTAACTTAAAGAGCAAACACCCCCTTAAATTATTTCATAAGGAAGAAAAACAAACTCCCTAAAAGTGATTTTTTTGATAAAAAGGGGTCTTTTACGTCATGTTCCAAACCCAACGGGACTAGCCGGTGTGATGTTGAACCAATGGACCATCCAGTCTCAACATCGGACTGACTGATCCATCAGTATAGCACCAATTCACTAGATCATCCCGTCCAGGGGGTAGACTGGACTGGAGAGGCCACCAGTATCTAGTTTGAACAGGCCAGTCCGGTCTCAAACATCATTGATCTTAATTAGATGTTGAAGACCATGATACACATATTCACAACACAACTTATTAAACCTGACCAGACATCCGACCATGCCAACTTCAGAGTTCTAAAATTCTCAGCATTGTAGTTCTACCAAAGACAGCAGTGGCTTTATTCTACTGCCAAAACAACATAATTTGAGACAACAACCAAGCCACTTTCTCAAGAATTTAACCGTGGATGAAGACAGGGGATGCTCCTGATGTAAATACTTTCTTAGCACTCATCATGGATGGGGCTGCCAAAGGAAACCAGGGAATAGAAGGTGGGAGAGTTAGCATTACCAAGTAAATTTGTATTATAGCTCTTTTGATTTGGTTGTTATGCTATGATACTTCGCTCTCATAAATCTCATCATTTTTCTATTACAGTAACTTTCCTGCCTATATTTCATATTAATGAAAGCCCCTTATTACTAACTAAATGAAATTCTGAATGGAATGGATCTTTGCTTTGGCAGTTGAAATTTTGGCATTAAGTATGCACTTGAAACTAGAGACATACTTTTCCTCTAAATTGGGAATTGAATTGCCACATGTTAAAGAAAAGATGCATTTAATTTAATAATGAATTTTAACATATCATACATAAAGGTGTTTCCAAAATTTGTTCGGTGACCAGATAAAAGACAGAAAAAGCTCGCATGTACAGAATCATGTTCAAATTTCTATGGAAATAAATAAAATCAACAAATTTCTTTAGAAGAATCACAAGGTTAGAACTGCAAAATATTACCTGAAGCATGAGATTAGCCGGTCCCTCAGTTGCCGTATATGGAAACTCGCCAGTTCCACATTCAAAGATTGCCAATCCAAGGCTCCATATATCAGCTGGATATGAGTAGCTCTCATTTCGAATTCTCTCAGGTGACATATATGTAACAGTGCCAACAAACGTTGCACACTGATCAGATGCATGGAGGTATAAGAATTATCAGAAACCCTAATATCTTTTTGCAAGTATAGCAGTAGAATGACAAAAGTTCTTGCATCATAAAAAATATTTCAAGGCATCATATACCATTGCCATTGAATTCTCTAGACCAGCACTTATACCAAAATCAGTGATCTTTGGCTCCCCCTTAAGATTTATAAGCAAATTTGCAGGCTTGATATCTCTGTGGACTAGATGTCGTACACTGTGCAAGTAATTCAGTCCCTTTGCACATCATAAATCACACTTAGCAATGGAAAGTGGAAACAATTGTATGTCTCTAGATTATGTCAAACTAATCACATAAGAAGAGGAGGCGTAAATCACAAAACTTACCTGCAAAAGTCTCTGAACCATAGATGCAAGAATAGGTTCGGATATGAACTTGTGTACTCGTAACACATCTGCAAGTGACCCCCCATCCATGTACTCCAATGCAATGCTGATTTGTCCAGAATCAGGACTATAAAATGCACCATGGAATTCAACTAGACCTTGAGCACAAGGGGCTTCACATAGAGTTCGTATTTCGTTGAGAAGCTGCTGCCTTTTCTCCTAAAAAATCACATAGGTTGAATTTTATTTGAGGACACAATAAAATACTGCCATTATTCTCCAATCACCATATAGTTACAATATCCGTGTAGGGTGGAGCAAAAGTTCCAATAAGAGGGCCATGACCACAGGGAAGAATTGCTTGATACAAATTTCCAAAAATCAGCCATCAATTAAAAAAAAACAAAAAGAACAAAAACCATTTACCTATAGTAGTAGCTACTATATTCACGTCTGTCTACTGTCTTCAATAACGTTCAAATTGGATTTAATAGGAAAGGTAATAATTTGAATCAATCTTCTAAGTTTCCTAATATTGATGCATTCTACAAAGATATAACTAAGAATTTTAAAAGACTGTGCTAGTATTATAAGCAAGCCCCCAAGCCAACATATGTCAATAAGAAGTTTTATCTTTACATAAAACAAAAAATTATAGGATGACCTCAGCGAAGATCTCAAAGATTTCTTATTTTCTTCCTTTTTCTTAGCTATCCTCCTTTTTCATACTAGTTCTTTTCCCCTTGGATCTCGCGTTCAACCTTCTCTAAAACCTTGTTGAATTGGATGTGGTGCAGATCCTTATGTAGATCTTTAACGGTATTTGGATGCTCAAAAACCTGAATGCTACATTGGTTTCCCTATCTAAAAAAATGATTGGGAATAATGGGGACAAAACCATAGTTAAGGGAACCGTGGGGGGGGTAAGGTGGCATTCCCGCTCCAGAACCTCGATCCCACAGTTCCTCCTAGGGATATCATAGGGACCCCGGTTTTTCAATTTTGAGATCTCACTCCCAAATAAAAGGGATCACGTTCCAACCATTAGTGGATTTCCAGCATTATTTCGAAATAAATTCCCACTCCCATCAAACATGGTCCAAGGTTTTGTACATTATAATCTTGGGTTCCATATATGTCGAATCTACTTCCAAAAACATATGACTCCAGTTTGACAGTATTCCTACACCTCTCTCCCAATTCCTACACCTCTATCTCTCTCTCCCCATTTTATATAAGTGGCAAGTTTTATATCAGGGCAACAAATTCAATATTCATACAAATGGAAAGTTTTATAACAGCGCAACAAATTCAGTATTCATGCTCTGATCAAATATAAGATTATCCAATAAAATGTCAAATCCAGACAAAGCAACCAACACAACATTCATATTTTGATCCTAAATCCAAATGTATCACATAAATCTTAGAAATCCAATGCATTGAAACCCATGCAACATTCGTGTTTCAATCCAAATACCTGATTATGGAATAAATCGCAAAATATATACGAAAAGCAACAAAAAAAACATTCAACTCGTCACCCTCTCTTTACTCTCACTCTCTCCCTTGCTCTCACACTCACTCTCACTCCTTGCGCACACCCCTCTCTCTACTGCACACCCCTCTCTCTCTCTCTCTCTCTCTCTCTCTCTCTCTCTCTCTCTCTCTCTCTCTCTCTCTCTCTACTACTACTACTACTCTCTACTACTCTACTACTACTACTCTACTACTACTACTACTACTACTACTACGTACTACGTACTACGTAC
>NW_006497889.1:1807417-1827316 GCF_000471905.2 Amborella trichopoda
CTAACTAACTAACTAACTAACTACTACTACTACTCTCTCTCTCTCTCTCTCTCTCTCCTACCTCCTACCTCTCCTCCTCTCTCTCTCTCTCCTCTCTCTCTCTCTCTCTCTCTCTCTCTCTCTCTCTCTCTCTCTCTCTCTCTCTCTCTCTCTCTCTCTCTCTACTGCACACACACACTCAACTCTCTATCTCTCTTATGCACACACAAGAGTCATAAAAATACAAAGCGAAAGAGCACAAGCGCACATACTTGTAGCGTGGGAGAGTTGGGAGGAGCGACCAAATTCACCAGAATGATCACCACAAGCTAATGGCAAAGGAGCTATGTGGGCTGGTTTTGGGTCCAAGGGTTAATATAGAAGGGGGAATTGGGAGGGGAAGAGGGAAGGTGGGGGGGGGTACATGTTGGTGATCTAAATATGTTGATTAAAATAATAGAAAAAAACCAATTTCTTGTAGAATATTTTTTGGATTTATATATAAGGAATATCTTAGTGGTCCGAGGGACTATGCTATTAAAGTTATACCCCTAATGGGATTTGGAGTATATATAAGAAGAATCGAGTACATAAGTACACTATGGACTATCTAATAGAGTGATCTATACTTTTAGCATTTATCAAGTAGTACATAGGCACCTCATGTATCAAATTTTGGTAGTATGCATTTAATTAAATAGGGTATGTCATACACATTAGATTTTGGACTAAGGACCACGGACTAAGTAGCAAAATAATCCATACTCTCTAGATTTATCAAGCACATAGGCATGTGTTGCATAAAAATATGGTTCGATGCACTTATTTAAACATAGGATCTCATACATATTACATTTACGACTGTGGACCACATATTATATAGTAATGTGCCTAAAGTATTTAATATTTCATCAAGTAGCATGTATGCATCATGTAGCATGTATGCCTAGAAATATGGCGCTATGGATTTATTGAATCAGAGGTTGTCATACACTCATATGTACATATTGGATTTTGGAGCATAGACTATGGACATATACAGTAAAGTGTTCAATAGTATTTAGCATTTATCAAGTAGCATGTAAGCATGTGATGTATAGAAATGGGGAACTTTAGATTTATTTAACTAGAGGATAGCATACATATTGGACTCGTTCCCTTAACCAATGGTAGTTGCGAACCTTGGGGCCATTCAACTGAGGACCTTAATTCCTATACTTGAAGAATCTCGATATTAGAACAAGAGGAATCCCGTTATATGACAAACGGAAACCCCGATCCTTTAACCAAGGGAACCCATAAAAGCTCTACTTGAAAACCTCATTTAATGTGTAGTGGAGTTTAGATCCTTGCCAATCAAAACCTCGAACCCATCGATATAGGATCTCGTTCCCTCTCTTGTCCATTCTACGGACATCAATCCCAAACCCAGGGAACTTCTGCAATAGGGCGGTTCGGCGATTCCCGAACCGATCCTGCTCTCGTCTCCAACAACTATGGACAAAACACATCAAGGTATTTAAATATCGGTTATGTGGGTACGTTATACAATATCACCCTCCAAATCCATTTGCCATGCTTGGAAAAAGGTGTACCTTGCTTGGCATACTAGTCATTAGTTTATCCTTAGTGGGATACTCCCAAGATAGGGATTTTAGACTCAAAGGTCAGTGCCTAATGATCATAGTGAAGAAGTAATGGAACCAACTGAAGGCAGACGGCCATGTAAATGTGAAGGTTCTTGATGGAGATTCAAAGGCTCATGTAGATTAGGGATGCAGAGGATGGATTTCGACATGTGTATCTTTAGTACCCTTTTCCATAATCATCAATAGATTGGTCTAAAGTTTGAACTGAAGTTCAAGAGGTCATTTTAAGGGAAATACATCATCTTCAGATTTTGTCATGGAGCATAAGATATCACCAAAAGGGCAAGGGCCAGGGAAATACATCATCTTCACATTTTGTCATAGAGCATAAGATATCATCATCAGGAGAATGAGGGCTGTATTTGGGAAGTTTCGTGATATGGTTTCAGCCTCTCAGCTTCATGGATGTGGCACTAACTTCTGAGGTTTGATTCCCAGATTAGCCACCCAAAAACATAAAGAAAATAAAAGAGTTTTGTGATGTGAGCTTTGCTACTTAGAAACCTGATATAAGTGTACCTGATTAACTTTTAAAGGTACAAGGGGCAGAAAATCAAAGGTTTCAAGCCGATATGGCTGATAGGTAGCCTCTATAACTCTTGAGGTTCTCTCTTTAAGAATCAGTTCAAGAGCTTTAACCTCCCAAACTACTTTTCGATGAAATTAATTTTGTGAGCATAGGCTAATGGTGCCAATTGTTCTTCACAAAGCTTGATGACCAGATGCTTTACTAAGCTTTTCATAATTATTATGTCTGACCGTGAAAGGTAATGCCTTTACCTAAAAGCTTATAATGCAGGGTTCTTCAACATTTTAGTGCTTCATTTGTGAACGGGAAGATGCCTCACTATAAAGGGCTGAAATGGATGACAACCAACGAGAGAATCTAAATTGAGATTTGTAACCAGCTAAGTTGTATGTATTGGTCATCGTGTTTTCCGAGAAATTACAAACCAAAGAATTCCATAATGTGCATCAATACAATGCAGAAGCAAGGATAAAGACCTTCTCAAAGATATTTATCTTCTTTAGTGCTAAAATTCGATGAACTGGTATATGAATAGCTCTTTGAACAACACTGCTTGCACCGCACCCAATAGCTCCAAATATATGCATCTCATGCGACGCACAACGATAAGTCCTCTCAGATCTATCTGTTTCATCCACCAGTCCAGTTTTCTTTTGCAAACCAAGCTCATTGATATTGTAGACTCCACATGATCTGCTTAGTAAGTTAAGAGTTCCGCCATCTGATACCTTCAAGAAACCAGATTGTGTTAGAAAACATCACATCTAGGAACAAAATCTGCATTGGGTGCTGAGAAACAAGCACCAGATAAATGTTAATAATCTCAAGGTTGTCTGTCAAGAAATGCAAGAGTAAGGAACTAGATGAGAAATGGATCAGATAAAACGCATACAATGAAAAGTCGATGACTTTCACAACTAGATTTCTTCAACCTAGACAAACTTTCCGCACTTTTTTTAAGCATTTTTTTCACTCTTGCTTTCTGGTCTCACTGCACTTCAAATAATACTGCCAGAGATACAAGTAGTAGCTTGTAAATGGCCCTTCAATCAAGAATAGAGAAACTTTGGAAACTCAATTACTTTCATAATAACCAGGCAGAAGGTACAAATGAAATTATGTTAGGAGACACATGAAATAGTGGAAAGCTATATACCAAGAAACCCTGATATGGCTATCCTGTAAAATATTTATTTAGTGAATATTCCTTATCCATTACCATTATTTCCCCCGTTTATGAGGGTAGGAGGAAAATTAGCATATAGTCCTGCAAACGAAAGTTCCTCGAGCATATACTGAAGCATTACAGGGTATAGATCTAGACTTTTAGTATCCTAGATTCTATAAAGACTTAAGTCCTTGCATTAAATCTGAAGAATTAAGCAAAGAAATGGAAATCACAAATCAAGAACACGTTCAGTGCAACAAAAGTTGACTGGTCCACGAGAAATAGGGAAGTAAACAAAGGTAAACATTACTTTGTATGATTCGCAAGAATCCAAGTCAATGCCATGATGGAATCCTGAATCAGCATCAAACAAGTTTCCTAACTTTTTCTTGAGCTCCTTTAAGCCAGCCATGAACCTTATCCCTGTGCTTGCGAGGAACAGGGCCAAGTAAAGCAATCCCTATTAAATGCACAAATCCCACAAGAAACACAGGGCACAATCCTGAAAGAGAGCATACAATATTCCAAATTAGAGACATGTAAATTTTCTTTCTTAGAAGAGATTTTTTTTCTTCAAGTTGAAGTTACAGTGGTAGACATACCGGTTTGGCAGACGTACATCAAGAACTCAAACCCTTGAAGTTCGTCCCAAAAGCGCAAACAAGCTGTCCTACCTTTTATTATTCTTCTTGTTCTTCATCTTCTTCTTAGAGTCCATTAAGTTCCAAGATTTGTAAAACATAGGTTACAGCAACTTTAAACAATCCAATTAAGGCGCACTTCCAAATTTTATTATGACTGTAATTTTGGCACAACTTTTTTTTAGTATTATCTCTAAATCTACTTTTATATCTAATTATAAAATTTTAAATTATTTTAATATCTAATTATAAAATTTTAAACTTCAAAAAGGATTAAAATCAAGAAGATCTATAAACCTATCAAAATCTTGAAAATAGACGGCATAGATAATGTATTGCAAGATGCACTATTTATGAGACTCAAATTTTTTTTTTTTACATATTCATACAGCTTGATGTCGAAATGATCAATTATACAGTTTTTCAACATTAAAACAACATTTTTCGATAGATTTTTGAAGTGCATATGTATTTCTACATATTAAGGTTGCCACCTTATATAAACTTTTTCCTTAAATATATAGAATAAAGTGAGTCAAGATCTATACAATAACTACAAACATTCGACTGTATGATATCTTTGACCAAAAAAATGAAGATAGCTTGATTTAATATTAATATCTAAATTCTAGATGGTAATTGAGCAACAAGTAAGACATGAAATGAGTGTATTTGAAAACCAATTTAGTTTTATGCAAGAAATGTCAGTAACGGAGGCTATTTTTCTACTTAGACAACTGATTGAAGTTTAGGGCGAAAAGAAAAGACATCCACATGGTCTTTATTGATTTAAGAAAGTTTATGATAGAGTACCTCAAAATTTGATTTGGCAAATGATCAAAAAAAAAAAAGGTGTATCTAGACACTACATCGACTTAGTGAGAGATAGGTACGATAGAGCGCTCATTAGTGTACGAACAAACTAGTGGAGAGACGAATGAGTTTTCAGTGACTAATTATATATCAAGGGTCAGCATTGAGCTCATATCTCTTTATCTTAGTTATAGACGACTTAAATAGGCACCTACAGGATGAGGTATTATGGTGCATATTGTTCGCATATGACATAGTTTTGATTGATGAGACTCGAAACAATGTCAACACAAAGTTAGAACTTTGGAGGGATGCTCTAGAAAATTAGTCTGATTAAGACAAGATATATGAGTGCAATTTAGTAATAATAAGAGTAGAGACGAGGAAGTAGTTAAGATTGACGGTAAGGAAATACAAAAAAGACTAGGTCGAGAATCCAGGAAAATGGAGTGATCGAGGAAGCTGTCGCGCATAGAATTAGAGTTGGGTGAGCAAAGTGGAGATATGCAACTGGAATTTTATGTGATCGCCACATACCAATGAGGCAGAAAGGCAAGGTCCATAGGATAGCGATGAGACCAACTTTGTTCTATGGGGCGGAAAGTGTTGGGTGGACAAAAAACAATATACCTATACAATGAGAATAGCGGAGATGAGGATGTTGAAATGGATGAGTGACAAGACAAGATGTGATAGAATTCTAAATGAATTGATTCGAGAGAATTTATGTGTGGTACCAATAGGCGATAAAATGAGAGAGACTAGACTTAGGTGGGCTGGCCATGTGTGGCGTCGACTAAGTACAACACCTGTTAGGAGGTACGAGTTAATTCAAGTGGAAGGATTGAGAAGGACAATGGGTAGGCCCATAAGAACGTGGATGAAAGTAGTACAAAAAGATATGGAGACTTATGACCTTTGAGGATATGGCCTTTAATAAAACATAATGTAGAACCATGATTCATGTAGCCAACCCCAAGTAATTGAAAAAATGTTGAAATGATGATGATGATGATCTAAATTCTAGATGGGTCCTACAAAGATTGCGAGATGTCACTGTGATGCATAATAACCCTTGTCCTTTACTGTTACAATAGTCTTAGTGGGTTTGTTTAAAACAAGGTAGAGGGGAAACTAAAATAACTATTATAACACGAACCAAACTGTAATTCTTTTAATCTTGGATCATACTAGTTAGCAATAGGTTTTTGTCAAACTGTGTGAAGTTCATGAATTATACCTTAAATTACAAGCATGTCAAATCTCCACATTGTATAAATTGTTCCATATGAAACTTTTTTTTTTTTTCATTTATATAATTTAATTTTACAAACAATAAGGTTTAATTATAAACATGTCAATCTCCAGATCGTATGTATTGATCAATATGAACCTTCTTCTTTCCTTTGTTTTTTTCATTTATATAATTCAATTTTACAAAGAAAACAGAAATGGCATTCCACAAACAAGAAATAGTCAGCACTATAAAGAAAGAACAAGACACAACTTCATCTTAACAATCAACAAAAATTAAAGAAGATCTGCATATCTCTAGTTCTCAACTATTAAGCCAGGAAAAATATGCAAACCAATTAATGCTGCAAGTGGAGTAAGAAATGAAAATAGGAAACGATAACCTTTCATTAAAGATCTTTCTTAAATTCATGAATTATGCAAAACAATTATCTAGAATGAAAAATTTATCAAAGTGCACCGAAGAGATTATTTATTTGACATTTTACCCATATTTTTTTATTTTCTTTCAAAAGGTCCACAAAAATAGCATGACCATGAGTTGGAATAGTTGAAAATGGGTAAAATATTAAATAATTAATATATTAGGTGTATTTTGATAAATTTCTCTATAAAACAAGATATAAAACTATGCATTCATTACACACAAGAAATTGGACTATGCTAAGCATTCATCCTGCACAAATTTCCATCATGCTCAGTAGATTTCGTCAAATTACACAATTGATATGCAATCATTGAGGATTCTTATATTAGATAGACAAAACTATAAAATCATGTTTCACATGACATTAGATCAACAGTTTCCATCACCTACGTGAAGCCAATGTACCCCCAAGGAGATTACCATTACAGATCTCTCATTAATCTCAAAAAATGAATCCAAACCAGCGAAAGAAAAGTGAAATTTTTTTTACCACTATTTTCATTAACTTGCCATTGACAGGCACCTTATTACCAAATTTTCATGGTATTTAACATCGAAAATGTCCTATATTTTGCATTACTGAAACCCATTTTATAAAAGAAAAACCAATGTCATCCAACAAGGGATCAACTACCACCACAAGAAAGAACACATAATGGCCATTTATCCTCATTTGAATTCATAAGATACTCCTGATAAAAATGTGGAAATTAAAAAAGAAAAATTACAAATCCTAAAAGGCTTGACTAACTAGAAGGAACCCGTTACCTAAAAGGAACTCATTAACTACTAAGATATCTCCAAAATATCATCCTTCACTAATTGCTAATAATATTAGGAAACATATCTTGAATATAAGTAAAAGAAAATAGGAAAAGGCTCTTAGGGTTGGGGATAGGTAAAGTGAGACCAACTATACCACATTTTTAATCAATGCAAAGTTTTATACACATGATATGCCTCCCTTCAAAAGGCTCCTAGGGTTGGGGATAGACAAAAGTGAGACAACCGCAATCCAGAGGCCAAAGCTTAGGGCAGAAAGTAGCAAAGCCTCCAAACATGTTAATTGGCCTAAGCCTTTTTGTCTTTGTTCCGCTTCTTGTTAAACTAGCATTGAACCCTCTATAGAAATCATAAAATGGGGTACAAAATGGACAAAATGTTAAATGAAAATTATATTGAAGTGCAACTAGTTATGTAGTTAAACTAAGATAGGAGAACCAAACTGATGCTGCTCAGAATACTACTCTCAAGTATCTAGATAAGAGAGAGAAGCGCAAAGATTACAAAAGCAACCGCATAAGAGAAAAATAGTCACTGAGTGTCACACCCCAAGCTTTATAACACTAAAATTTTTGAGAAGTGATAGTATGTTCTTAATGAATCAAAACAAATTCGAATTTTTTTCCTATATATATATATATATATATATATATATTGTTCCAAACAAATTTTCCATTTGAAAGCTTTTTGTACAAAGTCTATTTCACAGCTTATAAATACATGAAAGTCCAAATATACAATTTTGATAGAGAAAAGTTACAAAAGGCGAATTTATCTATGACTACACACTTCCAACTACTCATGCTATATATATGAACAATACGGTTGCGATTACTCTGAAAAAATTTCACAATATGGTTAGGTGCCACGATCTCGTGCTCTTCGGATCTGGATGATCGGGCGGCACGTGTCTCGGGTTTCGAGGAGACCCGAGACTTTTGAGATCGCTCTATCGGGAACCTCGTTCAAAAACAAAGGCAAGTATTACCAACCGATGAGAGAGGAATCTAACGTGGGTTCAGGACTTACTCGGGCTGGCTCACGTAGTAGATCACGAACAAAGCCCCCAGTAATAAAACTGGCTCGGAGTCGCCTCCCTTGACTTGTATTCTCCAGTTTTCTGTAATCACACACATGTGGCAAATATTTTAAGACAGGTGGTTCAACAGACCTCACCTTGCCTCTATGGTTAACGTACACAAGCATGCAACATTCAAAAGAACAAGAGAAGAATGAGAGAAGAAAGATGGGGGAGAGAAGAATTTGACCAGACCAGGAGATCAACACAATGACTAAGCTGATGAGTAATTGGCCTGATGTGGTGGTAAAACGGGCTCGATAACTCAGACTGGCTCAACATGATTACTACTAGACGTCAATGCCGATACTGACTAGCTAGACACGATGGTTAGTCTGTCGTGGCAATAAAGCTGGCACAATAATTCTGACACAACGACATTACGGCCAGATGATAGGACTACCATGATAGGCTAATCTCAAACCCTCTTTAATCAAACGAAAGAATAACAGATATCATAAAGAAAAAACATATGAAGAATCAGATATGAGAAGAAGAGAAAAGAAAGAAGGAGTGGAAAGAGAAAGAAAGAAAAAGAAGAATATGAGGGAAGAGAGAAAACACAGATGACGCTAGGTGTCGCGAACTGTATTAGGCAAAGATAAGGAAGATGACTCAGTCGATGCTGAGCGTCTTAGGCTGAGTTAGATAAAGAAGAGAGAGGTAACACTGTAGATGCGGAGCATTGCCAACTGTGCTAGACATAGAAGAGAGAGAAGATGCAGTCGATGCTTGGCTTCGCCGACTATGTTAGATGAGAAGAGAGAGACTATGCAGTCGACGATAGGCTTCACCGACTGTATTAGACGAGAAAAGAAAGAGGATGTAGTCGACAATGAGTTTCGTTGACTGTATTAGAGTAAGAAGAGAGAGAGAGATAGAGATGAGCAGAGAAGAGACAGAAAGAGAGATATAGATGAGAAGAAGAGAGAGATAAAGATGAGAAGAGAGAGATAGATATAAGGATGAAAAGAAAGAGAGACAGAGATATAGATGAGAAGAGAAGAGAGAGAAAGAGAGATATGGATGAGAAGAAGAGAGAGACAAAGAGATAGAGATGAGAAGAGAAGAGAGATAAAGAGAGATAGGGATGGGAAGAAGAGAGAGAAGGAGAGGATGAGAGAGAAAGAAAAGAAGAGGAGAGAGAAAGAGGAGAGGAGAGAAAGAGCGGGGGAGAGAGAAGAAACAAGAGGAGAGATAAGAAGAAGAGGAGAGAGAAATATGAGAGGAGATAAAGGGTGGAGGAGAGAGAAAGGGGAGGACAGAGAAAGGGGGAGGAGAAAAAGGGAGGAGGAGAGAGAAAGTTACCTTATCTAAAGGTCTGACCTTCTCTTCTCTCTCTCTCTCTCTCTCTCTCTCTCTCTCTCTCTCTCCAAGACCCACGAGTTCAAGAGGAAATTGAAATTTTATTGATCGTTGTGTGAAATGAACCGAAGGTCTTTTACAATTTGGCTTTGCATGCTTATATAGAATTCAGCTAAAACATGGGTGTACGCCCAAAAATTACTTAGAATTGAAGATAATTACAATTTAATTGTATTAAAAGATATTCTAAAAATGGGTTTAAAAGGATTATTTTGCCCTTGCCTAACAATGTGTGGAATTCAAGAACAGTCCCTGCTGCTGCTTGAGAACTTGTGTGATCTTTCATGACTGATCCGAGGTTGTTCTGGTGCCCGTTTGATCGAAAGATGATTATTTTCTTGTGGGGCTCGACATGGCGATTGATTTGATACCAACTTCAAGCCATGAATCATGTTTTTAAGCCATAATCATGAAACTTGAATTTTGGATGAATCTTAAAAAGTTTGGATCAATTGTGTGTTCGTTCCTTGATGTTTCTTCATGATTTCTTCGCTGAATCACACTAAGCATGCCGTCACGATCATGTTGCAACAAATGCAGCTTAGTTTCATGTCTGGAAGAAGATTTGGTAGTCTTGAGTTGTTGGTTGGAATCTTGAAATCCGGCGGCCAAAATTTACAGCAATTTTGGCGCCTCCGTGTGTGAAATCCAATCGTTCATCGTACACGAGGTTCGGACCAAATATGGCCACTGACCTTATGCACATAATGCAATTAGTTTCGTACTGATCAGGTATGCAAGCATCGTGATTTGGCCACCGGAGTTAGGCGTACTACTGCTGAATTTTCTGTGACTTTCTTCACGGATTAGCAACTTATCTCTAGTTTTTCTCCCTGCTCGGGCATCGTCATGGGGCATACCACCTATCGAAACGCTCGTCTCGATGAGACGAACACGCTCATCAAATTTGAGCACGATCTGACTTGGATGAACTGAGATATAGGCCCCAAAAGTCATTGTCTGTGACTATGAAAACAACCACCTCTAATGGTATTTTGGTGCAAGGTGACCACGCGAGAATAGTGTGCGGCCTACCCCTTTTCGGTATTTTACCCACAACTTTGTCTTGGAGTGCCCGATTAAGCCGAAACTTGACCCATGGGGATTTTCAACCGTGCCGGATCCAATGGTGGTGGCCCCACAGCTGTTTGATGCACCAAAAGTATAGCTCTAATTACGGGGTTTATTTCAGGGTGCTAAAGGCCAATTTTTCCGAAATTGTTTCTTTGTGTTTATTGCCTTAGACATGTCTGATCGTGATGAAACTTGAAAAGCGGCCTTTTGGAGTACTGAAAAAGATCTGGACTAATTCTGTTGTCATTCTGAGACTATCGAAATTTCTACTTATTTTGTAGGCTTTATTGACCTACTTCCTTCTTTATTCTGCATCAAGGACCAAGGTGCTGAAAAATACGTTCAAACACAATAGCTTGATGAGTTTGACTACTCAACAGGTGAATATCATTATCCTTGAAAATCAAGGATTGTAAGATGTAATTATTTTCTAAAAAAATGCATAATAAGCAGAAATTCGACTTATTGATTTCATGCATTCTAATACATACTGCTAGACATATTCATTTCTAGTCTTACACATATCATGTATTACTTATTAAAAAACTAAAATAAGCATGATGCATAAACTATATGCACATGATTCATATCAAGACGAATTATTATCTAAATTTAATAGTTTAAAATGTTGCTGCAATCAAGTATAAGACATGATCAAACAAGAATTCACAACAACATAAGTCCTGCAATAAAAGCACTAACCTCGGGTCCCACGCCTCAGCCTCAAGATTAAAACTTCTATTATCCCATAGGAGAGGCACCACCAATGGATAAATCTGTTGCGTAGTACCTTACACACACCCAACCCGGGCATGCTTTGGCGCATTTGATAGGAACTGACCTTGCAAGATATGACCCTATAATGTGCCCTTATGGCGAGAAAACATTACACTACCAAAGAGGTCCCAATGAGTAGTGCCTCACATAATTTTGGGGTTGCAACCTCCCAAACACAATCCACTCCTAGCTCTCATCCTATTATAGAGAGTAAGGATAATCACAGCTGCCGGCACAAATATCTCATCAGATCAAAACAAAGGCATTGTCACGGCCCCGCCCCCTCCGGAGAGCGATAGACTGCGGGGTCGCGACCGAAGGTTGCGAACGTCACTCAGGTGAAAGTGGCTCAACGCATGAAAACGTGGAATCAAGAGCAAACCAAAATAAAACCATTCATCAAAACAAATAAGAATTCCAAAAGTATAGCCATCTCATTCATCTAATATTAAAAAGTATTTACAATTCCTTTAAGGCACTACCGGCCAAAAAATACACAAAATGAGGTATACTACACATTACTGAGACATCCAAACACATACAAGGAAAGTCTTCAGAGGAGGGATTTTCAACCGCTCAACTTCAAGCTTCAAATCCCCAATGGTCACCCACCTTAAGCACAGGTGTCAACACTCTTCACTCTACAGTTATGAAAACAAGATGGAATGAGCTAACAACTCAGAAAGCAAATCTACACCATTTCATTCCAACTAGCATAAGAGTGATAACAATGCGCAACACATGTATACGTACATTTACATATGTGTCAAATAAAGTCCCCTAACATGCTTCTTAACATTCTAACAGAAATGTGGGAAAGGCCGTTCAATATATATAATGCATAAGTCACAATCACCTTTCTTAAAATAGAGTAATAAAGATCATAATTTTAGTTAAAATCTCATGCAGAAAGCGTAAATAAGTCAGACAAACAGATCTATCTACTTCTGAAGTAGAAGCTATATTGGTCAGGCTAAGCCAATCTTGAACTTGGGACTTCTACCCTCACTCAAGAGGGCGAACCATGACAAGTGGAAGACCCACTTCGTAAGGCCCTCACACACGTACATATCCCCAATGTGCTTTGGGGTTTTTGATAGGCAGAGGCCTTGCAAGACACTACCCTCTCCTAGTGCCCTTTTGGCGAGAGGGCATTACACTACCTCTAGGTGACCCAATGCGTAGTGCCCACATAGATCTGGGGGGCGCGACCCTGCCAATTACTCACATATTGAGTCTCGTACTATCATGGGGAGTCAGGGAAAAATCATAGCTGCCAACACCATCATTCACATAGTAGGTGCCCTTACACATAACATAATAGCATTGCAGCTACCGGTACCATTATTAACACAGTAGGTACCCATTCACATAAATCATAAGCATCATGATACCATCATTCACATAGTAGGTATCCATTTACATAAAGCATAAGCATCATGATACCATCATTCACACAGTAGGTATTCATTCACATATAATATAAGCATCATGATACCATCATTCACACAATAGGTATCCATTCACATATAGCATAAGCATTATTAAAATCATGCAATTCATATCGCAACAGGGCATTCATCATAATCATGCTTCCATGTCATAGCAAAGCAAAACTTCATTATCATGCATGGGTACGTGCGCTCACAATTGTGGTCCTAACTTTTGAACCGCTTTGAGTTTGAAAGATGGTTCCAAAATCAATTTCGTACCAAACACACCTATCCCTCACTTGGGAGTGGTTTCAAGACACCAGGATTCTGTTTGACCTCTTAAAGGTTCGAGGAAATGAGGGTTAACTAACTGCCCCTGCTTTGTACAGTGGACAGCAACGTACGCTGCTTCAAATCATTATAACATTCAGACCGTAAGGCAACTTGTGGTGACTACAAAATAAAAGTTTAAGCGAAGACGTATATATTTCTAACAAACTAAATTTGAAAGCATTTGGATTCCATTGGGTGGTTTAAAAGTTCGTGGAAAACAAGGTGATAGTTTTGATTTTCATCAATACTGCCCACAGTGACATACCTTCATAAAGCAAGGTATAACTTTCAATCTAGGAAGCTTTTCAAAATAGTTTCCAAACATGCAAATTTTAGCTCATTCAAAGATATTTCAAATGGCTGTGGTTTGGCCAAAAATGAACTTCGTTTGACTAGCTAAAACCAGTGACCACAATGGTTAGAAGAAGAGAGAGAAGGCTAACCAGCGCTAGGTCTTACCAGTTGACAAAAGAAGAGAGAGAAAGTCAACCAGCTCTAGGTCTTGTCAATTGACAAAAGAAGGGAGAGAAAGCCAACCGACGTTAGGTCTCGCCAGTTAACAGAAGAAGAGAGAGAAAGCCAACTGGTGCTAGGTCTCTCCAGTTAACAGGGAAAAAAGAGAGAGAGAAGAGAGAGAGAGAAGAGAGTAAAAGAGAGAGGAGAGAGAAAGTTGCCTACCCAAAGGGTATCGACCCTTTTCTTCTCTCTCCTTTCTCTCTCCCCAAGAAGTAGTCACAGGCTCAAGCAAGGAATCAAAATTTTATTGAATCTTCAAAGAATCCACTCAAGATCGAGAGGTGGTGGGGGGTCTGCGTGTTTTTACAATGAGGCAGTGCTTGTTTATATAGAGTTGTGCCCAAACATGGGTGGATTGATTAAAATTAAACCTAATTACTGAAAATCAAGATTTAATTGAATTAAAAAAAATTCTAAAGATGGGTGCAAAAGGACTGTTTTGCCTTTGCCTAACAATGTGTGAAATTTCAGAATAGTCCTTGTGGCTGCCTGAGAACTTGCGTGATCTTTCGTGCTGACCCGGGGTTGTTCTGATGCCCGTTTGATTAAAGATTATTTTTTCCTTGTAGGGCTCAACGTGGTGACTGTTTTGATACCAACTTGGAGCCATGAATCTTGTTTTTGAGTCAGGATCACGAGACTTGAAATTTGTTTAAATCTTGGAAACTTCGAATCGATAGTGGGATCTTTTCTTAATGTTTTTCTGTGATTTCTTCATCGTAGCGCACTAAACATGTCATCACGATCTCATGACAATAATCAGAATGCGATTTGGAGCCCAAACGAAGATTTCACAACTTTTGAGTTTTGGCTAAAATCTGATAGCTAGAAATTTAGTAAATTCGTCGGCCTCGTGCATGAAATCTGACATCCATCATGTACATGATTTGATCCAATGACATCCCTAAACCTTACGCACACAATGGAATTGGTTTTGTGTCGATCCGTTGCACGAGTGTCATGATTTGGTTCATCGAGCGAGGCATGTCGCTGCTGAATTTTATGTAATCTTCACGGATCGATAACTTCTCTCTAGTTTTTCTCCCTGCTCAAATATCGTCTCGAGGCGTGCCACGTATCAAATTGTTTGTCTTGTCGAGATGAATACGCTCACCAAATTTGGAAGCGATCCAATTTAGAACGAGTGATTTACTGTCCCTGAAAGTGACTGCCCTTAAAAACAACCACCTTTAATGGTGTTTTGGTGTAGTGAGGCCATATGAGAATAGTGTGCGACCTCTCCTATTCGAATGTTTTACTCATATCTTTGTTCTGGAGTCTCTGATCAAGCCGAAACTTGGCCTATAGGGGTTTTCAACCGTGCCAGATGCAACGGTGGTGGTCCCATAGTGATTCAAGACATCAATAATGTAGCTCCTGTTGTAGGGACTATTTCAGGGTGCTATTGGCTAATTTTCCAAAAATTGCTTCTTTGTGTTCACTACCTTAGACATGACTAATCATGATAAAAACTTGGCAGGTGGTCATTTGAAGTGCTGATGACGATCTTGAGCAATTATGGGGCCATTATGAGACTGTCGAGAATTTTCCATTGTTTTGTAAGCTTTATTGACCTGCTTCCTACCAGGGACCAAGGTGATGAAAAACACTTTCAAACAACTTTGTGCTTGAATGTTGTGCTTTAAGAGAAGAGAGAAGGAAAATCACTTGGAAAGTTTCTTTCGAATTTTGCTTTTTACCATCTTAGCCATAGGACCACGTGAATGCTGAGGAGATTCACGCAATGGTGTAACTAGGCTGCTCAGACGTAAGGATGCATTATTCGTGGGTCCGTCCGTGGAGACTTTAGGAGGAGAAGAGACCTTTTAACGATGTTTGTTTGCTGCTACAGCAGGTTTTCTTTGACAATTAGAGTACCACTGTTGGTCTCGTCTATGGAGCCAGTCGGGGGCAGGTTTTATTAGCCGATTCCGAAGGTCTGGTCGTGCCGGCTAGGCAAGCTGAAGTCTCTGACAGGTTCCTTCTTGGCTTTTTCAGTTTCTGCCTTGAAAAGATGATGTCTGGGCTACTTTGTCTCCTAGCCTCATGGAGAGAGGGTATACACATTTCATGCATGGGGAGGAGGTCTATAAGAGAAGGAAAAGGCATGCATACTCCATGCATGGGGAGGAGGTCTATAAGAGAAGGAGAAGGCATGCACACTCCATGCATGGGGAGGAGGTCCATAAGAGAAGGAGAAGGCATGCATACTCCATGCATGGGAAGGAGGTTGTGGAGGAGGTCTATAAGCGAAGGAGAAGGCATGCATACTCCATGCATGGGGAGAAACTCTATAAGCGAAGGAGAAGGCATGCATACTCCATGCATGGGGAGAAACTCTATAAGCGAAGGAGAAGGCATGCATACTCCATGCATGGGGAGAAACTCTATAAGCGAAGGAGAAGGCATGCATACTCCATGCATGGGGAAGAGAAGGAGAAGGCATGCATACTCCATGCATGGGGAGGAGGTCTATAAGAGAAGGATGTGGCATGCACACTCCGTGCATGGGGATGAGGTTTATAAGAGAAGGAGAAGGCATACATATTCCATCCATGGGGAGGAGGTCTATAGGAGAGGGAGGAGGCATGCACACTCTGTGCATGGGGAGGAGGTTTATAAGAGAAGGAGAAGGCATGCACACTCCATGCATGGGGAGAAGGTCCTTGAAGAAGGGATAATGATTGGGCTACGTTGTCACCCAGCCCTGAAGAAGGATGTCGACTGGGCTACCTGTTCATCCAGGACTGAAGAAGGATGTCGACTGGGCTACCTGTTCACCCAAGACAGAAGAAGGACGCTGACTGGGCTACCTGTTCACCCAGGACTGAAAAAGGATGTCGACTGAGCTACCTGTTCACCCAGGACTGAAGAAGGACGTCAACTGGGCTACCGTTATGACATCGGATGGGCTACATGCTCACCCAAGACTGAAGAGGGAGTCGATTGGGCTACCTATTCACCCAGGACTGAAGAAGGATGTCGACTGGGCTACCTGTTCACCCAGGACTAAAGAGAGAGTTGACTGGGCTACCTATTCACCAAGAACTGAGGAAGGACATCGGCTAGGCTACTTGTTCACCCAGGACTGGAGAAGGACGTCGATTGGGCCACCTATTCAACCAAGACTAAAGAAGGATGACGACTGGGCTATATGCTCACCCAGGGCTGAAGAGGGAGTCGACTGGGCTACCTGCTCACCCAGGACTGAAGAAGGATGTTGACTGGGCTACCTGTTCACCCCTAAACTAAAGAGGATGTCGACTGAGCTACCTATTCACCCAAGACTGAAGAAGGATGTCGGCTGGGTTACCTGTTCACTCAGGACCGAAGAAGGAATTTCCAGGGATGATTTTAATGTCTACACCCTGTTGGGCGTCTTGACGATGATGTGAGTGTTGGCTGAAGTCACCTATGGAAGCAAATGTTGCATCAACGTGTTTTATTGGTCCAAGCGTCCTTCACAGATTTTCACTTGAACTTGGGAAGCGACGTTGTAGAGATGGTTTTTGCCAACTTTTTTCATTTATTTTGGGGCACTTTTACCCATGACCTTTCAACCATGTCCACCCTTTTTGTTTACATTTACTCACGAAGCCCTTTCGCGTTTTCACCGTGCCCGGTTTTTATTCACGAAACTCTTTTACTTATGGTTTCGCGACCATGCCTGTCCGTCATTTTTACTCACAGTGTTCCCTTGTTCAGGTATACACCATGCCCTTTCTTTCTTTTCTTTTCTCTTCTTTCTTTTTGTGAGGGTGTGTTTAAGGTCATGCCTCCGGGACCCGTGCGAAACAATTTAACGTCATGTGCCCTGAACATGCACTATGGTTTAAGGTCATACAGTTGGACCGTAATGGTGATGGATGGCAGTCTATGAAGGCTATGGAGTGAGTATGGTGGTGGTTTGGCTCACTTGGGAGATGGCTCCAGGCTACCTATGAGAGATGGACGACGTTTGAAATGTGAGTGAACGATGGTGACCCACTAACTTACAACCAGTATGGATGGCGGGATGGTTCGCCATTTTGTGAGCATGGGTGAGACTCATTGGAGAATGATGTAGGGTGATGAACTCATGGGGAGGTAATGAAGGTAATGCGTGCACACTAATAGGTAGGTTAGCAAAGGCGTGCGTGAAGCGTAAAGGCATGTGGGCGAGGTTATGGTCATGCCTCCTGGACCAGGGCAAAGCAGTTTATCATCATGCGGCCAGGATGTGCACTACTGTTTAAGGTCATATAGTTGGATCGTGGTTATGCAGTTTTAAAGTCATACAACTAGGACTATGCAGTTTAAGGTCGTGCAACTTGAAATCCGCTACAGTTTAAAATCATATAGTTCGAACCATGGTGTTGTGCAGTTTAACGTCATGTGACCGGGACGTAGACTATGGTTTAAGGTCATATAGTTTGGACCATGCAATTTAGGGTCGTGTAACTAGACCTTCGCTACAGTTTATGGTCATATAGTTTGGACCGTAGTTATGCAGTTTAAAGTCATACAACTAGGACCATGCAATTTAAGGTCATGCAACTTGACCTCCGCTACAGTTTAAGGTCATATAGTTTGGACCGCGTAGTTTAGGGTCGTACGTCTAGACCAGGGCTGTGCAGTTTAAGGTCAAGCAGCATGGACCGTTGTGTGGATTGCCTTGTAGGTGGAGCTCCATGAGGAATATGCCTGTAGATGGTAATCTGACTCCCTGGGGATAACATGGCTAAGACCATTTACAAACTGAGGGCTAGATGGAAATGGTGACCGGATGAAGGATGACCAGCATAAATGGACCTTGCTGTGGTTTTTAAGGGGGTAAGGCACTCTCTAGGGTGAACGAGGTGATTTTATGACCTGCGATCGGACTCCCTAGAGATAAGGTAGCTTAGTGTGAAGTTACCCACTGGGCATTAAGGAGGTGAGAATGGCCCTAACTTCATTGAGGATGATGGGCTGCAGTATGGGTGTGACTCCTAGTGGGGGATGACGGACTACTTATGACTCTATTGGGGAGGTCATTTGTTTAGGTGCAATGGCTTGGGTGCAAGTCCACTAGGGATAGTGGTAGGGCATACATTGCTTGAAATACCGCCGATGCCATGTGTAGAATTGATGGTTTGTTGCGAATTTTCAATCGGCGTTGAGTTCTCACAACACAACCAGCGCTGTTCAGCTGACGTTGTGAATGACCCGTGATAGCATCTGAAGTCAACTGCTGCTGAGTTAACCGTCGCTAGGGTCGTTTCGGAGACACACCCGGTACTAAGTCAACCGACGCTAAGGTTGTACTTGAAAACACACCCGACGCTAAGTCAACTAGCGTGACGGTTGTTTGGAAATTTACCCAGCATTGGGGATGGATTAGGAGACACGCCCGGTGCTAAGTCAACTGACGCTAGGGTTGTTTTGGAAATCCACCTAGCGCTATGTCAATCGGCGCTGGGGATGGATTTGGAGACACGCCCTTGTACTAGGGTTGTTTTGGAAATACACCCAGCATTGCTTCAACCAGCGCTGGATTGATGAGAGTTACCTCGAGCCTCGTCTAAAGCCCGACCCGGCTTATTGTCGCTTAGCTTCCCTTGGATGCAACTAGACTTCCCAATTTGTGAGGGTCATTCGAGGGCAGTGTAGTCTATATAACGGGGTAAATCCTGTTTTCCCTTATTTTCACCAAAGGTAAAAAAAACTTAAGCACAAGATTTCTTTAACCGTGAGGAGAGAGCGCTCATTTGTAGTTTTCGGCGAGCAGTTAGACTTCAGCAATAGTCTCTGCGAGGAAGGTGCTTCGGCAGGCAGTAAGCTTCCGGTCAAGGGTCTTGCTGAGAAGAATTTTATTGAACAAACTTCACCGAAGAACTGGCATGAGACGCTTCTCGAAGCACTGTGGGCTTATCACACTACTATAGGAAATGCTATTGATTCCACTCCTTATTCTCTGGTTTATGGGGGTGAAGTAGTTTTACCTCTCGAAATACAAATCCCTTCATAACAAGTAGCTATTCACCAGGAAATAACCGAAGATGAGAGAGTCAAGCTCCGGTATCAAGAACTGGATGAACTCAATGGAAAGAGGCTAGAGG
>NW_006497889.1:1828153-1941121 GCF_000471905.2 Amborella trichopoda
AAGATCCACTCATTCACCTGTGGTGATTTAGTCTTAGCCGTCAAGAGGCCTATTGTTATGCATGGCCAGCATAAAGGGAAGTTTGAGCCTAAGTGGGAAGGTCCCTTTATAGTAAAAAAGGTCTTGCGCAACGGGGCCTACATGCTAGCACATTATGGTGGAGAAGAGGCGATGTCCTCCTATAAATGAGCGATACCTAAAGAAGTATTATCTGTGATGCGTATTCAAAAGAAAGGGACTCAACGCGAAAACAAGTAATATAGTCCAAACAAAATGCTAACTTGTTTCTTTTATATTGTAGTAAAAATGAGTTACAAGTTACAAGAACCCATTACTATGGAGGTTACAAGTCTCTTGCATCCGAGGATAAGAGGATGGTTACAAACCAAAACTTGTGCTTTTGCTCTTACATTTGAGAGTAAGACGAAGAAGCAAACCCACAAAAGGAAGGACCTTCTCATGAAGAAGAAGCGAAACCATTAAAGAAGAAGAGAAACCACTTGGAGAGTTAGCTTTAATTCATCTGACGAGTAAGAGGATGGTTACAGGCCAGAAGACAAAGCAAAGCCACTCCAATAAGTTAGCCTTAGTTCATCCGATGTGTACGTCAAACATACAAGCCAGATACCTCATCTGAAGTGTATGTCGAACATACGAAATAGGATCCATTAGATGTGTATATCAAACATACAAGAGGGGCTGCCCTGGCAAGGAGCTGGCCTATGACAGAAAGGATGCCCTTCCACATAACAACATGGACCTCACAGTTATTCTGGAGGATTTGACTTCCAATAGGTACCACAATCCATGACCCATCCGTCGCCACTTTTTACCGGCCCATGGACATTGTCGTACGTAGCTCATAGCTGAACGTGGCGAACCCTGCACGTGACTTACCGACACATGCAAGCATCAATCTTTACATCATAATAAGCCACATGTGTTGATCAGCACCGATTGAAGCCAGCACCGACTGAGTCCTCCACAGGCCAGCACCGTTTGTGTGCCCAACCCCTAGCGCCAGCTATTTTGCTTGAGGGTTGGCACCGGTTGTATCAGCATTCCAAATCATCAACGCTGGTTACCTTAGCACCAGTTGGACTTCTGTTAGCGTCGGTCATGTTGCGACTGTTCGCCTCCCAAGACTTCTCATTTTTGTGCCTCCTTAAATGGTCACAGGATTTTCAAGGACGATGGTTCACCTCCAGCAACCGTACGCCTTCCTCGCAACGGTTCACCTTCAGCAACCGTACGCCTTCCCCACAACGTTTCACCTCCTGCAGTCGTACGGCCCACCTCCTATGACCGATCGTCTTTCATCGAAATTGCTCCCACATGGCAAAAAACTCACAGGAAAACTTTCCCGCCTATCATTTTTAGCTTGGAATTCACCAGAATCACATCGAAAGGCTTCTGCAGACTTCACCTAAGTCGCCGAGAAATGTCTGTGACACCACGAAAGTGTTAGAAAACTTTCACAACCAAGGGAAACGCCTTAAACCCCGGGAAATCCCTCAAGACGTGCGAAAATACTCACTGATGTTTTTCTCGCCTCTTCCCCAAAGAAAAAACTATAGCCGGAGCCTCCTCTGCTTCTCGAAAAGATTATCGAAAAGCTCTCCTTTCCCTGCTACTTTCTCTGCAAACCTTGACGACATGCTTAGTGTGATTCAGCGATGAAATCATGAAGAAACATCAAGGAACAACCACAAAATCGATCCGAAGTCTTCAAGATTCATCCAAAATTCAAGTCTAATGATCATGGTTTCAAAAGATGATTCATGACTCGAAGTTGGTATCAAAACGATCACCATGACGAGCCCTATAAGAAAACAATAATATTTCAACAAAAGGGAATTAGAACAACCCCAGGTCAATCAGGAAAGATCACAAGTTCTCAGGCAGTAGTAGGGACTGTTCTGAAATTCCACACATTATTAAGCAAGTGCAAAATAGTCCTTTTGCACCCATTTTTAGAATTTCTTTTAATTTATTTAAATTGTAATTATCTTCAATTCTAGGTAGTTTTTGGGCGTACAACCATGTTTTAGCCCAATTCTATATAAGCAGGCAATGCCTCATTGTAGAAAGGCCCGATTAATTTAAAACTAAAAAGAAGTTGCTGATCCGTGGAGGAAGTTGCAAAAAAATCAGCAGCAGCACGCTCGTTCGAGCAGCTAGAACGCGATGCTAGCATACCCGATTGGCACGAAACCAATTGCATTATGTGCATGAGGTCCGAGGTTATCTTTGGTTCGAACCTCGCGTATGACTCGAGTGGGCGACCCACGAGTGTGACTCGAGTGGGCGACCCACGAGTTTTGTGCTGAGACCGTGGGGTTTTCGCCTCTCTGTGTTGAGCCTCTAAGGATAGAGACCTATGGTGTAGGAATGTGGGGGTAGCCTTATGGCGACCCACAGAAGCAATGGCAGCTTGTTTGCCTTTTTCAGAAAGGGACTGAGCAGCCTTCCATCGTACCTCAAAAAAATGACCGATACGTGACTCGCCGGTGGCAGGGTGCATGCTGTGTGGGGCAACATAAGTGCTGCCCATGCAAGGCGCCTTGTTGGAATTTCTACTAGAGCGAAGAGATGGGGAGTAAGGGACCTTCAAGTCCCTCCTCACACCAGTCCAGGTTAAGACCTGAGAGCTAGACAAGGGGTCTTTGCTCAAGAGGATGGTCGGGAATGAAGCCGAAGGACTTTGTTCCCTAGGGACACTCTCGAATAAGGGGATAAGAAAATCCTTGATCTGGATGAATGGGTTATAGAACCTAGCAGCCATACGTGAATGTGAAAAAGATGATGAAAGCAGATAAAGAAGAAACTAGCCAAACAAGAACGATTCGACTAAGGGGCAGTAAGTCCTCAGTGGAGTCGCCAAGCTGGTTAGGTGACTCGATTTTGCCCTCCAGATCCCTGGGGGATCGGGCGGCTCACATCTCGGGCTTCGAGGAAGACCCGGACATTCGTGAGATCGCTCTCTCAGGAACCTTATTCGAAAACAGGGGTAGGTGTTACCAACCGGTGAGAGAGGAATTTAAAAGGTGGGTTCGGGACTTACTCGGGCTAACTCGCGTGGGCTCCATCTTAACGAAGAAAGCCCCCGAGTAATAAAACTGGTTCAGAATCGCCTCCCTTGGCTCGTATTCTTCTTATTTTCTACTTTTTTGCAATCACCAACATATATGGCAAAGGTTACAGGACAGGTGGGTTGGACCTCACCCTTTTCCTCTTTGATGAGTGTACACAAGCATGCACATTCAAGAAGAAGAAAGAAAGACAGGGGGAGAGAAGAATTCGACCTAGCAAGATGATCAGAGCAACGACTAAGCTAATGGATATTTGGCCTAACGTGGTGGCGAAACGGGCTCGGTAACTGAGAGCGGCTCACAGAATCGCTATTAAACGTTATTGCCGATACTGACTAGCTAGGCACGATGGTCGGTCTGTTGTGGCAGTAATGCGGGCCAAGCGAACCTTGCGCAACAACATTATGGCTAGACGATAGAATTGCCATGAGATGCTAATCTCAATCCCTCTTGATCGAATGAGAGAGCAGCGGAGGAATGGTCAAAGAGAAGAAGGGGATAACCGAAAGGAGAGAGAAGAAGGAAGAGGAGATGCAGTCGACGCTAGACATCACCGACTGTTTCAGAAGATGGGAGAGAGAGGAAGCAGTCGACGCTAGGCTTCATCGACTGTGTCAGATGAGAAGAGAGGAGGGGAGCTAACTGGCGCTTAGTCTTGCCAACTGTTAGAAGAAGAGAAGGAAAACCAGTTGGCACTAGGTCTCACCGATAGATGGAAGAAGAGAGAGAAGACCAACCTACACTGGGCCTCACCGACTGGTAGAGAGAGAAAAGACAAATGGCGTTGAGCGTCATTGACTGGTAGAAGAAGATAGAGAAGACCAATCGATGCTAGGCCTCGTCGACTGATAGTGAAAGAGAGAGGAAACCAATCGACACTAAGTCTTGTCAACTGATAGACAAAGAGAAAGAATATCAACCTACGCTAGGTCTCACCAATTGATAGATGAAGAGAGAGAAAGTTAATCGGTGCTAAGTCTCACCAGTTGACAGAAGAAGAGAGAGAAGGCTAATTGACGCTAGGTCTCGTCAGTTGATAGAAGAAGAGAAAGGAGGTCAATCGGTGCTAGGTCTCGTCAATTGTTAGAAGAAGAGAGAGAAAGCCAACCAACACTAAGTCTCGTCAGTTGATAAAAGAAGAGAGAGAAGGCCAACTAACATTAAGTCTCACTAGTTTACAGAAGAAGGGAGAGAAGGCCAACCAACGTTAGGTCTCACCTGTTGATAGAAGAAGGGAGAGAAAGCCAAATGACATTAGGTCTCGCCAATCGATAGAAGAAGGGAGAGAAAGCCAACCGGCATTAAGTCTTGCCAATTGACAGGGAGAGAAGAGAGGGAGAGATAAGAGAGAGTGAGAAGATAGAGAGAAGAGAGAGAAAGAGAAAGGAGAGAGAAGAAAGAGAGAGGAGAGAGAAGAAAGAGAGAGGGGAGGAGGGAGAAAGTTGCCTGCTTGAAGGGTACCAACCCTTTTCTTCTCTCTCCTCTCTCTCTCTCCAAGACATACTCATAAGCTCAAGCAAGGAAACCAAATTTTATTGAATCTTCCAAGAATCCACTTAAGACTGAGAGGTGGTGGGGGGTCTGCGTGTTTTTACAATGAGGCAGTGCCTGTTTGTATAGAGTTTGTGCCCAAACATGGGTGGATTGATCAAAATTAAACCTAATTGTTGAAAATTAGATTTAATTGAATTAATATAAATTCTAAAAATGGGTGAAAAAGGAATGTTTTGCCCCTGCTTAACAATGTGTGGAATTTCAGAACAGTCCTTGTGGTTGCTTGAGAACTTACATGATCTTCCGTGGTTGACTTGGGGTTGTTCTGATGCCCGTTTGATCGAAATATTATTGTTTTCTTGTAGGGTTTGACATGGCGATTGTTTTGGTACCAACTTCGAGCCATGAAACATGTTTTTGAGTCATGATCATGTCCTTAATGTTTTTTTGTGATTTCTTTGTTGTAACGCACTAAGCATGTCATCACGATCGTGCGAAAACAATCGGAACGTGATTTGGAGCCCGAACGAAGATTTCACAACTTTTGAGGTTTGGCTGGAATCTAGAATCTGGCAGCCAGAATTTCAATAAATTCGTTGGCTTCGTGCATGAAATTTGACCATCCATCACTTACGTAGTTCGGTCTAATGATAGCCCTGAACCTTACGCACATAATGGAATTGGTTTTGCATCGATCTGTTGTGAGAGCATCGTGATTCGGTTCATCAAATGAGGCGTGTCGCTGCTGAATTTTCTGCAATTTTTTCACAGATAGGCAACTTCTCTCTAACTTTTCTCCTTGCTTGGATATCGTCTCGGGGCGTGCCACATATCGAATTGTTCGTCTTGATGAGACAAATACGCTCACCAAATTTGGGAGCGATCCGATTTGGAACAAGAGAGTTACGGGCCCCGAAATTGACTACCCATGACTATAAAAATAACCACCTTTGATGGTGTTTTGGTGCAGTGAGGCCATATGGGAATAGTGTGCGACCTCTCATGTTTCAATATTTTGCTCATATGTTTTTTCTAGAGTGTCTGATCAAGCCGAAACTTGGACCATATGGATTTTTGACCGTGCCGGATCCAATGACTATGGTCCCATAGTGATTTGAGACACCGAAAATATAGCTCCAGTTGTAGGGTTCGTTTCAAGGTGTTAGAGGCCAATTTTCTGAAAACTGTTTCTTTGTGTTCACTGCCGTAGACATGTCTGATCATGATGACACTTGACAAGTGGTCATTTGAAGTACTGATGATGATGTTGAGCAATTATGGGGCCATTCTGAGACTGATAGGAATATTCCACTGTTTTGTAGGCTTTATTGACCTGCTTCCTACCGGGGACCAAGGTGATGAAAAATACATGCAAACACATATCTTTAAAGATGGTAATCATGGCTCGTTGATAGGTAGCACCTACACTTCTCAATCCGAATGGTATCATTGTATAGTAGAAAACCCCTTTAAAGTCAGGAAAACTATGGCCTCCTCATCCTCCAGTTCCATCCTTATGTGATTGTACCCTGAATACCCATCCATGAAGGAGAAGATTTGACAATGGTTTGTGGAATCAATAAGAATTTTTGTGAATGGTAGTGGGAAGTCATCCTTTGGGAAAACAACATTTAGATCACAAAAATCAATGCAGACCATGATTTTCCCATTCTTCTTCTTAACTGGCACAATGCTGGCAAGCCATTTCAGGTACTTGATTTCTCGGATAAATACTACTTCCCTAAGTCTACTCACTTCAGCATCGATCTGCATTTCAAGATCCAACCGGAACCTTCTCGATTTCTATTTTACAGGCTTGAAGGTTGGGTCAATACTGAGCCGATGTACTGTGACTTGGGGATCGAGACCGGGCATGTCATGATAGTGCCAGGTGAAGACGTATTTGTTTGCTTGGAGGAAGGTGGTGTAGTTTTATTTTTCATCGAGCGACATGTTGATCGAAATGAAAGTCGACCTTAGGTCAGTCTCATCTCCCAAGTTTATCTCCTCCAACTCATTGGTTGTTGCCTGTCTGCCTTCTTCCCACACTTCAGGGGCTTCCTAAACTTCTCCTTCATTGACAGATGGTGAATACCCTGACCTCCGAGTTTTTAGGTACCCATGCTTTGGACATCGCCACCTCAAATTGAGCTTTGATTGTGTAGAGCATGGTCACTACTTCAACTGCTTGCCTACTCGAGGAGGGGTCAACTTCAAGAAGAGGGAATTCATGGGGTTGAGAGAGTGGATTCTGAAGGACTTGGGTCAATTGGGGAGAGAAGGGCTCTGAGAGTGTAACATGAGCGTTCTTTGATTTGCTGATCATAGAGACAACCACCATGTGATCCCTAGCTTTAGGATCACCATTTCGAAGTACTCTTGGATCTGCCATGGGCTTTAGTGAGATGGTAGGTTGAGAGTTCGAAGATGGTTTGGTGTATGGAACTAATAGTGGTCCCGAGTATTTGAGGACTGGTGGTGGATTAGTGGGGCTATTTGGGTATGGGATAAGTGGCAGACCAAGATACTTTAAGTGTCTGGCCTGCTGAGGTTTCTGCATGAGTGGCTGCAATTTCCTCCTTGACCTTAGGTCAATTTGGTCAGCCTCGACGACTCCTGCATCATGTGACATGCTTCGTGTGAGTAGAAGTTTTGCCCTCTCAACTCTTTCAGCCGATGCTCGAGCTCGAGCTCAAGCTTAGGAGGCCACTGCGATTTCTCGGGCTTAAGGTCCCTATGTTGCTTGATACGATCCTCGGTAATGAGAGGAGACTTCTTGTTGGCTTGGGCCACCATCTTTTTTAGCTGTTTTCGTTGCCACCTGCTAATGTTACAGCTTTTAGGTCTTTGTCAAGAGCCTCAAAGTTTAGGCATTCAAAAGTCAAACTTGCAAAAGACGTGTTGGAAGAAGTAGAAGAAGGGGTAGAAGGGTTAAGGATAAAAGAAGAAGAAGGGAGAGAGCTTTTATGGTCATCACTCGATTTGGACCGAACCAGGTAGCTTTTAACATCGTCACTGGACTTAGACATACGCAGGGGATCTTTTAGTCTTTACCCTACTTGGACCATTAGGGGGTACTTTTAATGTCATCACCCTTGTCGTACGTGTGCAAGGGATCTTTAAGGTCTTTACCCTTTTAATGTCGTCACCCTTGTAGGACGTATTGAGAACTTAAGCAGAGGAATACTTAGGAATGCCCTCTTAACCAGGCTGCGGGTCTTGGTCGTTACAAGCAACTGACTTGGGGAAGAAATCTCGTAATGACGATAACGAAGGAATGGGCTCTAGGAACTCCTCCTCAGTTGGGGGCTGAAGGGTTCTTATCCTTCGACGAGCAGCCCTTGGTACTTGTATTTCCTTACCCCTTTTCTTGGCCATCGTAGGTTCATTGGGTTCACGAGGCTTTGGAGCTTGCCTTGTTTGGCGAATCGCCTCCCTTCTCATGGATTTCATCTTAGTCCATCCTCAATAAATTTGCCATGATTGGGAAGTGGAGGGTTCGCTCAAACCAGAAAATCCAGGCAGTGCGTCGTCATAGGAGGTCTGCATCTGAGTGACCTCTTGTGTTAGAGACTCAAAGGCTTGAGAATCATCTTTTGGGATGTGGGCGGTGAAGGCGAAGCACATATCCAGATCATGGCCACATATCTGGTGGTACAGGAACTAGAGATGCTTGATCCCTCGAGCAATGCATCTAGGCTGTCTCGATGGCTGCGGTGTGATGAACGCTGCTGAATCATCATATAGAACATTGCCTTCAGAAGGTCTGATTGTAGTTCCTCAAGATAATCGTGTTGGAAGACATTTTTCATCATCATGGGTCCCTGGTCAATAAAGCCTAAAAAATAGTGGAAATTTCGACAGTTTCAGAATGGCCACAGAAGTGGCCAAGATCTTCATAAAGACCCTCAAGAGTATCTTGCCAAGTTTCATTGCATTCCGATATGTTTAAGTTAGTGCAGACTGAGAAACAGTTTAGGTAGAATCAACCTCTAACACCTTGAAACGGACCTCTACAACTAGAGCTACATTGTCAATGTCTCAATTTGATGTGGGGACCACTTCCATTGGATCCAGCATGGTTGAAAACCCCAAAGGGTCAAATTTTAGCTTGAACAGATATTCTAGGAAGAAGTTATAGGCAAAAGCGCGAAACAAGAGGAGCCCCACGCTATTCTCGTGCGGCCACCCTGCAACTCAACTCCCTTAAAGGAGTAGTCACAAACAATGACTTTCGATGCTCATATATCATCAGTATCAAGTTGAATTGTGCTCAAATATTGTGAGCGTGTTCGTCTCATTAAGACGAGCATTTTGAGATGTGGCACGCCCCGCGACGACGTCCGAGTGAGAAGAAAAGCTAGAGAGAAGTTGCTGATCCGCGAAGAAAGAGCATGAAAATCAGCAGCATCGTGCCTCTCTCGAGTGGTCAAATCACATCGTTCGTGAGCCCGATCGACGTGAAACCAATTCTATCGCGGTCATAACGTCTAGGGCTATCTTTAGTCCGAACCCTGTACATGATATCAGTCGGATTCTGCACATGAAGCTGACAATTCCATCTCTAAAATTCTAGATTCCGACTAAAACTTCAAAGTTGCGAGCCTTTCACTGATGGCGACTCCAGCGCCGCCTGCGAGAGGTCATGGCAACACCTATTGCCATCCGCGAGCTTCATTCGTTTGCTCGGTGCCTATTGTCGTTTGCAAGCCTTCTTCATGTGCTCGGTGCCTATCGCCGTCCGCAAGCTTCCTTCTTGCGCTCGTTGCTATCGCTGTCCGCAAGCCTTCTTCGTGAGCTTGGTGGCTATCGCGGTCTGCGAGCTTCCTTCGTGCGTTCGATGCCTATCGCCGTCTGCAAGCCATCTTCGTGTGCTCGATGTCTATCGCCGTAGTGTTTAGCGCCGTTCAAGGGCCATGACACTGCCACTCCATGGTTATGGGTGGTGACGCTTAGCGCCGTCAAAATCCCATCTCTTCGCCGTCTCATACATTTTCTTCATTCACTTCTCACTTGATCGAGGGTGGACTGAGTCTAGTGTTGCCATAGTGGTTTGGCTATCGAGCAGTATTGCCATCGTGTTGGTCCCAAGTACCAAGCCCGTCCTGCTGCCACAACAGATTGGGACAATCATGTCGACCTTGGTTTCTAGTAGTATTGTCGTTGCACCGGTCCAAAGTATCGTGCCCATCTTGCTACCACTTTGAGTCGTCATTGTACTGGTCCAGCTATCATGCTAGCCTCGTCCCCTTGTCGAGTACCCTCTTCTTTTCTCATCTCATTCAAACCTTCCACTTCATCACCCTAACTTCTCACATTTTTCACCATACGAATGTGCATTGCCCTAAGACAAGGGTGGGCCTTTTAGCCCACTTGTCTTGTAAATTAACCATAGTAGTGTTTTATAGAAAACAAGAAGATTGCAGGTCAAGGGAGGATATTCCGAACCAGCTGAAGTAGTTGGGGGCCTTTCCGTCATGATCTAAGAGGGCACCCATGCGAGTCAGCCCGAGTAAGTCACGGACCCAGGTGAGGTTGGTCCCCACCTCACATCCAAAATTCCTCTCTCACTAGTGGGATACCTGCCCTTGTTCTTGAACAAGGTTCCCAAGTGAGAGATCTCAAGTCCCGGGTCTTCCGAACCCGAGACACGTGTCATCCGATCACTTAGATCCGGGGAGGTGAGATTGAGGCACTTAGCAAGCTTGGCGATTCCATTGGGGACTTATTACCCCTTCGTTGGTTCGCTCTTGTTTGATCAGCATCTTCTTTCACTTTCTGCATTACTTTCTATGGCATCTGGGTTATTCAACCTGTTCATCCGAGTCAGGGATTTTCTCATCCCTGCACTCATAACTGTCACAGAAAAGCGAAATGCTCAAGCTTCCTTCCCTACACTCGTTATGAGTCAGGACTCACTGTCTGGCTCCCAGGTTCTTTCCTGGGTTGGTGCGAGAAGGGACTTAAAGGTCCCTGACTCCCCGCTTCCTTGCCCTGGTGGACCCACCACCAAGGCCCTTTGCATTGATAGCACATCTTCTACTGCACACGGCACGCACCCTGCTACTAGCAAGTCCCTTGCCAGTCATATTGCTGAGATACACCGGAAGGCTGCCCTAACTAAGTTGGCGAAAGGCAAGCAAGTTGCCGTCGCCCCTGAGGTTCACCATAAGGCAACCCCCCATACTCCTTCACCACTCCGAACCCGTATACCTAGAGGCTCGGCACACCGAGGCTGAGACCCTACCGCCTCCACCTCCCACACACAGCTAAAGGCTTGTGGTCCAACCACTCGAGCCACCCCTCGGGGAAAACTTCTTGCTGCCTTGAACTCGCGTTCAAGGCTAGGCCTTCTCGGGCCAAACCCTGCACCCGCCATTCATCCTATAGTTGGGGGCAGCGTTAGTTCTGTGTCAGCTCGAGCACATGAGGGTCGACCACTTCGTCTTCACTCTCACCACACACAGCTTCACTCTGTGAGAGATAAGTTACTACCCGGTCCCTCACAGACACAAGCTTGTGGGTCTTGACGTCCTAAGGTTGAATCAGTTGAGCAAGCTTGGGCTGACCCCCAAGTCACCCGAACGGCTAAGGGTGCACACACACCTACTTTGCAAGTTCCTTCATGATCCTAACTTAGGTGGAGTCATGAACCAGCTTCTTCTTCTGCCACTCTTCCTGCACCAGGCAAACACCTCGAGACCTAGTACTCAAAGGTTTTTTCTAAGAGTACCATCTTGAGTCAGCCGCCTCAAGTCAGACATGCACTCGGGGTCCCACAAGGGAATCCGAGGCAATGGCCTGCTGTCAGATTGGAGCCTGCAGCCTCTAAGGCAGCGACCAAGGTTTCCCCTATCATTGGACCCCATTCTTTACTCAGCTAATCGACATGGCCTCACCTACTCAAGAACTACGGGGCAGTCCTAGCCTCAGGCTCGGTTCTGAAGTGAGGTCCATAGCCGCCTCACGATTAAGCAAAAGAAAGGTCTGCAAATTCTGATCAAAGAAGCCCCCAAGGCAGTTGAGGTTACCACCTTTGGTGATCTCCTGCCTCGTAATCCCTTCTTCCCTCTATGGATCCCAGAGCCCGAGCCCGTCCAAGAGTATTGCTCGGTGATCATTGCCAAGAAGCCACGGTCTTAAGACCGTTAAGAACTGATCCTCAAAGGATCGGCGTACAAGGCTCGAGTCTAGCCGGGGCATGCTAAGCCCCTGTAGACCGACTTGCCATGCATGACTCGCCAACCTTGGCCGTCCACTACTCGACTTGGCTCTGACCTTTCAGAAGAAACGGTCAGTGCCATGATGATTACTGAGGTGGACGATGCCCAAGAAGAGCAGATGAACAGGTTCGCAGTAATGATGTAGTCCATCCTCGCCATAGCCTTCGTACATTGACCAAGTGTCCTTTCCCCTGAACTATCAAAAAGGGAAGCTCCCTTTGTTCAACAGTACTATGTCCCCATAGCAGCATACCGCCCACTTTCAAGCGGTTTGTGACAGAAGGCGACTGATGGGTGACTCCTCCTCCATCAGCTCGTTGAGACTCTTGAAGGGCCAGCCTTTTAGTGGTATGCTCGGCTGCCTCCTAATTCAGTGCACACCTGGCAGGAAATGGAGCAGTTGTTTTACCAACGCTTCTACGAATTCCAAATGAATGTGGAGACCATCAAGTTCCTTACTCTGATTGAAGACCCTGGTGAGCCGATTGACAAATTCATCGCCCGATGGAGAGAGCTGGAAACCTTCCATGCCACTCTCATGACCGAAAAAGAAGTAGTTCAAACCTGTATATGGAATATACTGCCCGAGATCGTCCTACATCTCAAGGCCTCCAATCCACCCTCCATGTCAAAGCTCATCGCTAAAGAAGTCCGTATTTAGGGTGTGTCCAAACACCATGGCGGATCTCGTTAGCAACCCTCTTGCTCGAACTCCCACTCCAACTATTGGGGTAACTAGTAGAAAGCCGTGATCACTGCAGCTGTCACTATGACTAACACTAACAAAGTCGCTCCTCAAACCCTGGACCTCTCCAAGGCACAAACGTCTCAGGTCGGGGGCAAGCAGCAGTCCTACAACAAGATCCTGCCTCTCAAAAATATAAATCGAAGTGACTTCTGGATCCAGCACGATAATAAGGTGTACCCTTTAGATAAGGAGTGGGCTCCTGCACTACTACGACTACTACTGTAGCAAAACATGATCCAGTTGCTGGAGGTCAACACCGCAGAGCCGGCTGGGCAAGAGACAAATGAGAGGTACTGCACCTGTCACAGGAAAGTAGGCCACCCCACTCAAGCCTGCTATAAGCTTAATGACACTCTTGAAGCCCTTATTAACAAGGGTTAGATAAAGCTCGAAGAGTTAAACAAAGCGTTCGGGGCAGCTGAGGCTTATCATAAAGTGACAATCCAAGAAGATGAGGGGGCACACGCTTTCCTCTGTGCATTATTTTCCATAATGCTCGACAAGGGACACATCACGTCAAATTCGACAAGGCAGCCCAAGTATCTGCCTCTAGGAACTAAGAACCTTTGGCGCTCGCATCACTTGATACGACGCCATGACATGAGTGAATGCACTGGCTTCCATGAACTCTTGGCAAAGAAGATGCAGCAATGCCAGGAAGCTCATGGTAACTTAGAAGGACGCTCTCAAGTCCCTCTTCCACCAGTGCAAGAAGAACTCCTGACGCAAGCCTCAGGAAGCACTAAATTAGACCCTCTTCGAGGTGATGCTCCAACAGGGTCTCGTCACTCCTAAACCCGCCAGGCACCCTAAACACCTGGCCCAGGGTACGAAAAACCTCTGGTGCCCATATCATCAAGTATGAGGCGATGAGCTGACAAAATGCTTTGGGTTTGAAGCTATGGTCACTCAAAAGGTGCAGGAAGGCCACATCATTTGTGTCGTTCTCCCAGAGTGCTTCCAAGTCGTCAGTCCCATCCAAGAGGAAATCCCACTACAAGCCCCCTATGAGCATGCACTATACCCTTCAGAGCCCTCGACTTCTCAACCTTGGGAAGTCTACCATGGGTGAAGTAGGCTCAAATCCTTGAAGCGTGAGGCAGTCCACCAAGCTAAGACTACTCATCAGCTCGATAGGGTGAACCAAACCCCTCAGCCACCAATCAAGGAAGAGTTTCTCAGGCCCCTTCCTCCACTGCCAACCTTACAGGACTTCATGCCAGGCACAGCTCGCCTCGTCCTGTCGTCAAATCAGACGAATGTCCCTGAGTCATCAACACCTCGGGAGATGTCCAATATGGGTGAGGACGCTAAAAGCACCCCCCAATGATCAGAGTCGGGGCAAGATCTAAAATACCCCCTGCACACGTCCAATTCAGGCGACGACGTAAAAAGCTGCCCAAAACGATCTAACTCTTCTTCTCCCTCCTCTTCTATTTCTTTCGCAGGTGCAGCTCTGCAATGCCCAGACTTTGACACTCTAAACAGAGAGCTCGGAGGCACCAGCTTTACTAGGTCGCAGTAAAAGAGCCTAAGAAAGATACTGACACAAGCAGCTGGATTCTTAACAGTCGTAGACTCCTTGTCAGCCCGAGCTAAAACCGAGCCACCTTCAAGCTCCTCGTCCAAAGAGGCCTCCCACATGGTGCAGCTATTGGAAGTACCATCTAGCACGGGGAAAATGAGCCTAAGATCGGGAAAGAAGCTACAGCCCACACCTTAAAAGCTCAAGATTCTCAAGTTTCCTGATCTTTCACTTTTCCTTAAGCCTAATCCTCAAACCTCTACATCCTTAATACAAATACCTATTGCCTCCCCATCAGCCCAGGACGCACCGGTTGAACAACAAAGTCAACCAGTGTCACAAACAAAAACTCAACCAAAGCCTGTTCCTAAGCCTACCCTACCACCTACACCAATGACTGGATGAGGAACACAGAAGACTAATGAGGATAAAGTGAAATACGATATAATTGAGCACTTGAGAAAGCTTCCAGCCCTCCTAAGTATCTATGATGCCCTTCTACTGTTTAGAGACCATTGTATGGCCCTAACACAAGCTCTTTCTAACCTAGAGGTGTACGAGACTGAAGTGGAGCCTATTGAGGTCGACCTAGCCATCCTGAGTGGGTGCTTGGTAATCTCTTTTTCCGAAGATGACCTTCAGTTGGGAGGAAAATTTCACGATCGCCCCCTCTTCATGAATGGTGAATTACATGCTTGCCCTATCAACCAGATTATGCTAGATGGAGGGTTAGCAGTCAACCTGATCCTAAGAAGGATCCTCACCCGATTAGGATTAGGGTCTGACGACCTCACTCCTACCCACACCACCGTACAAGAGTTCAACCAATCCGGAGAAACGCCAGCTGGCACAGTGCGCCTTCGCCTCAAGATCGGTGACCTCAACAATTACGCTCAGTTCCATGTGATCGACACAGATACATTTTACAATGTCCTGCACAGCCGTCCTTGGCTTCATGATCAAGGGGTGGTTCCTTCCACGCTCCACCAATGCTTCAAGTACAGCCAAGATGGGAGACCACACACGATCTATGCTGACAAGATACCATTCCCTATGGCCAAGACTCACTATGCCATGCTAGGTACTATGTCACAGACTTTCCAACATCAGAAAAGTCAAAGGATGATGATTGGAAGCCTGTGAGAGAGACATGACCCTCTTCTCATGATCATATTGAAGACTTGGGGCGAATGATCATGGACATGTTCAAAGAAGAGGAAAGACAAGGCAAGATCCTCCCTTTGACTCCCATCTACCCAAGTATACCTTGCCACTTCTCCGAGGTCATGGTGTCATTTCCCAAAGATGGAGCTTCCCCCTCTACTTCTAATTCTCCAGAACAAAATGGCAAGTTAGAGGCAACTCCTGAGACTAAGGAAGCCATAGAGTAGACGTTCCAGCACTGAGCACCTATATGCCGGACCAGTAAAAGGTCTTGCACATCCCCATTGTTCTTTTAGAAGCAGAATTGGCACACCAACCACCAAGGAAGGTACTCCAAATTCCATCCTCCTTGAACAATGGGATCACTAGCAGGCAAGAGAAGGTCATACATCTCTCAGAGGCTCTCGAAGAGTTACAGGTGGACAAGAGTTAGCCCTTCGGCTCTCAGGAACAAGACCCCATGGCAGAGCTGAGAAGCAGGGTTTGTAGCTTCCATAATCAGTTGGAGGTTATGCGTGTCACTTCAAAGCACTTGAAGGAGTTTATCCTGAGACTAAGACTTATGACGAGCTCAAAAGCAATGCACCTCAAATGGAAGGCAAGACTCCCCCAGAATGGAGCATTTACAGCGAATAGGCTCAGCAAATCATGGGAACCATGAATTATGAGCCCCATGGTTAGGTGACTCGATCTTGCCCTCCGGATCTGGATGATCGGGCGGCACGTGTCTCGGGTTTAGGGAGACTCGAGACTTTTGAGATCGCTCTCTTGGGAATCTCGTTTCGAAAACAAGGGCAGGTATTACCAACCTATGAGAGAGGAATTTAAGGTGGATTCATAACTTACACGAGCAAGCTTGCATGAAACTCCCTCTTAAATATCGAAGAAAGCCCCCCAATAATAAAACTGGTCCGAAATCGCCTCCCTTGGCTTGTATGCTCCTATTTTTTATAATCACACACATGTGGCAAATATTATAAGGCAGATGGGTCAACAAACCTCACCTTGCCTCTTTGGTTAACATACACAAGCATGCACATTCAAAAGAACAAGAGAAGAATGAGAGAAGAAAGATGGGGAAGAGAAGAATTTGACCAGGCGGGGAGATCAACACAGCGACCAAGTCGATGAGTAATTGGCCTAACGTGGTAGTAAAATAGGCTCGATAACTTAGATCGGCTCAACAGGATTACTACTAGACACGATGGTTAGTTTGTCGTGGCAATAAAGCAGGCACAGTAATTTTGACACAATGATAATATTGCTAGACGACAGGACTACTATGATAGATTAATCTCAACCCCTCTTTAATCAAATCAAAGAATAACAGAAATAACATATATCGTAAAGAAAAAGCATTAGAAAAGTAAGATAAGAGAAGAAGAGAAAAGAAAGGAGGAGTGGGAAGTGAAAGAAAGAAAAATACGAATATGAGGGAAGAGAGAAAAACACTGACGACGCTAGGTGTCGCTGACTGTATTAGGCAACGACGAGGATGAGGACTCAGTTGACACTGAGCATTGCCGGCTTGGTTAGACAAAGAAGAGAGAGGTAACACAGTCGGTGCTGAGCATCACCAACTGTACTAGACAAAGAAGAGAGAGAAGATGCAGTCAACATTAGGCTTTACCGATTGTGTTAGAAGAGAAGAGAGAAAAGATGTAGTTGGCACTAAGCTTCGCCAAATATGTTAGACGAGAAAAGATAGAGGATGCAGTTGGTACTGAGTTTCACCAATTGTGTTAAATAGAGAAGAGAGAGAAGATGCAGTTGGTGTTAGGCTTCACCGATTCTGTTAGACGGAGAAGAGAGAGAAGATGTAGTCTATGTTAGGCTTTACCGACTATGTTAGACGAGAAGAGAGAGAGGATGCAATCGATGCTAAGCTTCACTGATTGTGTTAAACGAAAAGTAGAAAGAGAGATAAAGATGAGAAGAGAGAGATAATGATGAGAAGAAGAGAGAGAGATAAAGATGAGAAGAAGAGAGAGATAGAGAGATAAGGATGAGAAGAAGAGAGAAAGAGAGATAAAGATGAGAAGAGAAGAGAGAGAAAGATAGAAAGGGATGAGAAGAAGAGAGAGAAAAAGAGGAGGAGAGAGAAAGAAAGAGAGGAAAGAGAAAGAGGGAAGGAGACAGAAAAGGGGAAGAGAGATAAAGAGGGAAGGAGAGAGAAAGGGGGAGCTAAGAAAAAGAGAGGAGGAGAGAAAAAGGGGGAGGAGAGAGAAATAAGGGAATAGAGAGGAAGGAGGGAGGAGAGAGGAAGGGGTGGAGAGAGAAAGGGGAGGAGAGAGAAAGGAGAGGAGAGAGAAAGGTACCTTATTTAAGAGCATCAGCCCTTTTCTTCTCTCCCCTCTCTATCTCTCCAAGATGTACCCACGAGTTCAAGAGGAAATTGAAATTTTATTGATTGTTGTGTGAAATGAACCGAAGGTCCTTTACAATTTGGCTTTGCATACTTATATAGAATTGGGCTAAAACATGCGTGTATGCCTAAAAAATACTTAGAATTGAAGATAATTACAAATTTATTGATTTAAAAGAAATTCTAAAAATGGGTGCAAAATGACTATTTTGCCCCTGCTTAACAATGTGTGGAATTTCAGAATAGTCCCTGCTGCTGTCCGAGAACTTGCATGATATTTCATGACTTTTGATGCCTGTTTAATCGAAATATGGTTATTTTTGTGTGGTGCTTGGCATGCCGATTGATTTGATACCAACTTCGAGCCATGAATCATGTTTTTAAGCCATGATCATGAAACTTGAATTTTTGATGAATCTCTAAAACTTTTAATTGATTGTGTGCTCATTCCTTGATATTTCTTCATGATTTCTTTACAGAATGATACTGAGCATGCTGTCACGATCACGTTGCAACAAATGAAGCTCGATTTTGTGTCTAGACAAAGATTTAGTCGTCTTGAGTTTTTGGCTGAAATCTTGAAATCCGGCGGTAGGAATTTACAGCAGAATTGACTCCTCCATATGTGAAATCCAATTATTCATTGTAGGCGAGGTTGGGATCAGAGATGGCCATGGACTTTATGCACGTAAAGCAATTGGTTTCGTGTCAATCAGGTATGTGAGTGTCGTGATTTGGCCGTCGGAGTGGGGAGTGCTACTGCTGATTTTCTTCAACTTTCTTCATGGATCAGCAACTTCTCTCTATTTTTTCTCCCTGCTCGAGCATTTTCACGGGGCGTACCACCTATTGAACCTCTCGTCTCGATGAAACGAACACGCTCACCAAATTTGAGAACGATTCGACTATGATCAAGTGAGATATAGGCCTCAAAAGTCACTGCCTGTGACTGTGAAATCAGCCACCTATAATGGTGTTTTGGTGCTGGGTGGCCACACGGGAATAGTGTGCCGCATACCCCTTTTCGGCATTTTACCCATAACTTTGTCTTGGAGTGCCCGATTAAGCTGAAACTTTACTCAAAGAAGTTTTTGATGGTATCAGATCCAATAGCAGTGGTCCCACAGATGTTTGACGTACCAAAAGTATAGTTCTAGTTATGGGGTCCATTTCAAGGTGCTAGAGGTCAATTTTTTTGAAATTGTTTGTGTTTACTGTCTTAGACATATCTGATCACAATGATACTTGGAAAGTGTCCTTTTGGAGTTTTGAAAAAGATCTTGACCAATTTTGGGGCCATTTTGAGACTGTGAAAATTTCCACTTATTTTGTACGCTTTATTGACTTGCTTCCTTCTGTATTCCGCATCAAGGACCAAGGTACTGAAAAATGCATTCAAACAGCTTGTCCCACCGATTGTTGCACTTCAAGAGAAGTGAGAAGGAAAACATTCAAAAAATTTCCTTCGGCTTTATTACTTTGTTCTTCCTAGCCACATGACCACGTGAACGTCGAAGAGATTCATGCAATGGTGCAACTAGGATGGTTAGATGTAGGGATGCATTTTCTGAGGGTCCGTCTATGGAGACTTTAGGGGGAGAAGAGACTTTTTTGAGGGATCTTATCGAAGTCATCACCCTTGTGTGGACTGTTTGTGATTCTGAAGGTGAGGATTTTTTACGGACCTCGTCAGTAAGAATCGGGCCCATCTGGCAATGAGTGCCATGATGAAGGGCATTATTTTCATTTGGTCTGAGTTTCTCTGTCTTGGATAGATGAAAAAAGAGCCTTTGGTCGACGCTCATCAACATCGTGCACCAGTTGTCCTTGGTGGGTAGGGTCCCTCAATTTATCGAGATAACCAGCTTTGGGTACAACCACCCCTACCCACTGCTTTGCAGCTACGACAATCATCTGATGGTCGCTCCAAAGTCATGACTGACTTATCCTTCTTGGGGCGTCTTTTGTTTGTCGGAGTGGCTTTCTTGTTTGTTTGTTCAGCTGGAGAGCCTTTTGTCAGCACTTGTCTGTGTCATGCACCAGTTGTCCTTGGCGAGTAAGGTACCTCAGTTTATCGAGATAACCAGCTTTGGGTATAACCACCCCTACCCACTGCTTTGCAGCTACAACAATGATCTGACTGCAGCTCCAAATTCATGGTTGACTTAGCCTTCTCGAGGCATCTTTGACAGCTTGGAGTGTATTTGTAACCTCCTGGGAATGATGCTCTTCTTCATGAGACTTGTCTTACCTTCTTGGCGAGTATTCTATCTTTTGAGTCCTTCTTGCAACTGGACTCAGGCTGTCATAAGAGTTTTCTTAGAGCTCGTATTTTTGGATCCTGGTATTGTGATATCAAGGATTTTTTTTTTTTTTTGAGTGAGGGCTGAAGCCGCCTGTTGAGTCGAGCGTTGCATCAACCTGTTTATTGGTCCAAGCATCCTTTGTGGATTTTCACTTGAACTTGGGAAGCAGAGCCGTAGAGACGGTTTTCACCAACTTCTTCTTATTTGGGGCTCTTTTACCAATGACCTTATGGCCATGTGCACCCTTATTCTTCCATTTTTACTCACGATGCTCTTTTAGGTTTTCACCGTGCCCATTTTTTTTATTCACATAACTCTTTTACTCATGGTTTCATGACCATGCCCATCTATCATTTTTACTCATGGCGTTCCCTTATTAAGGTATACACCATGCCCGTTATTTCATTTTGTGACACCGTGTTTAGGGTCATGCCTTCAGGACCTGTGCAAAGCAGTTTATAGTCATGCGGTTAAGACGTGCACTATGGTTTAAGGTCATACAGCTGGACCATAATGGAGATGGATGGCAGTCTGTAGAGGCCATGGAGTGAGCATGGTAGTGGTTTTAGCTCACATTTGGGGAGATGGCACGAGGCTACCTATGAAAGATGGATGATATATGGATGGAATGTGGATAGTGGTGACCCACTAGCTTACGACGAGTATAGATGGCACGATGGTTCACCGTTTTGTGAGCATGGGTGAGACTCGCTGGGGAATGATGTAGATGATGAAAGGAATGGACTCACTGGGGAGGTAGTGAAGGTGGTGCGGGCACATGAACAGGCCGGTTAGGGAAGACGTGCTTGAAGATGCACATAAAAGGTGTGTGCGAGTATGTCGGGGTGAGTTTTAAGGTCATACCTCTGGGACCCGTGCAAAGCAGTTTATCATCATACGACCAGGATGTACACTGTGGTTTAGGGTCATATAGCTGGATCGAGGTTATGTAGTTTAGAGTCACGCAACTAGGACCATGCAGTTTAAAGTTGTGCAACTAGACCTTCCCTACTGTTTAAGGTCATATAATTTGGACCATGGTTATGCAGTTAGAGTCATGCAATTAGGACAGTGCAGTTTAAGGTCATGTAACTAGACCTCTGCTATAGTTTATGGTCATATAGTTTGAACCATGGTTATGCAGTTTAGAGTCATGCAACTAGGACTGTGCAGTTTAAGGTCGTGCAACTGGACCTCCGCTACAGTTTAAGGTCATATACTTTGGACCATGCAGTTTAGGGTCATGCATCTAGACCGCCGCTACAGTTTAAGGTCATATAGTTTGGACCGTACAGTTTAGGGTCATGTATCTAGACAAGGGCTATGCGGTTTAGGGTCATGCAGCACAAACTTGGGCCGTCATGTAGGTGAGACTTTATGGGGAATAGGTCTGTGGGCAGGAGTCTGACTCCCTGGGTATAAGACAGGTAGGACCAATGAGGGTTCCAGATAGGAAAGCTGACCTTATTGGGGAAGAGGTGAAAAATGTGGGTCTTTTGTATCCTTGAGGACATAATAACCAAGTATAAAGCAGACCACTGGGGATTGCAGCAGTAAAAATGACCCTAGCTCCACTAGGGATAATAGTATGCGTATGGCTCTCTTACTGGGATTGAGAAGTCATGTCCTGAGTTTAATGGACCTGGGTTCCACTTTGTCGGGGAATAGGTCAGAGTCAACGTGCAACTTCACTGGGGATAATAATGATAGGACACACACAACTTCGGCTTGGAGTAGGCAACGATAGGCTATTTAAAATACCGCCGGCTCTAGGTGCAACAACCATTATTTCTTGAGTACTCAGCCGGTCAGCCAGTGCTGAGGACGGCCTGTGCTATTGCTTGAACAAAGCCGACGCTGAGTTGCTAGACACACAGCCAGTGCTATGCTATTGCTTGGACACAGCCGACACTGTGGTTGGTGAAACACAGCCGGCTCTAGGTATGGATCGATATTTAAGCCACGACCTAAGCCCGGGTCTGGCTTGCTTGTTGGAATTTTACAAGTGGCAATGAGAGTTGCCTTGGACCTCAGGTTAAAGACCAACCTGGCCCATCATCGTTTGGCTTTCCAGGACACGATTGGAATTCCCAGTTTGTGAGGGGTGTTTGAGGGTAGTGTTGGCTATATAAGGGGGTAAAACCTCATTTTCCTTCACTTTTTCATCGAAGGTAAACAACTGAAAATTTTTAACGGTGAGCAGAAGGTGCCCGATAAAAGGTCAAGCAAGCAATGGGATTCCAGCAAGGGTTCAAGTTTCTAACAGGAGATCAAGGGTTCCGACAAGCCAAGGAGAAGTTTTTTTCGAGGATTGGTGGAGTTGCAGGAGTTTTCTAGTTTATCACAAGTTCTAGGAAGCAGGAGAACTCTGGCCATGACCTTCGAGGGTAAAAGAGGTGCGAAGTGCAGCAGTGGGCATTTTCGCAAGTTTTGGGAAGTTTTCCGGTGGTTTTAAGTGAGTGTTATCGACGATGTGGTAGCATTGCAGAGGTTTCCCGACATTGTTTTGGGTGACGTTTCGGCCAAGACGCAGGTAGGGAAAGTCTCACGTGGGTTTTCGACCGTATAGGAGAAGTTTCGGCGAGAAACCGAAGGGTCAGGGAATGAACAGTCACTGGAGGTGGATCGTCCCAAGGGTTTTTCGTCAGCAAAAAAGGAATTTCGATGGGAAAATCGAAAGGTCAGGGGAAGACGACTGGTCATAGGAGGTGAACTGTCGCAAGAGGAGGACGGTTGCGCTTGGACATTGTGCAACCATTAGGAAGGTGAAGGAACTTAAGCCTTGAAAACGAGGAGTCTCGGGAGGTGAACAGTCATGACAGAGCCGGCGCTGATAGAGGCACATTCGGCGCTGATCCTCAAGAAAGGCAGCCGGCGCTAGGAGTTGGGAGCACAGCCGGCACTGGCCTTTGGAGGACACTGCCGGCACTGGCTTTGGATGACACTCATGAGCACATGTGGCACGTCATGATCAGCACATGTGGCACACCATGATGCGCACAGTTCTGCTCGCATGTGGCAGTAAGTTACATGAGAGAATTGCGGCGCTCGGCAATGAGCTATGTACGACGATGTTCATGGGCCGACAAAGGGTGGTGAATGATGGTAAGGCATGGCTTGTAATACTTGTTGGAAGCCAAGTCCTTCAGCACAACAATGAAGTCTATGTTGTTCTGTGGAAGGGCATCCACTGTGAACCTGATATGCTCTCCATCATAAGCCAGTTCCTTGCCAGAGCAGCCTGCTTTGTATGTTTGATACACACATCGAATGAATTCTGCCTTGTGTGTTTGATATACACATCAGATGAGATATCTGGCTTGTATGTTTGATATACACATCGAATGAACTGAAGCTAACTTCTCCGAGTGGTTTCGCTTCGCCTTTTGGCCTGTAACTGTCCTCTTATGATGGCACTCGTCAAATGAATTGAAGCTGACTGTCCAAGTGGTTTTGCTTCTTCTAAGAGAGAAATTCTTTCTTGTGTTTGCTTCTTCTGGGGCAATTCTTTTAGCTTGTAACTGTCCTCTTATCCTTAAATGAAGTGACAAAACTACATATTTTGGTTTGTAACCGTCCTCTTATCCTTAGATGCAAGAGAATCGTAACCGTCCTCTAATAATGGGTTTTTTAGCTTGTAACTTGTAACTCGTTTTTTGCTGAAATAAAAAGAGTTAGACTTTGTTTGGACTGTCTAGCTTATTTTTGCATTGAGTCTCTTTCCTTTGAATATTCATCACGGATAGTATTTCTTTAGGTATCGCCCATTGATAGGGGCCATTGCCTCCTCTCCCTCAGGATGTGCCATTATGTAGGCTCCATTTGACGAGACCTTTTTGACTATAAAGGGACCGTCCCACTTAGGCTCAAACTTCCCTTTACACCGGCCATACATAACAATAGGCCTCTTGACAGCTAGAACTAGATCAACACTAGTGAATGAGCGGACCTTGATGAACTTTTCAAAAGCTCTCTTCATTATCCTTTGGTTGAGTTCAAGGTTCTGCTGAGCCTCTAGCCTCTTTTCATTGAGCGCATCCAATTCTTGATACCGGAGCTTGACTCTCGTCTTTGGGTATTCCTTGGTGAATAGCAACTCGCAGTGAAGGGATTTGAATTTCGAGAGGTAAAATTGCTTCACCCCCATAGACCAAAGAATAAGGAATGGAATAAGTAGAATTTCTTGTAGTAGTACGATAAGCCCATAGCACTTCGAGAAGCTTCTCATGCCAGTTCTTCTTTGTTTTTTATACCAATTTTCATAAAACATTGCACAAAGTCTTATTGAAGGCCTCAGCTAAGCCATTCGCTCGAGGGTGATACATAGCCGAGTACTTCCACTCAAAACCAAACTGATTGACCAAGCGATCAATATGGTAGCTCCGAAACTGGGGACCATTATCAGATATAATCCGGTCAGGGACCCCAAACCAGTATATAATGTGATGTCGAACGAAGTTAGCCATTGTTGTCCCATGAACTTGCTGAAGGGGGACCGCTTCAGCCCACTTAGAAAAGTAATCTGTTGTAGCTAGAATGAAAACATGACCCATTGCCGAAGGAGGGTCAATAGGCCCTTCAATGTCTATACCCCATTGTGAGAATGGTCATGATGCCACTGTAAGGTGTAAGGGCTCTGGAGGTTGGTGAACAAGGCTTGAGTGAATTTGGCACACTTGGCACTTTTTAGCATAGTTTAAGGAGTTGGTGATCATGGAAGGCTAATAGTATCCCAACTTATGTATTAATTCATAGAGCTTAGGACTGGACTGGTATAGTCCACAAATGCCTGAGTGGACTTCTTCTAACATCTTATTAGCTTCTTGGACGTCCGCACGTCTAAGAAGAATACCATCAAACAACCGTCTGAAGAGAGCATCTCCTTCAAGGAGGGTATACTTGGTAGACATTCGACGTATACTGTTGCGTTCCGCACGATCTTCCGGAAGCCTGTCATGTTTTAGGAAACTAGTGAAGGGCTCTCTCCAATCTTCTACCTGTTCAATTTTCGTGCATATTGGGTCAAAGAATTGTGGTTCTTGGTTTCGACCCTTAGCTCGTTGACTACGTGCCATTTCTTGTTCAGTCTTAATTACTTCCTTAGCTGATAGAAGCGCTCCAAATGGATACGGAGGACACTCTGGGAAGATATTTCTCTCGTCATTCACGTCGACCTCGGTTCTTAGTTCAATGTGTCTCCATTTTGCCACCCAAACTAGCGTGGGTCCTAATGAGGACAACTGAATTGTAGTGCCGATTTTTGCAAGTGCATCAACCTATGAGTTTAGCCTTCTAGGAGTGTAACACAGGGATGCGTCCTCAAACTAGGCCATATACGATTTTACAATATCGTGATAAGGCTTAAGAGTTCTTTTCTCACATCATAGAACCCTTTGAGCTGTCGGATAGCCAACTTGGAATCGCGATAGATCTTGAGCTGCTCTAAGTCGAGGTCAAAGGCTATCTCCAACCTGATTATAAGGGCCTGATATTCCGCCTCATTATGAGAACCAACCTGAGCGAGAGAGAAAGAAAGTGGTAATACTCTTCCTCTAGGAGTCAGGAATACTACTCTGGTGCCTCCTTGATATGATTGGAAGGATCCGTCGAAGTATAATTCCCACACATGAGCAAGGTCAGCATAGAACACTTCTTCATCAGGGAGGTCGCTTGATAGAGGAGATTCTGTCGATACAAGGTTTGCTGCGAGAAAGTCAGCCAAGGCCCGGCCCTTGATGACCTTCTGTGGAACATACGTGATGTCAAATTCCATCAGCAATAATGCTCACTTAGCAAGGCATCCCCACAAGCATGAGCGTGTCATGAGAAATTTCACAGGATTTACTTTTGATATGAGTTTCACTTCATGACCAAGCAAGTAATGGTGGAGTTTTTTGTACTGCGAAGGTCAAGGCTAAACACATCTTCTCAATAGGGAGATAATTCTTCTCAACCCCTTGCATCCTGCGATTGAGATAATAAAATGCTGTTTCTTTTCCCTTGTCATTATTTTGTGCTAATAATGCCCCGAGTGACTCTCCAGAGAAGTCACGTAAAGGACAAGGGGTTTTCCCAACACAGTTGTGGAGAGCACTGGACGGTTGAGTAAATATTGTTTGATGTCATCAAGAATTGCCGACATGCTTCATCCCAAATGAATGGGGTATCCTTCTTTAATAGGTGTGTGAAGGGTTTACAGTGACCTGAATGATTTGAAATGTACCGATGAATGTATGCTAGATGCCCTTGAAGGGAGCGCAGTTCTTGAAATGTAGTTGGTGAGGGCATTTCTTGGATTGCCCTGATCTTGACTGGCTCAACCTCAAGCCTTCGATGTCTGACAATGAATCCCAAGAAATTTCTCGAACGCACGACAAAAGAGCAATTTTAACGGGTTCATTTTAAGTTGATGAAGACGTTGTCGCTCAAATACCTTTTCAAGGTCTTTCATGTGAGCATCCTTCTCCTCGGATTTTTCTACCAAGTCATCTACATAACACTCTACCTCTTTATGCATCATGTCTTTGAAGATGGTAGTCATTGCTCTCTGGTATGTGGTATCAACATTCTTTAATCCAAAAGGCATCATCGTGTAATAGAAGACCCCTTTTGGAGTTAAGAACGCAATGGCTTCTTCATCTTCAGGTTCCATCCGTATCTAGTTATACTCGGAGTACCCATCCACGAAGGAAAAGACTTGACAGTCAGCTGTTGAGTCGATGAGCATCTCGGTGAATGGCAACAGGAAGTCATCCTTGGGATAGGCGGTATTGAGGTCGCGAAAGTCAATGCAGACCCTAATTTGACCATTTTTCTTCTTGGCTAGAACAACATTTGGTAGCCATTTCGGGTAGTTGACTTCACGAATGAAGCTTGCTTGTCTGAGTTTGGTCACCTCAGCGTCTATCAGCATTTTGAGGTCAGGCCTGAAACTTCTTGATTTTTGTTTGACGGGCTTGATAGCAAATCAATGCCAAGATGGTGAACCGTGACTTGAGGGTCTAGACTAGGCATCTCATGGTAATGCCAAACAAAGACGTCTAGATTTGCTTTCAAGAGAGTAGTGAAATTTTCTTTCTCTTTTGAAGACATAAGTAGTGAAATTTTCTTTCTCTTTTGGAGACATATTTGTCGAGATAAAAGTAGCCCTAGGGTCGGCCTCATCTCCTAGATTTATTTCTTTGAGCTCGTCAGCAGTAGCTTGACCGCCTTCTTCTCATTCTTTTGAGGCTTCTTGCAACTCTTCCTCATTGTCTTCAGAGGTCTTTTCATCAACTTCAAGTGCAGCGACCCATGATCTTGAAATCTCTGCTTACAATAGGGCTCCAGAGTAGGTCATGATTTCTGCACCTTTCTCTAACTGGGGGAGGGAAAGGTCAATCTCAAACATAGAAACCCTATCAGACTGCAAGAACTTGTCTTGAAAATTATAGGGAAATTTAGGTTTAGTGATGGTGATGAGAAAAGTGTCCTCGTATGAATCACATGGTATTTGCACGGGTGCCTGCAGTGTTTGCCCCACACTGGCTGATGCTTCATAAACGTGTACCATGTGGCAAGCTTCCTGAGAATAGAAACTTTGCTCTCTTTACTCTCTCAGTCTCTACTCAAAGTCGGGCTCAGGGGGCCACTGGGGTTTCTTTGGCTTGACTTTTTGTGCTTCTTTGAAGAAGGTGGTTCTGCCTTGGCTTTAGCTGCTAGTGCATCAACAACTGTTAAGAATCCTCTACCTGTGCCAAGGTCTTTCTCAATCATTTCCGTTGCGTCTTGCTTATGTTGATTCCTTCGAATTCTCTGTCGAGAGCCTCAAAGTCCGGACATTTCAAGGTTGTTTCTACAGGAGACATAAGATAAGAAAGATGAGAAGTAGAAGAAGAAGGAGAAGGGTTAGAAGGTGGGGGACTTTTAAGGTCGAACCCCTCATCAGACTGATCTGGGCAGCTTTTTGCGTCATCACCAAGGTCAGACGTGTGCAGTGGGTCTTTTAGGTCTTTCTCATGCTTAGACCGTTGTGAGTGCTTTTAACGTCGCCACCCTCATTAGACGTGCTCTGAGTGGAAGATGTCTTTGGGAGGTCCTCTCTATGAGAAGGAAGGAGGATAGTGCTAAGGATGAAATCCAATAATGTTGGCAGTGGGAGAAGGGGCTTGAGAAATTCTCGCTCAAGTGGTGGTTGAACAACCTTGTTTTCTCGGTGAGCAGCCCTTAATGCCCATCTCCTTTTGGTTTTCTAAGGAGGTGTTTGATTCGTCTCACTAGGATTGTGAACGGCCTTAGCTTGACGAATTGCTTCCCACCTTAAGGACTTAAGTCTGCTTCCCCCGTAGTGGACTATCTATGGATGGGAAGTCAAGGGTTCAGTAGAGTCTGAATCGTTATTAGGAAGGTTCTCTGTCGGGAGGTCCTCTAACATTGGCGGAACAGTGGCTTGGGGGACACTTACTGGGACGTTGTAAAACTCCCAACATTCCCGCATTTTCTTGGTAAATATATCATGGAAACTGATGCATTCCCATAGGTAGTGACCTCATATCTTGTGATACGGGCACCAACGGCCCTCGGTCCCCTTAGCAAGGCGTCGGGATTTCCTTGCCTGCTTCAGTGTGATTACGCCTTCCTTAAGCATTATAACAAAGACAACGTGAAGGATGTCAGGGGCTGCATCTTGTTCTTAGATGGTTACTGCATGGGAGGCTTCAGCTGTCCCGAAGGCCTTCTTGAAGTCTTCAAGCTTTATCTGACCATTCTGAATCAAGGCATCGATAATATCTTTCAGTGTGTAGCAGTCATCTTTGGGATGATTGATCCTTCGATGGTAAGCACAATAATTGGCCTGAGTGTCAAGGCTAGCTTACTCAGGGAACTTGGATTTTAGAAGCTGAATCATATTTTGTTCCAAAATAACCGAAACAGCGCAGGGACCCATTCCTGATCAAAGGGGTAGACCTTGTTCCTATGCCTGGTGAAATAATCACCACGATCGAGGTTGGCCGGTAGGGGTACTTAGTTGTACGACTATAGTTGCTTGCCTGCCTGGGGAGCTATCTTCACCGTGCCCACCCCTTTGGAGAGGTCCAGAGTTTGGGAGGGAGTCGTCTTTGGATCAATGACCGTGACGACAGCACTGATTACTCCTTTCTATTGGCTGCCCCGTGTGTTGTTCCGAGAGCTACCATTGTGACGGTTGTTCACTGAGCTTGCAAATGCCTGTCGTGACCTGCTGTGATGGCGTGATAGACTTTCTATGCGGACTGATTTAGAGATCAATTATGACATGGAGGTCGGATTAGAGGCCTCGACATGTAGATCGATCTCGGGTTGCATGTTCCACACGCAAGTGTGAACTACTTCCTTCTCGGGCATACGATTAGAATGGCGAGCAACCAAATTTCTCCATCTTGATATGAACTGGTCCACAGGCTCATCGGGGTCTTGAGTCAGGGTGAGAAGTTCGATGATTTGAACCTCTCTCGCGACCTCATAGAAGCGTTGATAGAACAATTTTTCCATTTCCTCCCATGTATGTACTGAGTTCAGGGGAAGTCGAGCATAGCATTGAAAAGCTGGGCCGTCAAGGGTTTCAACAAACTGACGGAGAAGGAGTCTTTCATCAGCTACTGTTTCTCGATATGGTCCTGTTGAATAGGGGAAACTTCACTTTCATGTAATCTGAGGGAAATGACACCTGGTCAATATATGAAGGGTATGGCCTTTGATAAGGTGTCGCGCCCTGTATCCCTGAAATTTGCCTGTTCTTTAAGCTTTGGGTCACCATAGCATTGATGTCTGCCTGTGAGATGGGGTGACAGACAGAATTTCCTGCGAGGCAGAGGGAAGGGGCTGCCTTGGAGATGCACCATCAGAGTGATGGGAATTGACCTCATGGTTAGCTGATTGATGTGTGGCGTCTATACGATTGATCTTTTCCATCATCGCGTGCACCATATCCTCAAACTTGTTCATGCGGTCTTCCTATGAGTTAGGTTCATCTATAACCATCACGTTGACTATTTCTTCAAGGGGGTCAACCCTAGTTGGGGTTGATGGCTTGCGAGCTTGACTGGTCGCATGAGGAAGATCTGTCAGTAGGGGGTCAGCGTGCCCTAACTGAACTCAATGCTTCTATGCCGATCGCTTGAGGACCGGTTCTCGACTGTCTTGGGACCATGGCTGATGAGGGGCTGAGTGACTTTCTACGACATTAACCATAGTGTAGGGCTCATGGAGCTTTTCTTCAGGCTTCGTCATCTAAAGAGGGTAGAAGGGGTTCTGGCGCAGAGGGTCATCAAAGTTGGTTACCCCAATAGCCTCGGTTACTTGCTTGGTGAGAATTCGCAGACCCCTATCATGTTTAGCCTTGAGGTTTTGATGCCAAAACTGCGATCGGGACTGTGACTGGTCGGCTCTTCCTGCACAAGAGAGAGCAGTCTCCATCAGGTGCAACAAATGATGAGGACTAGGGACTGGAGACATCTTGAGCAGGGGAGGATGAAGGACTCGGTCTTCCATCAGGTCTTTGCCCCGAGCTCTCTTGTGGGCTCTAGAGACATGAGCGAAATGACGAGGCTGGTTCCGGATGGTACTCTTAGGGAAGGTCTTCCAGTACCAAGGCTGAAGGTGCTTGCTCGAAGAAGGAGGAGCAAGCAAAAGCATGGTTGACTCATGAGGACGCCCGAGTCAAGGGCGAGGGGTTGTCTGAAATGGCGACGCATGTGCGCCCCTTGAAGAAGGATCACGGGTGACCTGGGGGTCATCCCAGGCTCGAGCAAGTGGTCTGGCCTTAGGAGGTTGAGAACTGCGAGAGGGTATCCGTAAGGGAACTGGTTGAGGCCTGCCCCTTACAAGGTGTGCTTATGTGTGATGAATAGGAGGACAAGGAGGTTGTCTTCTGTGTACTCGAGTTGGTGCAATGACAGCATTGCTCCGAGCAGTGAGATGCATTTGAGCAGCGTGTGCTGGACCTGGCCTTGAGAGGTCTGATTCTGGATGCTAACTCGAGGTAGCACAAGGGTTGTTTCGAGGTGTGGCTCGAGTGAGTGACTCGTGAGGCATGTGGTGTGTGTGAGGGGTGGGGGCCACAGGGTTTCCAACTTTATATGTTGATCCTTTAGGGATAGAGACTCGTTGTGGTGCAGGAATGTGGGGGGTAGTCATGTGGCGACCCACAGACGCAATGGAAACTTGCTTGCCTTTTGCAAAGATGGACTAGGCAGCCTTCCAACGTACCTTGGAAACACGACCGACAAAAGATTTGTTAGTGGCTGGGTGCATGCTGTGAGCGGTAGCGTGTGCACCACCTATGCAGGTTGCCTTGGTGGAGGTTCCACCAGAGCAAGGAGATGGGGAGTTAGGGATTTTTAGGTCCCTCCTTTCTCCAATCCAGGTTAAGTCCTGAGAGCTAAACCCGGGGTCAATGCTCAAAAGAAGGGTTGGGTACGAAGTTAAAGGAACTTGTTTCTTGGGAACACTCTCGAATGCGGGGGATGAGAAAATCCCCATTGTGTATGAATGAGTTACATAACCCAGCATCCATAAGTAATGTGTGAATACTGAAAATAAAAGGAGAAACTTTGCCAAATAAGTATGATCCGACTAAGGGCTAGTAAGTCCCTAATGGAGTCCCTTAGCTAGTTAGGTTCCTCGATCTCGCCCTCCGGATCTGGATGATCGGGCAGCACGTGTCTCGAGTTTCGAGGAGACCCGAGACTTTTGAGATCGCTCTCTCGGGAACCTTGTTCGAAAACAAGAACAGGTATTACCAATTGACGAGAGAGGAATTTAAGGTGGGTTCGGGACTTACTCCGGTTGGCTCGCGTGGGTGCCTTCTTAGATCACGAAGAAAGCCCCTCAGTAATAAAATTAGTTCGGAATCGCCTCCCTTAGCTTGTATTCTCCTGTTTTCTACAATCACACACATATGAAAAATATTATAGGACAGGTGGGTCAACAGACCTCACCTTGCCTCTTTGGTTAACGTACACAAGCATGCACATTCAAAAGAAGAAGAGAAGAATGAGAGAAGAAAGATGGGGGAGAGAAGAATTTGACCAGGCGAGGAGATCAACACAGTGACTAAACTGATCAGTAATTGGCCCGACGTGGTAATAAAATGGGCTTGATAACTCAGACCAGCTCAACAGAATTACTATTAGATGTCAATATCGATACTGACTAGCTAGACGCGATGGTTAGTCTGTCGTGGCAAGAAAGTGGGCACAATTTTTTAGCATGAAATTACAGCTAGACGACAGGACTACCATGATAGGCTAATCTCAATGCCTCTTTAATCAAATAAAAGAATAACAGAAATAACAGATATCATAAAGAAAAAACATAAGAAGAGTAAGATAAGAAAAGAAGAGAAAAGAAAGGAGTGGGAAGGGAAAGAAAGAAAAATAAAAATATGACGGAAGAGAGAAAAACACAGACGGTGCTAGGCGTTGCTGGCTGTATTAGGTAAAGATGAGGAAGATGACTCAGTCGGTGCTGAGCGTCACCGACTGAGTTAAACAAAGAAGAAAGAGGTAACACAGTCGGTGCTGAGCATCTCTAACTGTGCTAGACAGAGAAGAGAGAGATGTAGTCAGTGTTAGGCTGCACCGACTGTGTTAGATGAGAAGAGAGAAGATGCAGTCGGCGCTAGGCTTCACCGACTGTGTTAGGCGAGAAAAGAGAGAGGATGTAGTCGGCACTAAGTTTCTTTGATAGTGTTAGACAGAGAAGAGGGAGAATATGCAGTCGGTGCTATGCTTCACCGACTACATTAAACAGAAAAGAGAGAAGATGTAGTCAGCGTTAAGCCTCATTGATTGTGTTAAACGAGAATAAAGAGATGATGCAGTCGACACTAGGTTTTGCCGACTGTGTTAGATGAAGAGCCGAAAGAGAGATAGAGATGAGAAGAAGAGACAGAGTGATAAATATGAGAAGACGAGAGAGAAAGAGAGATAGGGATGAGAAGAAGAGAGAGAACGAGAGATAGAGATGAGAAGAGAAGAGAGAGAAAGGGAGATAGGGATGAGAAGAAGAGAGAGAAAGAGAGATAAAGATGGGAAGAGAAGAGAGAAAGAGTAATAGGGATGAGAAGAAGAGAGAGAAGGAGAGGAGGAGAGATAAAGACAGAAGAGGAGAGAGAAAAAGGGATGGAGAGAGAAAGGAAAAGAGAGAGAAAGAGGGGAGGAGAGAGAAAGGGGGAGGAGAGAGAAAGATGAGGAGAGAATGAAGGAGAAAAGAGAAATAGGGGAGGAGAGAGAAAGGGGGAGGAGAGAGAAGAGGGGAGGAGAGAGAAAGGGGGAGGAGAGAGAAAGAGGGGAGGAGAGAGAAAATTACCTTATCCAAAGATAGCGACCCTTTTCTTCTCTCTCCTCTCTCTCTCTCTCCAAGATGCACCAATGAGTTCAAGAGGAAATTGAATTTTTATTGATCGTTATGTGAAATGAACCGAGGGTTCTTTATAATTTGACTTTGCATGCTTATATAGAATTGAGCTAAAACATGGGTGTACGTCAAAAAACTACGTAGAATTGAAGATAATTACAATTTAATTAAATAAAAGAAATTCTAAAAAAACGTGCAAAAGGATTGTTTTTGCACTGCCTAATAATGTGTGGAATTTCAAAACAGTCCCTACTGCTGCCTGAGAACTTGCGTGATCTTTCATGACTAATCTGGGGTTGTTCTGATGCCCATTTGATCTAAAAAATGATTATTTTCTTGTGCGGCTGGGCATAGTGATCGATTTAATGCTAACTTCGAGCCATGAATCATGTTTTTAAGCCATGATTATGAAACTTGAATTTAGATGAATCTTGAAAACTTTGGATCGATTATGTGCTCGTTCCTTGATGTTTTTTCATGATTTTTTCACTGAATCACACTGAGCATGCCGTCACGATCACGTTGTAACAAGCGCAGCTTAGTTTCGTGTTCGGACGAAGATTTGATCGTCTTGAGTTTTTTATTGGAATCTTGAAATTCGACGGTCAAAATTTATAGCATCTTTGATGCCTCCATGTGTGAAATACAACCATTCATCATACGTGAGATTCAGACCAAATATGGCCACAGACCTTACGCATATAATGCAATTGGTTTTGTGCCGATCGGGTATGCGAGCGTTGTGATTTGGCTGCCGGAGTGGGGCGTACTGCTGCTAAATTTTTTGCGACTTTCTTCATAGATTAGCAACTTCTCTCTAGTTTTTCTCCCTGTTCGGGTATTGTCACGGGGTGTACCACCTATCGAAACACTTGCCTCGATGAGAGGAACACACTCACCAAACTTGAGAGAGATCGGACTCGGATCAAGTGAGATATAGGCCACGAAAGTTATTTTGTAGGCTGAAGAAGATCTTGACCAATTCTGGGGGCATTATGAGACTGTCAAAATTTCCACTTATTTTGTAGGTTTTGTTGACCTGCTTCCTTCTTTATTCCACATCAGGGACCAAGGTGCTGAAAATGTGTTCAAACACCCCTGTCCAATCAAACACTAAGGGGTGAAGAAGCAACTACTCCTCCATTCGAGGTCATTGAAGCCATGACAAGCTGTCAAAAGACGAAGCAAGGAGTGGGATATCCTTCTTCATCTCACACTGTGAAAGGGCAGAAGCAATTAAAAGAGAAGAAAGAGAAAACGACATGTTGCACATAGAAAGAGGAAAGAGTTGTTCCATTCATAAATCAAGTGAGCATTACAAGCTCCTTTTCTTTACAACAAGAAGAAATGAAAAGAAAAAGAGAGAAGGCATCGTTAGAATCGATCAATTGCTTCATTGATCTTCCCCCTGTATGTCGCAGTCGATACCTTCACTCGCTCGATTTTGCCCTTCAACCCTACCACTAGCTCCGTCTCTTGCTCTGTCAAGGTGGTCACTTCTCCCAGGGAATACTCGGGGGCCAAAATGTTATCAATAAGCACATTGTCCTTCTCTTCCCAAGCCGCAGTCTCCTTCTCCAACTAGTCAAGTTTCTGCGTCAGCTCTAATATCTTTGCCTTCAGAGCCATCACTTTGCAGTGGTGGGTGACGGCCTCCTCAACGAGGTTTGATCTCTGGGAGACTGCAACATCCATCTGCAGCAATTGAGTTGTGGTAGCACAAAAGTGAAGACTCTAAAGGGGGTAACTACGAGCTCTCTAGCTGCTGCGCAGTTGCTTCTTCGTGCAAGGCCTTTGCCCTCCATCCCTCTAGCTCATTGACAACACTATCAAATTTAGGAAGGACTTTGGGGGCATTCCCTAAGGCGATCCCCCTCAACTAAAGGATCGTTGTTCCAAGCTCTTCTAGAGACAGCTCCTTCAGCTTCTGAAGGCCTGTTCGAAGCATCTCAAAAATGAGGTTTGACAGCCCACTAAAACTGGGCCTGGGCAGTACAGTAGGAACGGCCACAGCGGGAGGATCCCCAGTTGTAGCCAAAGCCCCAAGGTCCCCAGATTCAGGGGAAACCTCAGGCTGTCACGTCAACAACAACTCTCTTGCTTAGATCCCCTGCCATGACCACTTCAAGCTCGGCCCTCTCTGGCTAAAGTGCTATAGCTTCACATTTTTTAAGCTCCACAACCTCAGTCGGGGCAGGACTGACCTCCTCACCTAAAGCTACTACCTCAGTGTGAGGCTGCACCACGGTAGCCTCCTCTCTAAGGGCAACAACTCTCCCTTTGTCCCCTCTTCTTGAACCACCATCTCCACCGTGGCAGGTTCAACACCTTCTCCCTCTCCCTCTTTGCTCTTATCTTCTACGACGACCACTTCAGTTACAGGCTTCTACATAAGGCCCAACTCCTCTGCTGCCACAGGTAACATCTCTAGGCCTTCCATACCTGATCCCTGAGGTTCTCCTGCCTCTACATCCCCCACAGCTACATCACTTAAGACAGCAACCTCCTGCTTCTCAGGTGGTCCCTCTTCAGTCCCTGGGGCTCCAACCTCTTCTATGACCACAAGATTTACTAGAGTTTCCCTTTACTCAGTAGGCACAACAACCTTCAGAGCTCCAAAGGCCCTCTCCACCTTCGGTGCCTCATCAAGGCCTTCCTCATCAGCCCCGTTCACCTCCATCAAGACTAGGTCCTCTCCTTCAGCCACAGACGTCACTTCCTGATATGAAGCAATTTCAATCGGGGCAGTGGGATCTGAGGCACCGGCCTGAGCCTCTGAAGGACCATAAGAAGGTTCAGGTGAATGAGAAGGTGAATCCTCAAGAGCATAAGGCGATGCAGAAATAGCAGGAGACACGCAGCCCTCTGAAGAAGCCGAGGGTGAGGAGCCATCTTCTGGCGTGCGGACCACTGGAACCTTGTGCCCTTTGCGTTTCGAAGCCTTGGTTTCCTTCTTAGAGGGGAAAGAAAGGAGCCGCTGGGGCAGCCCGCTTCCTCTTCTTTCCCTTTGTTTGAGAGGGTGTAGCAGTTTCAGGAGCACCCTTTTTAGAAGGGCCAACAACGAGTTTGCTATGAGGGTCGCTCCCTATCAACTCATTTAGATCCTGGATTGGATGCCCTTCATACCCCCTTGCGGCCTTCCTTCCATTTGAAAATTGCAAAGAGATTGTCAAAAATGCTCTCTATCTTCTTCTCCATATCGAGAAACCGGTGCAGAGACTTATCCACGATTTGGCGAGGCTGCCCAAGGGTACGCCAGTCCCAAGGAAAGGCCAAGGTGTATACCTACCCTAGAGGAGGAGTCATTTCCATCTTCCTTTGCCTCATCTCCTTGCTCCAGCGAGAATTCTCCCCTTTACAGGGGTGGCCGACATCCCAGTACCCCTTACTAGTGATTCGCCACCAGAGTTCATGGGCTTCAATCCTTGCACTCTTCTTCCAAAATATGGCTGCATATACTTATTGACCTATGTGAGCTCCAAGCACGTGGCCCAAGCTGTGCGAATGTGCCTCGAGAGCCAAGTCTCCCGGTGGGTTCCCCACTGATCCTTCTTCTAGAGAGTTACCTTGCTATGCCGCTTCTCAAAGAATACAAAGAATGAGCGGATCGAGCCTGTGCTGTCGAGCAAATTTATGAGGGTAATACTCCTTGAGTTTCGCACTGTGAACAGTACAGTAGGGGAGAACCCCGCCCCTGACACTCAGCTATACATCAGCTCATTATGAGTAGCAGGAGCACCGTCCAGGCTCTTGCCTAGCTCGTCAACAAAGGCATGGTCTGTGAGATTACCTACCGAGAAAATAGGCCTCTTGTGGATGTGGTCATTGCAGAACAAACTACATGTGTGGCCAGGAGTATGAAAGATTGCTTTCTGCCTGGCAATCCTCAGCAGAAACAGGCATCATTTCCTCCAATTCCTCGATTTGGAGGTTGGTGCCCAAGAAATAAGCTCTAAGCCAGCCATATACATAATGGACGGGAAAGGCATCTTGAAGTCCCTTGGGAAGGCATCGCCATCCACTATGACATTCCCTCCTTATTCGCCTTGAAAGACCTTTCCCCTAGACACAGTTCTTAGGCCGTAGTAGATACTGCAAAGGACCGACTGTGCAAGTGCATATTTTCGTCGCCCTCGCCATGTCACAGGCCACATAGAAAGTGCCTAAACAGATCATGTCTGCTCCACCAGGGAGAGCAAACTTGTACAAGAAAAGTACTAAATAAGAGGCCAGGAAGATGTGCCCATTCTCATTCCGCAGCTCAAAAACTGGTGGGGCCCCCTTTTCCCCTTTCCTTGGTGATGGACCGGCTTCATCATCACAGTCCCCATAGAAAAAGGCCACCCACTTGGTGAAGGATACACATCCCATCTTGGTCTCAGACCAGAGTAGATGGTAAATTCGAAACAGCTCTTGAAGCCCAGCTGGTGGGCTGTCCTTCCCGACTCGTTCATCTCCAAAAATGACCGAGTTCGAAGGCACAAACTCGTCATACATGTTACCAATGAGTGGCACCCACCAATGAAATATAGATCTAGCAAAGATATCCCTACTTCCCCATGACCGAGGAGCCATGTATTGCTAACATGGCTCTAGGTCTCCAAAAGCACCTTGACCGTGTTCGAGCAATGGTCAAAATAGCCCACCAAGCACTGAATGGCAGCCAATAGGGAAGCATGCTTTAGAATGTCTCTGTACCGGTTGAGCACTCTTATGGTCCATGAGGACTAACCCTTCAGGTAGGACTAACCCTTTAGGTACTGGTGCTCCCCTTGCACCCACAGGCCAGCATAAGACCATTGCATTCCTGGGGTTTTTACCATCCTCTTACTTAGAGTCGGTAAGTCCCCATTTGAAGCTATATTTTGATGCAGGCAATGCAGGAGGCCTACTCCTTCCTCTATAGCCACATTGTCGTCATTATCCTCCCTCATCACCAACCAGATAGGGTCACTAACAAAGGTGACGCTTAAAGGCCACCTAGGTTCACATAAAGCCTCAGTAAGCCAGATCGGTTAACCTCTCACCAAGCTTTCACTGATGAATTCATCGATGCTAATCTCCCTTGCTCGCGGGAGGTTCTTCACGTTTGGAATACCACCTGAAGGCTGGGCCATTAGATCAAAAAGCTTTGCTATCAAAGGATGCTAAGCGGCAGCGAAAAACTACGCTCTGCCAACTGAGATGGTATCACTCTGCACATAAGGCAAGACTATCGCCGTCTCACGGCTAAGGAGCTGTCATCGTCTACGCATTGAAATCGTATTACCATGCGCAGAAGGCAGGGCTATCGCTGTCTCCCGACCAAGGGGCTATCGCTGTCTGTCGAAGTAAAGCACTTGATGCATCCTGCGCTTTAGTTGTTTGCATGTCTGGCACGTGCGATGTACCACAGCCCTTGAAATCTTGGCATGCCGCTTGAAAGTGCAACGTGGCCTATCACTGAGCATGCGGAACACGACCGCTTGCCGTCTCACAACCCTTCCTCCCGACCGTTACAGGCTTGTGATGCCTCAGGTTCTCACCGGTGCTTCCTCTTCTCGTTGGGAAAAAGCTTCCTCGCCTTCTACTCGTTACCAGAGTTAGTGGAAAACTACTGAAATCCCCAAAAAGCTTCCGTGTGGCCCAAAGATTTCCCTTTTCCTTGTTTTTGCACTTCAGCAGTTCGCCACAAACTCACCGAAATTCCACTGAGTTTTCGGTGAGCCCATTGCTGCTCCTCCTTCTTCTCATCCGATGGTCAGAAGACTGTCAGACTCCCCTGACTTCTCTGCAACCTTCCCTTCAACCATAGGACTATCGAAAAAGGGACCGAAACACCTGCAAGCACATCGCGAAAGCCCACGACTTGCTGAAGCTCACCAGAAAATCTTTTGAAGGCCTGTCTGCGCAAATTTGGGCCGGAAAGAAACTCTCGAAGGAAGCTCCATCTCTCTCTCTCACTAAAAATCTCTCCAACTATTTTACCCTTTTGTGAAAGTGTGAAATGGGGCTTTCCCCCTTTTATACTCAGCATTGCCACGAACTGCCCTTCACAAATTCTAAATGACGCTCCTGTCTGCATCTTTAGACAGCAATAAGACCAGGCCGGGGTGGGTCAAGCCCGAGATCCGAAAGGGGTATCATCGTGCACTTCGTCAAGGGCCATCGTCGTGCGCTTCATCAAGCGTTATCGATGCGCGTCTTCGTCAAGGGCCATTGTCGTGTGCTTCATCAAGGGCCATCTTCGTGCACTTCATCAAGCGTTATTAAGGGTTATCGCCACGTGCTTCGTTAGCGTCGTACGTCTCACCAAGTACCTAATGCCGCGTGCCCTTCAGCAAGGGCTAATGCTGCGTGCGCCATCCAAAACTTAGTGTCATGCGCATGTCACGACACTCCCATCTGGACCTTCATCCTGCATCCCCAAGAAGTTCATTCCCTGCACCCCAGCCTCACTCCTCTGAGAATCAAGTCCCCAATTACGACTCTATTCCCCTGAGTCACATTCTCCCCACACTATGGTCCATGCTGCATGACCTTAAACTGTACATCGTTGGTCTTGGCCGCATGACCCTAAGCTGTACAGCCACAGTATAGTTGCACAACCTTAAACTGTATGGTCCAAACTATATGACCCTAAACTGTAGCGGAGGTCTAGTTGCGCGACCTTAAACTGCACTCTCCTAGCCACATGACTTTAAACTGCATAGCCATGGTCCGAGCTACAAGACGTTAAAACTGTAACGCTCATCCCTGTAGTAAAACGGTAAACAACGCGACAAATAGTCCACACACATGACTTTAAACTGTGAAATGGACGCACCCCTTCTCTAGGTGTGTTCCATCAACATCCCCAGTGGAGTTAGGTGTGTGCAAAAGAAAAAGGGAGCCACGCTTACCCCTTCAATCCTCTGTGGGCCTGTTTCACACCAACACCCTAGTAGGAGTCACATCCTGTTGCGACCCAGTACCCCTAGGGAGTTAGGGAAATTCTTATCCTTTCAACCCAATGGGGTTGCATCTGTACTCTAACCTATCTTTCTCAACAGAGTTACATCATACCATTACTCATCACTTACCCTCTTAATTCCCCCGTGAAGTCCGCTTCTGCTTGCCACTCCTTGTAAGGCCACCATCTTCTTCTAAATCCCTCTGCTTGCGTATAACCTCAACTATCTTTATCCCCAAGGAGTCAGATTTCTATCCACAGGCCCATTCCCCATGCAGCTTCACCTACATGGCGACCCACACAATGGTCCATGCTGCATGACTTTAAACTGCACAGCCGTGGTCTGCACTGCATGACTTTAAATTGCACATCCGTGGTTCACGTTGCAGGACTTTAAACTGCATAACCATGGTCCATGCTGCAAGACCTTAAACTATACAGCCGTGGTTTGTGCTACATGACTTTAAACTACATAGCCATGGTCCAAACTATATGACCTTAAACTGTAGCGGAGGTCTACTTGCACGAACCTTAAACTGCTTGGTCCTAGTTGCATGACTTTAAACTGTGTAACCATGGTCCATTCTATATGACCTCAAACCATAGTGCATGTCCTGATCGCATGACGTTAAACTTCTTTGCATAGGTCCTGGAGGCATGACCTTAAACTTTTTCCCCCACATATACACACACCCCTTTTACATGCATTTTCATGCACACTTTTCCTAACCGACCCATTCGTGTGCGCTCATCACCTTCATTGCTTCCTCAATGTACCCATTCACTTCACTACCACTATTCATCATTCTCTAGTGAGTCTCACTCATGCTCACAAAATGGCGAGTAAAGAGGAAGCAAGTCAATAAAGCCTACAAAATAAGTGGAAATTATGACCGTCTCAGAATTTCTTAGAATTGAGTAAGATCTTCATAAGCACTCTAAAAGGCATTTGCCAAGTTTCATCGCGATCAGACACATTTAAGGTAATGAACACAAGGAAATAATTTCGGTAAAATCAGCCTCTTGCACCCTGAAATGGACCCCATAATTAGAATAATATTTTTGGTGTGTCAAATAGCTTTGGGACCACTGCCATTGGATCCGACATGGTTGAAAACCCCTGTGGGTCAAGTTTCGGCTTAATCGGGCACTTCAAGACAAAGTTATGGGTAAAATACTAAAAAGGGGTAGGCTGCACACTATTCCCATGTGGCCACCCTGCACCGAAACACCATTAAAGGTGGTTGTTTTCACAGTCATGGGAGGTGACTTTCAAGACTTATATCTCACTCAATCCGAGTTGGATCGTGCTCAAATTTGGTGAGCGTGTTTGTCTCATCAAGACGAGCGATTCAATATGTGGTAGCCTCGAGATGATGCCCAAATAAGGAGAAAAAATAGAAAGAAGTTGCTGATCAGTGAAGAAAGTTGTAGAAAATTCAATAGCTGTGCGCCCCACTCTGATGACCAAATCACAACACTCGCATACCTGATCGGCATGAAACCAATTGCATTATGTGAGTGACGCCCGTGGCTATCTGTGGTTCAAACGTCACGTACGATGAAAATTTGGATTTCACACATGGAGATGTCAAAGCAGGTATAAATTCTGGCCACTGAATTTCAAGATTTCGAAAAAAATTCAAGACTTCTTTCGAAAATGAAATCGAGCTGCGTTTGTTGCAATGTAATCGTGACGGCATGTTCAGTGTGATTCAGTGGAGAAATCATGAAAAAACATCAAGGATCAAGCACACAATCAATCCAAAGTTTTCAAGATTCAAGCAAATTTCAAGTTTCACGATCATGGCTTAAAAACATGATTCATGGCTCGAAGTTGGTATCAAATCGATCGTCATGCTGATCCCGATAAGAAAACAATCATCTTTCGATCAAACGGGCATCAAAGCAACCCCTGATTAGTCATAGAAGATCACACAAGTTCTCAGGCTGCAGAAGGGACTGTTATGGAATTCCACACATTGTTAGGCAGGGCAAAACAGTCATTTTACACCCATTTTTAGAATTTCTGCTAATTCAATTAAATTGTAATTATTTTCAATTCTAAGTAGTTTTTGGGCATACACTTATATTTAGGCCCAATTCTATATAAGCATGCAAAGTTAAATTGTAAAGGACTTAGGGTTCATTTCACACAATGATAAATAAAATTTCAATTTCCTCTTGAACTCGTGGGTGCGTCTTGGAGAGAGAGAGAGGAGACAGAAGAAAAGGGCTTGTACCCTTCGATAAGGTAACTTTCTCTCTCCTCCCTCTTTCTCTCTCCTCCTCCCTTTCTCTCTCCTCCTCTCTTTTATCTCCTCATCTTTATCTCTCCTCATCTCTTTCTCTCTCCTCCTCTCTTTTTTCTCTCTCCTCCTCTCTTTCTCTCTTCTCATCTCTATCTATCCTCCTCACTTTCTCTCTCTTTCTCTCTTTCTCTTTTAATCTCTATCTCTCCTCTTCTCTTTCTCTCTCCTCATCTCTATCTCTCCTCCTCTCTTTCTCTCTTCTCATCTCTTTATCTTATCCTCTCTTTATCTCCTCCTCTCTTTATCTCTCCTCATCTCTATCTCTCTCTTCTTCTCATCCATATCTCTCTCCCTTCTTCTCGTTTTTATCTCTCTTTCCCTTCTCATCTTTATCTCTCTCTCTTCTTCTCATCTATATCTCTCTTTCTGCTCTTCATCTAACATAGTCGATGAAGCCTGACACCGACTACATCTTCTCTCTCTCATATGTCTAATACAGTCGATGAAGCCTAGTGCCGACTGCATCTTTTCTCTCTTCTCATCAAAACACAGTCGGTGAAGCCTAGCGTCGACTACATCTTCTCTCTCTTTTTTGTCTAACACAGTTGGTGAAGCCTAGCACCGACTGCATCTTCTCTCTCTTCCCATCTAACACAGTCGACGAAGCCTAGCTCTGACTGCATCTTGTCTCTCTTCTTTATCAAATATAGCCGGTAAAGCCTAGCACCAACTGCATCTTCTTTCTCTTCTCTAACTAGTACAGCCGGCGATGTCTAGCACCGACTGTGTTTTCTCTCCTCTCTTTTCTTAAACATAGCTGATGAAGCCTTGATTTTGTCCTTTTTCTCCCTTCTCATCTTTATCTCTCTCCCTTCTTCTCATCTTTGTCTCTCTCTCTTCTTCTCATCTTTATCTCTCTTTCTGCTCTTCGTCTAACACAGTCGGCGAAGCCTAGCGTTGACTCCGTCTTCTCTTTCTTCTCTGTCTAACACAGTCAGTGAAGCCTACTGTCGATTACATCTTCTTTCTCTTCTTGTCTAACACATTCGGTAAAGCGTAATGTCGACTGCATCTTCTCTCTTCTTTATCTAATACAGTCAGTGAAGCCTAGCACTAACTGCATATTTTCTCTCTTCTCTGACTAGCATAGTCAGTGATGCTCAGCGTCAATTGTGTCTTCTGTCCCCTCTTTTCTTAAACACAGCCGACGAAGCCTAACGCCGACTGTGTCCTTTTTTTCTATTCTCTTTCCAACCCAACCGGTGATGCCCAGTGCTGACTGTGTCTTCTCTCTCCTCACTTCTTAAATACAGCCGATGAAGCTTAGACTGTATCTTCTCTCCCTTTTCTTTCCAACCCAGCCGATGATGCCCAGCACCGACTGTGTCTTTCCTTCTCTTCCTCTTCCAACACGACCGGCGAGGCCTAACGCCGACTGTGTCTTTCACCCTCTTTTCACCTACCTTCTCTCTTCTCTCACACTCTTCTCCTTCTTTCTTTCTCTTCATCTCTTTCTTTCTCTTCTCTTTCTTATTCTCTTACTTCTTGCTCTCTCTTTATGATTTTCATTCTTTTTATTATCCTTTTGTTTGATTAAGAAGGGTTGAGGTTAACCCCTTATGGTAGTCCTGTCGTCTAGCCGTAACATTGTTGTGCAATAATTATTGTGCCTGCTTTATCGCCACGACAGACTAACCATAGTGTCTAGCTAGTCAGTATTGGTATTAATGTCAACTAGTAATCCTATTGAGCTGGTCTAAGTTATCGAGAGCGTCTTACTACCATGTCAAGCTAATTACACACCAGCCTAGTCACTGTGTTGACTCAAATTCTTCTCTCCCCCATCTTTCTTCTCTCATTCTTTCCTTCTTCTTTTGAATGTGCACGCCTGTGTACGTTCACCCAAAAGGCCATGTGAGTTCCACTGACACACTTGTCTTATAACCTTTGCCATATATGTGTGATTGCAGAAAACAAGAGAATATAAGCCAAGGGAGGGCGATTCCAAACCAGTTTTATTACTGAGGGGCTTTCTTCATGATCTAAGTGGGCACCCACGCGAGCCAGCTCGAGTAAGTCTCGAACCCACCTTAAATTCCTCTCTCATCGGTTGGTAATACCTGCCCTCATTCTCGAGCGAGGTTCCTGAGAGAGCGATCTAAAAAGTCTCGGTTCTCCCCTGAAACCTGAGACACATGTCGCCCGATCATCCAGACCGGGAGGGCAAGATCGAGGCACTTAACAAGCTTGACGACTCCACTGGGACTTACTACCCCTTTGTCGAATTCTACTTGTTTGGCTAGTTTCTCCTTTTTATTTTATGTATTCACACATCACTTATGGCTGTCGGGTTCTGTAACCCATTCATCCAGATCGGGGATTTTCTCATCCCCGCATTCGTGAGTGTCCCCAGGGAACAAGTTCCTCTAACTTTGTTCTCAACCCTATTTTTGAGCAAAGACCCTAGGTCTAGCTCCCAGGTCTTAACTGGGATTGGTGTGAGGAGGGACTTAAAAGTCCCTAACTCCTCATCTCCTTGCTCTGGTGGAATCTCCACAAGGAACCTTGCATCGGCAACACATCTGTTGTCGCTCACACTATCCAACCTGCCACCTGCAAGTCACTTGTCGGTCGTACTGTCGAGGTATGCCGGAAGGCTGTCCATTCTCCGTCTGCAGAAGGAAAGAAATTTTCCATTGTGTTTGTGGGTCGCCGCAAGGCTACCCCCCACATTTCTGCACCACAACGAGCCTCTATCCCTAAAGGCTCAACATATAGAGGCAGAGACCCTGTGGCCTCAACTCCTCACACACACCACAAGGCTCGTGGGTCACCCACTTGAGCTACACCTTGGGGTAACTACCTCGAGTCAGCATCTAGGATCAGACCTCTCAAGGCCGGGTCCAACACACACTGCTCACATGCATCTCACTGCTCGTGGCAACGCCATCATTGCGCCAACTCGAGTACACAGGAGACGACCTCCTCATCCTCTTATTTAGCACACACAAGCATACCTTATAAAGAGCAGGTCTTTACCTGTTCTCTTATACACAACTGCTCGTAGTTCTCGGCCTCCTAAGGCCAGACCACTTGCTCGAGCTTGGGCTGACCCCCAGATCACTTGTGATCCTTCTTCAATGGGCGTAAACGCGCCGCCATTTTAGATAGCCTCTCCCTCTACTTAGGAGTCCTCATGAGTCAACCATGCCTTTTCTTGCTCCTACTTCTTCGAGCAAGCACCTTTAGCATTGGTACTTGAAGACCTTCCCCAAGAGGACCATCCTGAACCAGCCTCGTCATTTTGCTCATGTCTTTGGAGCCCATAAGAGAACTCAGGGTAAATGCCTAAAGGAAGATCGAGTCCTTTATCCTCCCAGACCCAAGATTACTGCAGTCCCTGGTCCTCATCCTTTGTTGCAGATGGAGACAGCTCTCTCTTGTGTAAGAACAACCGACTAGTTGCAGTCCTGATCATAGTTTTGGCATGAGGTTCATCAAATCTTCAAGGCTAAACGTGAAAGGGGTCTGCAAATTCTCACCATACAAGTCACCGAGGCGATCGGGGTAACAGGCTCTGATGACCCTCTTCGCCTGAACCCCTTCTACCCTCTTTAAATGACGAAGCCTGAAGAAAAGCTCCATGATCCCTGCACTATGGTTAATGTCGTAGAAAGTGACCCTGCCTCTCGTCAGCCACAGTCCCAAGACCGTCGAGAACCAGTCCTCATGCGATCGGCATGCAAAAGTCGAATTCAGTCAAGGCACACTGATCCTCTGCTGACTAATCTGCGGTGTGCGATCCATCAAGATTGCAAGCCCTCAATTGCAGTTAGGGTTGAACCCCCTGAAGAAACAGCCAGCGTGATGATTATAGATGAACCTAACCGTAGGAAGACCACATGAACAAGTTTGAGGATATGGTGCATGTGATGATGGAAACGATCTATCGTATAGATGCCACACGTCAATTACCGACCCATTGCCAAGCTAGGGCTGTTCACAAGCTTAGTGAGATGAATCAAACACCACCTCAGAAAATCAGAAGGAGACGGACACCAAGGGTTGCACGCCGGAGAAACAAGACGGCTCAACCCCTAGTTGAGCAGGAATTTTCAAGCCTCTTCCCCCACTACCAGCTTTACTGGACTTTATCTCTGGCATGATCCTCTTGCCTTCTTCTCTTTAAGAGGACTTCTCAAAGTCATCTTCCACTCAGAGCACGTCCAATGAGGGTGACAACTTTAAAAGCACTCCCCAACGGTCTAAGCAACAGAAAGACCTAAAAGATGTCATGCACACGTCCGACCCTAGTGATGACGTAAAAAACAACCCAGATTGGTCCTATGAGGGGAATGACCTTAAAAGTCCCCCACTTTATAACCCTTCTCCTTCTTCTTCTTCTACTTCTCATCTTTCTTCTCTTATGTCTTCTACAAGTACAACCTTGAAATGTCCGAACTTCAAGGCTCTCAACAGAGAATTCGAAGGAATCAACATATTCAGGACACAATGGAAACGATTGAGAAAGACCCTGGCACAATAGCTGGATTCCTAACAGTTGATGAAGCCCTAGCAGCTAAAGCTAAGGCAGAGCCACTGTCTTCAAAGAAGCACAAAACGTTGAAGCCAACGAAACCCCAATGGCCCCTTGAGCCCGACTTTGAGCAGAGACTGAGAGAGTCAAGAGGGGGAAGCTTGCCACATGGTATAAGTCTATGAAGCTTCAGCTAGCACGGGACAAACATTGCAAGCACCCATACAAATATCGTGTGATTCATACGAAGATGCTTCTTGCCTCACCCACGTAGAACCTCAATTTCCTTGTAATTTTCAAGACAAGCTCTTGCAGATGTTTGAGATTGACCTTTTCGTCCCCCAGTTCGAAAAAGGTGCAAAAATCATGACCTACTCTGGAGCCCTATTGGAAATAGAGATGTCACGATCATGGTCTCTGCACTTGAAGTTGATGAAAAGACCTTTGAAGACAACGAGGAAGAGTTGTAAGAAGCCCCAAAAGAATGGGAAGAAGGCAGTCAAGCTACTACTGATGAGCTCGAAGAAATAAATCTAGGAGATGAGGCCGACTCTAGGCCTACTTTTATCTCGAAAAATATGTTTCCAGAAGAGAAACAAAATTACGTTACTTTCTTGCAAGCAAATCGAGACGCCCTCAAGTCATGGGTCACCGCTTTGGCATTGATCCAATTGTCAAGCCCATCAAATAGAAATCGAGAAGGTTTAGGCCTGACCTCGAGATGCAGATAGATGCTGAGGTAACCAAACTTAGACAAGCAAGCTTCATTCATGAAGTCAAGTACCCGAAATGGTTGGCGAATGTCATTCCAGTCAAGAAGAAGAACGGTCAAATTAAGGTTGCAACGTCAATACCGCCTGTTCCAAGGATGACTTCTCGTTGCCATTCACCGAGCTGCTCATCGACTCAACGGCTCATTGTCAAATCTTTTCCTTCATGGATGGGTACTCAGGTATAACCAGATATGGATGACTCCAGAAGATGAAGAACTTAACTCCAAAAGGGGTCCTCTGTTACACGATGATGCCTTTAGGATTAAAGAACGCTAGTGCCACATACCAGAGAGCAATGACTACCATATTCAAAGACATGATGCATAAAGAGGTAGAGTGTTATGTAGATGACTTGATAGTAAAGTCCGAGGAGAAGGATGCTCACACGAAAGACCTTGAAAAGGTATTTGAGCGACTACGACTTGTAGGGCTCGGCATGACGATCATTTTGATACCAACTTCGAGCATGAATCATGTCTTGGAGCCATGATCATGAGACTTGAAGTTTTTATGAATCTTGAAAACTTTGGATCGATTGTGTGCTAGTTTCTTGATGTTTTTTCATGACCTCTTCATTAAATCATACTGAGCATGCCGTCACGATCACGTTGCAACAAATGAAGCTCGATTTCATGTCCAGATAAAGATTTTATCGTCTTGAGTTTTTGGCCGGAATCTTGAAATCCAACGGCCGGAATTTAGAGTAGATTTGACGCCTTCGTGTGTGAAATCCAACGAGGCATGCTGCTACTTAATTTTCTATCCTTCATGGAGCAAAGACTTTCATTTAATTTTTTCTCTTTGCTCGGGCGTAGTCACGGGGCATACCACATATTGAATTGTTCGTCTTGATGAGACGAACATGCGTAGCAAATTTGGGAGCAATCCAACTAGGAACGAGTGAGATATAGGCTTTAAAATTGACTGTCAGTGACTGTAAAAATAACCACGTTTAATAGTGGTTTAATGTAGTGAGGCCACACGGGAATAGTCTGCAGCCCACCCCTTCTTGGAGTGCCCGATTAAACCGAAACGTGACCCATAAGGGTTTTCAACCATGCCGAATCGAATGGAGTTGATTCCACAATGGTTTGACACACCAAAAGTATTGCTCTAGTAACAGGGTCCATTTTAGGGTGTTAGAGACCGATTTTGTTGAAATTGTTTATTTGTGAGCCTTAGACATGTCTGATCGTGATGAAAATTGGCAGGTAATCTTTTAAAGTGCTAATGAAAATCTTGACCAATTCTAGGGGAATTCTGATATTGTTGAGAATTTCCACTGTTTCGTAGGTTTTTATTGACCTGCTTCCTACCAAGGATCAAGATGCTGAAAAATACATTCAAACACCTAGCCCCGTCGAATGTCGTGCTTCAAGAGAAGTGCGAAGGCCAATCATTTAGAAAATTTCCTTCGGATTTTACAATTGTTTCCTAGCCACAGGACAGTGTGACCACGGAGGAGATTCATGTAATGGTGTAACTAGGCTACTTTGACATAGGGATGCATTCTTTGCAGGTTCGTCCGTGGAGACTTTATGGGGAGAAGAAAGATTTTTTAGGGTTATTTTCGGAGTCCTCACCCTCGTACGAACTACTGGTGATTCTAAAGTTGAGGATTTTGTACGGATCTCGTCAGTCAGAATCAGGTCTGTCTGGCAATTGAGTGCTATGCTGAAGGGCATTGCTCCCATTTGGTTTGGGTTCGTTTGTTTGCTTTTGGTTGGCGTGGTTTGCTGCTGCACTAGGTTTCCCTCTGACGTTCAAAGTACCACTGTAGGTCTCGTCTACTGAGTCCAGTCAAAGGTCTAGTCGTGCCGGCTAGGCGAGCTGAAGTCTCTGGCAAGTTCCTCCTTGGCTTTATCAATTTCTTGCCTTTGTAGTGTTTATTTCTAGAGTATGTTTGTGACCTCGTGGGAATACTGTTCTTCCTCATGAGACTTGTCTTGCCTCCTTGGCGAGTCTTCTATCTTTCGAGTCCTTTTACAATTGGACTCAGGCCGTCAGAATAGCTCATATTTTTGAGTCTTGGCATCTATGACACCAAGGATTTTCTTTTGCTGAGTGAGGCTGAAGTCACTTGTTAAGATGACTGTGGCATCAACCTGTTTATTGATCCATGAGACCTGCACGGATTTTCACTTGAGCTTGGGAAGCGACGCCGTAGAGATGGTTTTCACCAACTTCTTTTTATTTTGGGGCTATTTTACCCATGACCTTTCTACCATGTCCACCCTTTTCATCCATTTTTACTCACGATGCCCATTTCAGGTTTTTACCATACCCGATTTTATTTTATTCACAAAACTCTTTTACTCATGGTTTCATGACTGTGCCAATTCGTCATTTTTACTCATGGCGTTCCCTTGTTCAAGTAAACACCATGCCCAATGTTTTATCATTCATTTTTTGTGAAGGCGTGTTTAAGGTCATGCCTCCGGGACCTGTGCGAAACAAGTTAATGTCATGCGGCTAGGGCGTGCACTATGGTTTAAGGTCATATAGCTGGACTGCGGTGGTAATGAACGGCAGTCTGTGGAGGCCATGGAGGGAGTATGGTGATGGTTTGACTCACTCGGGGAAATGACATTAGGTTACCTATGAAAGATGGATGATGTATGAAATGTGAGTGGATGATGGTGACCCACTAACTTACAATGATTATGGTTGGTTGGATGGTTCGCCGTTTTGTGAGCGTGGGTGAGACTCACTTGGGAATGAAGTATGGTGATGAAGTGAATGGACACACTGGGGAGGAAATGAAGGTGGCGGATGCACATTAACAAGTAGGTTAGGGAAAGCATGTGTGAAACTGCACGTAAAGGTGTGTGCACGTACGTGGCGATGAGTTTTAAAGTCATTCCTCCGAGACCTGTGCAAAACAGTTTAACGTCATGCGGCTAGGACGTGAACTATGGTTTCCGGTCATACAGCTGGATCGTGGTTATGCAGTTTAAAGTCATACAACAACGACCGTGCAGTTTAAGGTCGTCCAACAAGACCTCTGCTAGAATTTAATGTCATATAGTTCAGACCATAGTGCTGAGCCTTTAATCGCCATGCGGCTAGGACATAGAATATGGTTTAAGGTCGTACAGCTGGATGATGGTTATGTAGTTTTAAGTCATACAACTAGGACCGTGCAGTTTAAGGTTGTGAAACTAGACCTCTGCGACAGTTTAAGGTCATATAGTACGGACCATGGTGCTGAGCCTTTTATCGTCATGCACCTAGGACATAGACTACAGTTTAAGGTCATACAGCTGGACCGTGGTTATGTTGTTTTCAGTCATACAACTAGGACCGTGCAGTTTAAGATCGTGCAACTAGACCTTCGCTACAGTTTAAGGTCATATAGTTCAGACCAGAGCTGTATAGTTTAAGGTCGTGCAGCACGGATCGTGCTTGGGTCGCCATGTAGGTGGAGTTCCATGGGGAATAGGTTTGTGGATGGAAATCTGACTGTCTGGAGATAAAATGGTGAAGACCATTCACAAACTGAAGGCTCAGATGGAAATGGTGACCTGATGAAGGATGGCCAATAAAAGTGGACTTCGGTAGAGCTTCGGGGGTTAAGTGTACTCCTTAGGGTGAAAGATGTGTCTCTATGGAGAATAGGTAACCCGACTTATTGGGGATAAGATAGCTTGGTGTGAAACAGACCCATTGGGAATTGAAGAGGTAAGAATGACCCTAACTCCACTGTAGATAATGGGATGTAGTATGGGTGTGATTCCTACTAGGGAATGACAGACAGTGACCTGCTCTTGACTCCATTGGGGATGATAGGTTACGGCTTGGGTGCAACAGCCTGGTTGCATGTCCACTGAGGATGACAAAATATGGCTTGGGTGCAACGGCATAGATCTAGGGGCCTGGGTGCAACTCCATTGAGGATGAGAAGACACAGCCCGGGTACTACTCCATTGGGAATCGTGGTAGGACACACAATTCAGCCTGGAGTAGGTGACAATAGGCTGCTTGAAATACAGCCGGCACTAGGTGTAGTGACAATGTTTTCTTGCGAGTGTTCAACCCGCGCTGAGTTCTCAAAAATATAAACAATGTCAGGTTGTTAAAAACTCAGTTGACATTGTGAACAACCTATGATATCGTTTGAACACAACCAACACTGAGTTAACCGGCGTTAGGGTTGTTTCAAAACTCACCCGGTGCCAAGTCAGTCGGCGTTAGAGACGTTTGGAATTCACCTGGAGTAAGGTCAACCAACACTAGGGCTGTTTAGAATTCACTCGATGCAAGGTCAACCGATGCTAGGGTTGTTTGGAGTTCACCCGGTGCCAGGTCAACCGACACTAAGGTTGTTTGGAATTCACCCGGCGTCAGGTCAACTGCTGTCAGGGTTGTTTGGAATTCACCCTGTGCCAGGCATGGATTGATGAGAGTCACCTCAAGCATCAAGTCAAAGCCTGACCCGATCATCATCGCTTGGCTTTTCTTGGACACGATTGGAATTCCCAGTTTGTGAGGGGCGATTGAGGGTAGTGTGGTTTATATAAGGTGGTAAAATCCCATTTTCCCTCACTTTTCACCAGGGGTAGAAAAACATAAGTGAAAATTTTCTTAATCGGTGAGGACTTGGTGATCGGTTGAAGTTTCGGCAAGCAATAGAACTGCAGGAACAACTTTGTAGGGAAGGTTCTTAGCAAACAGTGGGATTCTAGGTGGTTTTTGCAGGGAAGGCCTTTGGACAGTAGGCTTCGCCAAGAATTTGGTGAAGTTGCAGAAATATTTTTTAGCACATGGGATGTTTCGGTGGAGAGAAGAGCTCTGACTACGGTATTTTTTAGGGTAGAAGAGGCGGGAAGTGGGACAGTGAGCATTTTCGCACTTCTTGGGAGTTTTTCGGGGAGTTTTACAGGGTTTCTGGAAGGGTGTGGTACTTTTTGATGTTGTTAGTGGTGTTGTAGAGGTTCTCAGGGACTTAGGGGAAGTTTGCAGAAGTTTTCGGTGAGGTTCTGGTGATGTCCCGACCAAGTCCTCGCGACAGGGCCGACGTTGAAAGAAATGTAGCCGGTGTTGACGGTTTGAAGCACTGACACAACCTGCGCTGAACCTCTAGAAAGGCAGTCGCCGCTCGAGGTTAGGAGCACAATCGACACTGGCCTTTGGAGGACACAGCCGGTGCTGGCTTCAGTTGGCACTCATCAGCACGTGTGGCTTATCATGATGCGGAAAGTGATGCTCTCTTGTGGCAGTAAGTTACGTGCGGGAGTTGCGACGCTCGGTGGGCCGGTAAAAAGTGGTGAATGATGATAAGGCATGGCTTGTGGTACCTGTGTGAAGCCAAATCCTCCAGCGCAGCAGTGAGGTCCATGTTGTTCTGTGGAAGCGCATCCACTGTGAACAGGGTATGTTTTTCGTCATAGGCCAGTTCCTTGCCAAGGCAACCCACCTTGTATGTTTGATATACACGTCGAATGAATCCTACGTCGTATGTTTAATATACACGTCAGATGAAATATCTAGCTTGTATGTTTGACATACATGCTAGATAGATTAAGCCAAACTTGTTGGAGTGGCCCTGCTTTATCTTCTGGCCTGTAACCATCCTCTTACTCGTCAGATGAATTAAATCTAACTCTTCAAGTGGTTTCACTTCCTCTTCATGAGGAGGGCCTTTCTTTGGTGGGTTTGCTTCTTCCTCATGGGGTAGGCATTTGTTTTGGCCTGTAACCATCTTCTTATCCTCAAATACAAGAGCGAAAGTACAAGTTTTGGTTTGTAACTATCCTGTTATCCTCAGATGCAAGAGACTTGTAACCTCCTTAGTAATGGGCTTCTTGTAACTTGTAACTCATTTCTTACTGCAATAAAAAGAGTTAGAGTTTTTTTGGACAATCTTTCTTATTTTCCCGTTGAGTCCCTTTCTTTTGAATACGCATGAAGGATAGTACTTCTTTAAGTATTGTCCATTGATAGGGGTATCGCTTCCCCTCCTTCAGGATGTGCCAGTATGTAGGCTCTGTTGGGCGAGACTTTTTTAACAAAGGGACCTTCCCACTTAGGCTCAAACTTCCCTTTACATCGGCCACTCATAACAATAGGCCTCTTGATAGCTAGGACTAGATCACCATGGGTGAATGAGCGGACTTTGACAGACTTGTCAAAAGCCCATTTCATTCTCCCTTGGTTGAGTTCAAGGCTCTCCTAAGCCTCTAACCACTTTCCATCTAGTGCGTCTAATTCTTGATATCGAAGCTTAACTCTCTCATCTTCGGTTATTGCTTGGTGAATAATGACTCATAGTAAAGGGATTTGTATATCTAGAGGCAAAACTACTTCACCCCCATAGACTAAAGAATAAGGAGTGGAATCGGTAGCATTACGAGTAGTAGTACGATAAGCCCATAGTGCTTCGGGAAGCTTCTCATGCCAGTTCTTCCTTATTTTTGAGACTGACTTTCTTAAAACGTTGCATAGAGTCTTATTGAAAGCCTTAACTAATCCATTTGTCCGAGGGTGGTACATAGTCGAGTACCTCCATTTGAAACCGAACTGGTTAACTAAGCGATCGATGTGATGACTCCTAAATTGAGGATCGTTGTCTGATATAATCTGGTCGGGAACTCCGAAGCGATATACGATATGATGTTGAATGAAGTTAGCCACCGTTTTCCCAGGAAACTGCTTAAGGGGGACCACTTCAGCCCACTTAGAGAAATAATCTATTGTAGCTAGGATAAAAAAGTCGCGCATTACAGAAGGCGGGTCAATAGGCCCTACGATGCCCATAACCCATTGTGAGAAGGGCCATGATGAAACAGTAGGGTGTAAGGGCTCTAGAGGCTGGTGAACTAGACTAGAGTGTATTTGGCATACTTGGCACTTTTTAGTATAGTTTAAGGAATCGACGATCATAGAAGGTTAATAGTATCCCAACCTGCATATTTGTTCATAGAGCTTAGGACCGGACTGATGTAGTCCACAAATGCATGAGTGAACTTCTTCTAAGGCCTTATTTGCTTCTTGGATATCGACACATCTAAGAAGAATGTCGTCAAATGATCGTCTGAAGAGAGAATCTCCTTCAATGAGGGTATACTTGGTAGACATTCGACGTATGTTGTTGCGTTCGATAAGATCTTCTGAGAGCCTGCCATGTTTTAAAACATTAGTGATGGGCTCTCTCCAATCCCCTACTTGCTCAATTTCTGCACATATTGGGTCAAAGAATTTTGGTTGTTGATTTCGACCCTTAGCTCCTTACTCTGTGATATTCCTTATTTAGTCTTGATTTCTTCTTTGGCCGATAGAAGTGCTCCAAATGAATAAGGAGGGCACTCAGGGAAGATATTTCTCTCACCATCTACATTGACCTCGGTTCTTAATTCGATGTGTCTCCATTCTGCCACCCAAAAAAGCGTGGGTACTGATGAGGACAACTAAATTGTAGAGTCGATTTTCGCAAGTGATCCAGCCTGCGAGTTTAGCCTCTTGGGATGTGACTCAAGGATACATCCTCAAACTGGGCCATATATGATTTTGCAGAGTCGCCATAGATCTTGAGCTGCTCTAAGTCGTGGTCCAAGGCTATGTCCAGTCCGATAATAAGGGCCTAATATTTTGTCTCATTATGAGAACCGGCTTAAGCGAGAGAGAAAGAAAATTGTAATATTCTTCCTCTTAGGGTTAAGAATACTACTCTGGTGCCTCCTCGATCTGATTGGAAGGCCCTGTCGAAGTACAATTCCCATACAAGAGCAAGGTCAAAACAGAATACTTCTTCATCAAGGAGGTCGCATGATAACGATGATTCTACCGGTACGGGGTGTGCTGCGAGAAAGTCAGCCAAGGCCTTGCCCTTGATGGCCTTCTATGGGACAGACGTGATATCGAACTCCATCAGCAATAATGCCCACTTAGCAAGGCATCCTGACAAGCATGGGCGTGTCAAGATAAACTTTACAAGATCAACTTTCGATATAAGTTTAACTTCATGACCAAGCAAGCAATGGTGGAGTTTTTGTACTGTGAAGATCAGGGCAAGACACATCTTTTCTATAGGGGGATAGATCTTCTCGGCCCCTTTTTGTATCCTGCGGCTAAGGTAATATAACGCAGTCTCTTTTCCCTTTTCATTGTTTTATGTCAACAATGCTCCGAGTGACTCGTCTAATGCAGTCACATATAGAATGAGGGGTTTTCCCAATGCTGGTGTAGAGAGTACTGGAGGGTTGAGTAAATAATGCTTAATGTCGTCAAGGGCTGCCTGACATGCTTCATCTCATATAAATGGGGTATCTTTCTTTAGCGGGTGTGTAAAAGGTTTACAGCGACCTGAGAGGTTTGAGATGAACCTACGAATGTATGTCAGTTGCCCTTTGAGGGAGCATAGTTTTCGAAGTGTAGTCGGTGATGGCATTTCTTGGATTGCCTTCTTAACTGACTCATTTTCAAGCCCTTAATGTCTGACGACGAATCTCAAGAATTTTCCTGAACGCACGCCAAAAACACATTTTAGCAGGTTCATTTTTAGTTGATGAAGGCATAACTACTTGAACACCTTTTCAAGATCTCTCATGTGAGCATCCTTCTTTTCGGATTTTACCACCAAGTCATCTACATAACACTCCACCTCTTTGTGCATCATGTCTTTAAAAATGGTCTTCATTGCTCTTGGGTATGTGGTGTCAACATTCTTTAATCCAAAAGACATCATTGTGTAATAGAAAACCCCTTTTGGAGTTAAGAATGCAGTGGCCTCTTCATCTTCGGGCACCATCCTTATCTGATTATACCCGAAGTATTCGTCCATGAAGGAAAAGATTTGACAGTGAGTCGTAGAGTCATTGACATCTCGGTGAATGCGAAGTCAACCTTGGGACAGGCAATATTGAGGTCACGGAAGTCAATGCAAACCCTGATTTGATTATTTTTCTTCTTTATTGGAACAACATTTGACTCTCACAAATAAAGCCTGTTTGTTTGAGTTTGGTCACCTCAATGTTTATCTGCCTCTCAAGGTCAGGCCTGAACCTTCGCGATTTCTGTTTGATGGGTTTGATAGTTGGATCGATGCCAAGATGGTGAACAACTACTTGAGGGTCCAAGCCGAGCATCTCATGTAATGCCAAGCAAAGTCGTCATTGTTTTCTCACAAGAAAGTAGTGAAATGCTCTTTCTGTTCTAGAGACATATTCGCTGAAATGAAAGTGGGTATGGGGTCCACTTTGTCTCCAAGATTTATTTCTTTGAGTTCGTCAGCAGTAGCCTGGCCACCTTCTTCTCATTCTTCTGGGGCCTCTTGCAACTCTTCCTCAATATTTTCAGAGGTCTTTTCATCAACCTCAAGTGCAGAGACCGACCTTGACATCTCTGCTTCCAATAAGGTTTTAGAGTATGTCATGATTTCTGTACCTTTCCCGAATCGAGGGATAGAGGGATCAACCTCAAACATGGGAAGCCAATCAGGCAGCAAGAGCTTGTTTTTGGGTTCTGCAAAGGTTGGGCGTGAAGTGTCCTCGTATGAATCACACGGTCCTTGCACAGATGTGTGCAGTGATTGCTCTGGAATGACTTGCGCCATATGGCAAGCCTCTCCCGAATAAAAGTTTTGCTCCCTCGATTCTCTCAACCTTTACTTGAAGTGGGGCTCAGGGGGCCACTGGGGTTTCTTTGGCTTCGATTTCTTGTGCTTCTTTGAAGAAGGTGTCTCTGCCTTGGCTTTAGATGTCAGGGCATTAGCAACTGTAAGGAATCTTGCTGCCTGTGCCAGGGTGTTTCTCAATGGTTTTCGCTGTGTCCTGCTTATATTGATCCCTTCTAATTCTCGGTCGAGAGCCTCGAAGTCCGGGCATATAAAGGTTGTACCTACAGGGGACGTAGAAGAGGGAGAATGAGGAGAAGGAGAAGAAGAAGGATAAGGGTTAGAAGGTGGGGGACTTTTAAGGTCGTTCCCTCATTTGACCGATCTGAGCAGCTTTTTGCATCATCACCAGGTTGGATGGGTGCAGGGGGGTTTTTAGGCCTTGCTAAGACCATTAGGGAGTGCTTTTAGCGTTGTCACCATCATTAGACGTGTGCTGAGTAGGAGATGGCGTGAGAACATCTTCTTGATAGGATGAAGAAGGAAGAAGGGATCATGTCAAGGATGAAGTCAAGTAAAGTTGGCAGTGGAGGAAGGGGCTTGAGAAATTCCTACTCGACTGTGGGTTGAGCGGTCTTGTTTCTTTGGTGAGGAGCCCTTGGTGCCCGTCTCTTTCTGGTTTTTTGAGGTGATATTTGATTCGTCTCACTGGGCTTGAGAACAACTCTAGCTTGGCGCACTGCTTCTCGCCTTAAAAACTTAAGTCTGCTTTGGCCATGGTAGACTATCTATGGCTGGGAAGTCTAGAATTCGGTGGAGTCCGAGTCATTGATAGGAACGTCTTGCTCTGTGAGACCTTCTTTCCTCGATAGACGAATGACCTGGGGATCACATACAGGGAGGTTGTAAATCACTTGACACTCCCTCATCGTTTTTGCGAATATATCAAGACGACGAGGTTGCCTTGCCAGCTTCAGCGTGATTATGCCTTCATGAAGCATTATAATGAAGAAGGCGTAATGACATGGGAGGCCTCGGCTGCCCCAAAGGCCTTCTTTAAGTCTTCAAGCTTATCTGACCCTTCTGAATCAGAGCCTCGATAATATCTTTCGACATGTAGCAGTCATTTGTAGGCTGATTGATCCTCCGATGGTAGGCATAGTAATTCGTCCAAGTGTCAAGGCTAGGTTGCTTGGGAAACTTGGCTTCTGGAAGCTGGATCTTATTATGTTCCAATAATAACAGGAACAATGCCGGGACCCATTCCTTCTCGAAGGGATAGACCATGTTCCTATGCCAGGTAAAATAACCACCCCGATCGAGGTTGGTTGGTGGGGGTACCCGATTGTACAACTGTTGTTGCTTGCCTGCCTGGGGTGTTACCTTTGACGTGCTTACCCCTTTAGAGAGGTTCAAAGTTTGGGAGGGAGCCTTCTTTGAATCAGTGACCATGATAACGGCACTGATTACCCCTTTCTGTTGGCTGCCCCGTGTGTTATTCCCAGAGCTACCATTGCCCCTATTGTTTGCTGAGCTTGTAGATGGTTGTCGTGTCCCATCTAAGTCGCAGCTGGTTAGCTCTTCTTGCACAAGAGAGATCTATCTTCATCAGGTGCGGCAATGGATGAGGGCCAGGAACTGGAGTAATCTTGGGTCGGGGAGGATGAAGGACTCGATCTTTCATCAGTTCAATGCCTCAAGCTCCCTTATGAGCTTTAGCGACACGACCAAAGTGACGGGGCTGGTTCAAGATGGTACTCTTGGGGAAAACCTTCGAGGGCTCTGAAGGTGCTTGCTCGATGAAGGAGGAGCAGGCAAGAGCATGATTGAGTCACGAGAAGGCCCAAGTCTAGGGCGAGGGGATATCTGTGATGACGATGTGTGTGCGCCCCTTAAAGAAGGATTATAGGAGACCTGCGGGTTAGCCTGGGCTCGTACAAGTGATCTGGCCTTAGGAGGTTGGGAACTACGAGCAAGTACTTGTAAGAGGACAGGTGTAGGCATGCCCTTTACAGAGTGTGCTTGTGTGTGCAACATAGGAAGACGAGGAAGTTGTCTCCTGTGTCCTCGGGTTAGCATGATGATGATGGTGTTGCCCCGAGCAGTGAGATGCCTGTGATCAACATGCACATGACCTAACCTTAGAAGGTTTGATCTTGGACATGGACTCAAGGTAACATAAGGGTTACCCAGAGGTGCGACTCAGGTGGGTAACCCACGAGCCTTGCGATGTTTGTGTGAGGTGGAGACCGTGGGGTTTCCTCCTCGATGTGTTGAGCCTCTAGAGATAAAGACCAATGGTGCAGAAATGTGGGGGGTAGCCTTATGGTGACCCACAGAAGCAATGGACACTTGTTCTCCTTTTGCAGAGAGGGTCTGGGCAGCCTTCTGGCGTACCTCAAGAACATGACCCACAAGTGACTTGCCGGTGGCTGGGTGCATGCTGTCTGGGGCAACAAAAGTGCTGCCAATGCAAGGCGACTTGCCGGGATTTTTAAAATCCACCTCACACCGATCCAGGTTAAGACCTGGGAGCTAGACAAAGGGTCTTTTCTCAAAAGGATAGTTGGGAACGAAGTTGAAGGAACGTGTTCCCTAGTGACACTCTCGAGTACAGGGATAAGAAAATCCCCAATCCAGATAAATGGGTTTCAGAACCCGCAAGCCATAAGTAAAATGTGAAAAGATAATGAAAGCAGGTAATAAAAGAAGAATCTAGCAAAAAAAAAATCATTCGATTAAGGGGTAGTAAGTACCCAGTGAAGTCGTCAAGCCGGTTAGGTGCCTCGATCACCCCTCCGGATCCTCTTTGGGATCAAGTGGCACGCGTCTCATGTTTTGAGGGAAGACTCAGAACGTTTTTGAGATCTCTCTCTCGAGAACCTCGTTCGAAAATGGTGGCAGGTATTACCAATCGGTGAGAGAGGAATTTAAAGGTGGATTCGGTACTTACTTGAGCTGGCTCGCGTTGGCACCCTCTTAGATCACGAAGAAAGCGCCCCAATAGTAAAACTAGTTCAGAATCGCCTCCCTTGGCTTGTATTCTTCTTATCTTCTGTAATCACACACATATATGGTAAAGCTTATAAGACAGGTGGGTCAGACCTCACCCTTTTCCTCTTTGATGAACGTACACAAGCATGCGCATTCAAAAAGAAGAAGAGAAGAAAGATGGGGGAAAGAAGAATTCGACTGAATGAGAGGATAGAGCAATGATTAAGCTGGTAAGTCATTGGCCTGACGTGGTAGCAAAACGCACTCGGTAATTAAGACCGGCTCATAGGATTACTACTAGACGTCATTCCCAGTACTGACTAACTTGGCACAATGGTCAATTTGCCGTGGCAATAAAGCAAGCCAAGTAGTCCTGGCACAACAACATTATGGCTAGATGACAGTACTACCATAAGAGGCTCATCTCAATCCCTCTTAGTCAAACGAAAGAGTAGCAGAATGATGGTTATGATGAAATGAGAGGAGGGAACAGCAAGAAGGAGGGAGAAGAAAGGAAGAGAAGAGTATGAAAGATGAGAGGATAAAAGAGAGAAAGAGAAGGAAGGTGCAGTCAATGTTAAGCATTGCCGATTGTGCTAGAAGGAAGAGAGAGAAAATGCAGTCAGTGTTAGGCTTCACTGACTGTGTTATATAGAGGAGAAGAGAGAGAAAATATAGTCGGCACTAGGCTTTATCGACTATGTCAGATGAAGAGGGAAAAATTCATTCGGCGCTAGGCTTCATCGACTGTGACAAAAGAGAAGAAAAAGAGAGAACCAATCGGTGTTAGGCTTGCGTCGGTTGTGGTGGGAGAAACAAGAGAGAGAGATCGAGCCGACACTAGGCTTTGTCAACTGTAATAGGAGAGGAGAGAGAAATCCAACCCACGCTAGGCTTCAGCGAATGTGTCAGAAGAGAAAGAAATTTAGCAGGCGCTAGGCTTCGTCGACTCTGATCGAAGGAAGAGAGAAATCCAACCGTGCTAAGCATCGTTGACTATGTCAGAAGAGAAGAGAGAGAAATCTCACTCAGCAATGGGAATGAAAGAGGCGAGAGAAAAATCCCACTCGGTGTTGGGAATGAAAGAAGAGGAGAGAGAAAAACCCCACTAGGCGCTAGAAATGAAAGAAGAGAAGAGAGAAAAATCCCACCCGGCACTGGGAATGAAAGAAGAGACGAGAGAAAAGAGAGATAAAGGAAAGAAGAGAGAGAAAAGAAGAGATAAAATTGAGAGAGAGAGAAGAGAAGATATAGAGATGAGAATGATGAGAGTAGAGAGAAAGAGATAGAGCTAAAAATGAGAAAGAAGGGAGGAGAGAGAAAGTTACCTGCTCGAAGGGTCCCAACCATTTTCTTCTCTCTCCTCTCTCTCTCTCTCCAAGACGTACCCACAGGCTAAAGCAAAAAGAATTTATTGATTGATCCAAGAAGAATGAATCCGTCCTTTGTACAATGAGGCAGTGCTTGTTTATATAGAATTGGGCTAAAACATGGGTGTACACCCAAAAACTTTCTAGAATTGAAGATAATTACAATTTAATTGAATTAAAATAAATTCTAAAAATGGGTGCAAAAGGACTGTTTTTCCCTTGCTTAATAATGTGCTGAATTTCAGAACAGTCCCTGTTGCTGCCCGAGAACTTATGTGATGTTCGGTGGCTGACCCGAGGTCATTCTGATGCCCGTTTGATCAAAAGATTATTGTTTTCTTATAGGGCTCGGCATGATGATAATTTTGATACCAACTTCGAGCCATGAATCATGTTTTTGAGGCATTATTGTTTTCTTCATAACCTCTTCAATGAATCTCACTGAGCATGTTGTCACGATCATGTTGCAATAAACATAGCTCAATTTCGTGTCCAGATGAAGATTTTTTCATCTTAGGTTTTTTGACAGGATCTTGAAATCCGACAGCTGAAATTTAAAGTAGTTTCGACGCCTTCGTGTGTGAAATCCAACCATTCATCATACACGAGGTTCGGACCAGAGATAGCCTCAGACCTGATGCACATAATGCAATTAGTTTCGTATCGTTTGCGTAGCAAGCGTCATGATCTGGCTGCTCGAAAAAGGCGTGCAGTTGCTGAGTTTTCTGCAACTTCGTTCACGGATCAGCGACTTTCATTTAGTTTTTTCTTTCTATTTGGGCATCGTCACAGGGCGTACCACATATCGAATTGCTCGTCTTGATGGGACAAACTTGCTCACCAAATTTGGGAGTTATCTGACTTGGAACGATTGAGATACAGGCCCCGAAAGTGACTGCTCGTCACTATAAAAACAGCCACCTTTGGTATTTTACCCGTAGTGTACAGCCCAGCCCTTTTCGGTATTTTACCCATAACTTTGTCTTGGAGTGCTGGATTAAGCTGGAACTCAACCCATAGGGGTTTTCGACCGTGTTGGATCAATGGCGTTGATTCCACAACTGCTTCATGCACCAAAAGTATGTCTCTAGTTATAGAGTCGATTTCATTGTGCTAGAGACTGATTTTGCTGAAATTGTTTCTTTATGGTCACTACCTTAGACATGTCTGATCATGATGAAACTTGATCGGTAGTCATTTAAAGTACTAATGATGATCTTGACCAATTCTGGGACCATTCTAAGATTTTTTGGAATTTCCATTGCTTTGTAGGCTTTTTTATTGACAGGTTTCCTACCAGGGACCAAGGTGCTGAAAAATACGGTCAAACATCTGAAGTTATTTTGAGACTGTTGAAATTTTGACTGTTTGCTAGGATTTTATTGAGCGGGGACCCCATGATGATGAAAAATATCTTCCAACAAGGTGCTCCCACTTCCATTCTAGCACAAGTAAGGGCTGTAACTATCCAACATGTTTATGATGTTCGACCTTCACTTACTGATAGGTTAAGCACTTGGAAACAAATTGTGCTACTTCTCTCTTATGTTATTCCACCAAAATACTCTTTTTAGATCTTGATACATTTTTGTGCTCTCTGGATGTACTGTATAACGGGAGTGGTGTGTTTCTTCTAAAATAGCCCCTTTTATCTTCTCAGTGTTAGGGACACAAACCCGACCTTTGAATATTAAAATTTCATCACTACCCAAGGCAAAGTCCTCCTCACCTTCCAATTTTATTTCCTCGACAATTTTCATGAACTGAGGATCCTCCTTTCGTGCCACTCGGATTTGCAGAAGGAGATGGGGCTCTATTCTTATACATGATAATATTCTTTTCCCATCATCAAGGGGCAGAGTTGGGTGCCATTCTTCTACATCTTCTAGTAGTTTTATCTCTTGGATTACATGAGCCATGGACACCACGTGCTTCCTACTTAAAGCATCTGCCATAACATTGGTCTTACCTCAGTGGTAGTTGATGGTACAATCATAATCATTGAGAAAGTCCATCCATCTTCTTTGTCTCATATTCAATTCTTTCTGAGAAAATAGGTACTTGAGGCTCATATGGTCGGTGAATACATTAAATTGAGTTTCATACAGATAATGCCTCCAAAATGTTCGGGCGAGAACTACGGGTGTGAATTTCAAATCATGAGTGGGATAATTTTGTTCATACGACTTCAATTGCCTGGAGGCATAGGCTATAACTTTTCCTCATTGCATCAGCACACCCCCAAGCCCTTTATGTGAGGCATCAGTAAAAACCACAAAATCGTCATTACCCTAAGGCAAGGTCAGTACCGGAGCTGTAGTCAGTCTCTTCTCTAGTTTCTGAAAGCTTCTCTCGCAGCTATCAGACCATATAAACTTGACTTCCATTTGGGCTAGGCGGGTTAGGGGAAGTGCTATCTTCGAGAACCCCTCTAGAAAGCGCCTCTAATACCCCGCCAGTCTTAAGAAACTGCGAACGTTAGATACATTCGTTGGTCTTTTCCATTTCAGCGCAACCTCAATCTTACAAGGATCAATAACAATCTCTTCTTTGGATATAATATGCCCGAGGATATCCACACTTGGGAGCACTCTTATTGAACTTAGCAAACAATTTCTCTGCCCTTAGAGTCTAGAGGACCACTCTTAAATATTGCTCATGATCTTTCTGATTCCTTGAATACACCAAAATATCATCGATAAAGACTACTACAAAGTTATCCAGATAGGGTCTAAAGATTCTGTTCATCAGATCCATTAACACAACTGGGCTGTTCGTCAATCCAAAAGGCATGACTAAGAACTCGTAGTGGCCATAACAAGTTTTAAACGCAGTCTAGGAGATATCCTCTTCCTTAACACGCAACTGGTGGTACCTAGACCGGAGGTCAGTCTTAGAAAATACTTGGGCCCCTGTAGTTGATCAAATAAATCATCAATTATGGGCAATGAGTATTTGTTCTTCACTGTGACCTGATTCAACTACCTATAATCAATGCATGGACTCGAAGACCCATCTTTCTTCTTCATAAATAAAACTGGTGTGCCCCATGGTGACACACTAGGTCGAATGAACCCCTTGTCCAACAATTCCTGTAATTGCTCCTTTAATTTCTTTAACTCAGTTGGGGCCATCCTATAAGGGGCTTTAGAAATAGGACCAGGGACCACCTCTATTTCAAATTCAATCTCCCTAACTGGTAGATAGAGAAGTTAACTCTTCAAGGAAGACCTTTGGATATTCTCTCACCACTAGTATCTCTTATAATTTGCAAGTGTAACACCACCCGTGTCGCCAAACTGCAAGTGTCCCAAAAAATTATGGGACCCTGCAGGTCTGTTCCAGAGCCTTTTGGCTCCCTGTTGACCTATTTTTGGCTTAAAAGAAATTTTTAAAAAATATAAAAAAATATTTTTCTTCAGATAGGTCTTTATGTTTCTGACTTCTTTATTTGATTTTTGTTTGTTAATTTTGATTGAAACCATGTTTTGCTTGATTTCACCATGCTTAGTTTAACTATGTTTCATCAAAGTTAAAAAGGATAAATATATTAAAAAAAAAAAATACATCGAGGGTTGTTTGCACCCTCCCTGAACTGTGTCCCGTTCGAGTCACCCTCACTAGGGCCTCGCTCGGCTTAGCATAGACTTTGCTTGGTCTCATTATTTTTATTATACCTTCTTAAGGGTTGCCTACCCCAACATCTATATTGTCCTTTGAGCGAGCTTCGCCTCGAAGGGCGCAACGCTCAGCTCGAACAATGCCAAGCGCTCGCTTTATTTCTTTCTTGATTACATTGTGTGTTTGACTTTATTTTGATTGCATGCTTCTTTGCACACTCCATAACACACCAGACTGGGAATGCTCGGGAAACCAGCAAACAAATATTTTGAAAACCCCCAAAATCCGCTTTAACAGCGTGAGGGGAACCTAGCTTTGAGAGTCGAGGCGGTTGGGATTTGCATAACTTTAACTGTGACCGCCCCTCCGTAATCCTTTGCCTCAAAGCAACTCCGCGTATAGTACGACGTGGTGAACATCCTATAATAGGAGGTCAGGGCCTATGTGGGGACCTATATCAGCCTAACCGCATTTCAATAGTTAGGAACTCTCAAGCCAAGCCTACCTATAATACTATACTAGGACAAACGTTTTTCGTTTGCTTGCTTATTTTTGTTGATTACTATTAGCTCCAGTCCGGACCCACTTTTGGTCTGAGCTGAACCCTATGGGTCCAAGTTCAGGCTTGTACTCAGTTTAGCCCAAGTCCAAACCAGGTTTCACCATGGTCCGAACTTAAGCCTCTTCTTGGTCTGAGCCGAAGGCTCGTTCCTAGTTCATCCTTGATCATGTCTGATTCCATACCGGCTATGATCATAAAAAATCTCTGGGTCCAAGTTCAGGTTTATACCAAGCCTAGCCTAGGTCCGAACCAGGTTAACACCCAGGTCCGAACCTAGGTCCACTTCTTGGTCCGAGCTTAGGGCTCATGCCTGTCTCAAACTTTTATCTAGTATGGGTCCATACTCAGTTTGATTATCACAACCCTCTAGGTTTAAGCCCAGGCTTGCGCTTAGCTCAGTCCAGGTTCGAACCAAGCTCACACTGCTGTCTGAAACTAGACCCACTCTTGGTTTGAGCCTCGTACCCATCTAGTTTAGATCTCAGTTTAGGTTCTAGCATAGAGTTTCCTCTAGAGCTAGACTAGGCTTACCCTAGTTCATGATCTGAACTAAAACCCATTGAGTTTAGCAAGTCTAGGATCCAATCTAGTCTTAGCTTAGGTCTCAATTAAGGATTTGCCCCTAGAGTCAAGTTAGATCTGCCCTAAGCTGTCAAGTCTAGACTCTAGAACCCAGCCAAAGAGAGTCACCATGCTGGTTACTCAAGGTGACGATGATGATTGCTCCACAGCTGATTCTAAACCTAACCTGCCCAAACTAGGGACCAGTATGCCGTAATCCCTTGGGATTATCGACAGACCTTAGGTTAATCTATTATCCAACGCCTAGGTCTTCAATTAGAAGCAGAGTCCCAAGGGACCAACTCATAATCCTAAAATTTGTGTGACCCAAAAAGTTGGCTCCACCCGAAAACTTTGACTTGTCAGGGGGTTCGACTGGGCGTCGTCCTACAGGGGCTCTTAGGCAACCAAAGTAGGAGTTGAGTGAGGTAAGAAATTCATGCAGTATCTAACGTCATTTCCTGTAACTTGTACCAAGATAACCTCGAGGTGCAGCGATCTCAAAACCATGACCCACCTAGATCTAAGCAATCTAACCCAACCTCAAGCCATCATAGTACAACTCATGATGTCTTGAACATTGTACGAAGTAGAGGTGTCGACCCAAACCAACCCTTAGGTGAGATTCACATCAAAGCTGCCCTTAAAAGTCTATTCAACCTAGGTTACAGTGTTCATGCCCCAGCTCATGGGTCGATGCCAAACCAACTTAGTGGTATAGGTCAACACCTAGCACAGCTGAGTCAGCCGATTCATCAATCGGTCCATCTAGTTTATCTGGTCCAACAAACCATGCAATTTTCGCAACCGGTGGCGACACCTATGGGTTAGTATGCCCCTCAGGCACAAATATATCAAGCCGCCCTGGTGACTACAGCTCATCAATCTCAGGCCCATGCAGGGCAACATGTACCCCAAGTTTCAACTTATCAATCTATGCTTGGGAACCCACCGACTGGTGGGCCTACTGTCACGCCAAATACTCAACAAGAAGGCACCTTAAAAGCGATGCAGGATATGCTCATAAGAATGGGCATGCACAAAATTCTACCCCCAAATTCCTATGTTTAAGTGACCCTTTGAGGCATGGAGGACCTTCCCAAAGGATTTGTTGTCCCATAATTTATAAACAAGTTTAATGGGAAGAGCGATCCAGATGCTCACATAAACGTGTATCTCCTCTTTGCGAGAGCTTTGAGAGACAGGCCTAACCAATTGAAGGTCATATTTTCTCAAATGTTGACCGGCATCGGAGAATAATGTCTGCTTCACCACGCATCACTCCAGATGAAATGTTCAACCTATTCATCTCTCACTACCGCGGGTTGATACCAAGACCTATCTCCCTAGGGGAGCTCAGTGCAACAAAACAAAACCCAGGAGAATCCTTTGAGGATTTCATCGATTGATTCCGTGAGGTGGTGATACGGGTCATAGAATGTCGACTTACGGACCTAGCTAAAATCTCTGAAGTCTTAGAGAATGCTGCTCCTGAATACAAGACCTTCTTCAGCCAAGGTCTTATCCCCCACTCTTTCGACTCGAGTAGGTTGTGCTGCTGCTGATTTTCCTGCAAATTTTGCCAAAAATCGTCATCTTCTCTCTAGCTTTTCCCCCTGCGCAGGTATTGTTACGGGATGTCCAACATATCAAAACGCTCGTGCGGCTTAGCGCTTTTAAAATGTTTCACCCATAACTTTGTGCTGGAGCGTTTGTTTAAATCGAAATTTGACCCTTTGGGTTTTACGACCATTCCAAATCCAATGGAGGTGGTTCCATAGATTTTTGAAGTACCAAAAATAGAGTTCTAGTTATGGGGTCCATTTTACGGTACAAGAGGTTGATTTTTTCGAAATTGTTTCTTTGTCTGCACTGTCTTAAATATGTCAGAATTCTACAAAACTTGGCAGGTGGCCTTTTGAAATCCTTAGGAAGATTTTTGCCTATTCTGAGGCAATTTTGAGATTGTAAAAAATTTTACTGTCTGTCAGGGCTTTATTGATCGGCATCTCCTTCATTCCGTATCGGGGATCCAAGGTGCCGAAAAATATATTCAAACTGACATAAGCAATGTTCTCTTTCATTTCAATAATAAATAAGCCATCCACGAGATGTCTTATCATAACAACATTATTGCCCTTCTTGACTACCACCTTATCTCCAACGAAAGTGGTCACAAATTCTGCTTGAGACATCTTGGGAACCGAGACCAAGCACTTCCTCATTTCAGGAGCATAAAGTTCTTGCTTTAGGATCAGGATGCTCTCACTCTTCGATTTAAGCTCAAAGTTCCCGACTCCAAGCACATCGATATTATGGTTTCCTTTCATATATGTTGCTTTCTGGGATCCATGCGAGTGAAAGAGCGGAAGCCTTCTTTGATGTTTGTGACATGACCTATTGCTCCTGAGTCAAGATACCAAGAAGTTCCCTTGAGGTCGTCTAGCAACTTCTCAAAGACCACACAGACAAGTTCCTTGTTGGTCCCACCAAATTTTTTGGACTGACAATACCTGGTTATGTGACCCAGCTTCATACAAATAAGGCAAGTCCTAGTCTCGTTTTTTCCTCTTATATTTTCAAAATATCTCTTTTTGAAGTCTCATCTCTTTCAAAAATTATTTCTACCATTTCCTTTCTTATGTTAAAAGAGGGTGGAAATTTTACCATAAATGAGGCCTCTCTTGCTGTTGATGTAAGTGCATACTTTGAGTTCCTTCTTTCTTCTTCTCCTATGATGTTCGTGATGAGTTCCCCCAATTTTGGTGCCTTCCTTCTAGCCAACAGAGAGAACACAAAAGTTTCCCATGAGTTGGGAAGTGAATTCATGAGATGAATCACTTGCATGGGCTCAGTAGGTTTCATGCTAGTGTCTTTCATCTCTCAGACTAGTGCACATGTTCCAAGAATTTAGTTTCCTCTGCTATCTTTAGCTCATTATATCTTTTCATAGCCATGGCTTGTTTCATGAGAGAGGGATCCGCATACTCTCTCTCTCAAGCCTTTCATAGATTCCACTTGTAGTGTAAATCAACTCATACTCAAAAGCATACGAGTCAGTGATCGAGCACAAAATGATATGCTGATATCTCAAGTTCCCTCTCTTCCAAGTGGAATACTCATCTTTGATTACTTGAGATAAGTTGTCACTTGGACGATGAGGACAACGCTCATAGAGCATCTCATGCAAGTGTTCCTCATAAAGGATATATCCAATCTTTCTTTTCCAAGAAGTATAGTTGGTCCCATCAAAGCTTTCAGTTTTTAGGATCTCTGAGATGAAGGTACGGACAGCCATAGCTTTTTATTCCCTAGCAAAAATCTAGACTCAATAAAGAGAAAACACTCTTAATGGTAACAACTAACTATGCTCTGATAGCAATGAAAAAAAGACCAATGTAATCTTACCAGGGTATGTATATTTTCTTTCACCCCTTTTATTTTGGCAAAGATCACCTACAAGTAATCTTATTACAACAACTCATGCTTTTAAAGTCAAGTCCTTAAAACCTTGATGCCACTAAACCAATTTTCTTTAAACAAAGAAAATAACCTCTACTTTATATGCATGGAAATATAAAGACAATATAAATAAATATGCAAGAAACAAAAGATATGCTGGGGATTACCTCTATCGAGCTTATTATTCCACATGCCGAGTCACCACTATCCAATGGCGCGGGATTAACGATCAACCATCAATCTCAATCGAGAAAGATAATTTAGGCCAAGCCCTCCAATGGAACTATGAACTATTCTTGATCACAAGACTTTTGACTTTAGGTTCAAACCCTTAATACCTTGTCTAGGATGTCATCTTCTTAATACTACCCAACCCTTAAACTTTAAAGCAAGATGAGAGAGAAAGAGATAAAACCTTTTAGGTGGGATGTGCCCTTTAGACCATTCTAGAGAGAGAACGAGAGATTTGGAGAGATTTGTAGAGAGAGAGAACTTAAGAGGTAGGGTGTGCCCCTCACAAAACTAGAGAGAGAGAGAAGAGATTTTTTGTGTAGAGATTTTTATAGGGGGAGGTCCTCTATTTATAAAGCAATAATACAATTAGGGTTTCTTAGGGTTTTCCATGGTCTGCCTCTTCTTGTGAGATTGAACATGGACCATTGATCTTGGGTGACTTGTGGGGTGAGAGATTGTGCCCTCCATTCCATAGATGGGTCATCAACATTTATGGATAGTGTTAGAACCCTTATCCCATTTCCTAAACCATTTTCCCAAATTAAATAAAATAATTCTAAGCATAATATTGTGCATACCATAATATTGTACATGACTTCTCATGCTTACCAAAAAATCTATTCAAAGCATCATCAAGCCAATTCCCCTTCCAAACACATAACACTTTGACCATAAGTCAAAGTCTCCATTTAACAAAAAGAAAAGGTTCTTAAATGGGTGGGGTGTGCCACCCATGAGAGGGTCTCATGGGTCCCACCATCTAAGCCATGGTGGGCCCAAGTGCACAATGGACCTCCATGCAATTTTAACTAATTTGAAATTCAAAAAAAAAAATTAAAAATTATTTGAATATTTAAATCATTGTAAAATCAATATCTCTATTTTTATGACTTCAAATTTGATAAATAAAATATCCAGAGATCTCTAAAAATTCAAATAATAATTCTAAAATAATATGCTAAAAAATAAATGTAATTAAATTCATTAGATGGGAAAATGATTCATATGGTCTAGGAATTAAATTAATAAACATTGGGGCACTCTACCTTCAAACGTGGACTACCGACATACTTACTGTATCAAACCGACCCAATGTTTCCCATGACTCACAGTCCAACAAGGGCTCATTAGTGGGTCACCAAAGTCTGGCCGATGAGCCAAGGGCTTGTAAACCCAGTCTGTAGATTACAGGTTCTCCTTTAGAGACGTTCCAAGGTCACCTAGACCTGATACGACCACATCTCCTATGGTGCATAGTGGTATCTCTCGCACATGCATAAGCTTCACCTTGAAAGATGGTTTGTTTTCTCAAAATGGCTATCATTATATGTGCCATGGGATGGTACATGGTTGAAGCTTTGGCCCCCGTCTCTGAAGACCACCATCACACACAAGGGTTACAGAGTCCTTTGGCTCACTCATCCGAGTGTACTCCAACCTCATCAAGGGATGACCTATTAGAACCCATATCGGATTGTTTTTCCATGCCTAGGTAACATAGGTTTTTCCCAACCGTCTTGCCTAGCTCGTCGAACTCAGTCCGATATCAGCAAAAACATATGTTTATTGTAGTCTACGAGGGACCACACTCCCACTGAGTTCATGCTCCATTATATCAAAATGTTTTATTACAAGTACTCATAAGGCATTTAATGGCCACACTCACCCTACAGTTCCTTCCTATAAAAAATTTCAGATAAGTTCTCTCTTTGAAAATTTTTGATAGTTTCCCTCTCTAAAATTAGAAATAGTTTCTCTCTCTAAAATTTTAAGATACTTTCTCTCTCTAAAACGTAAAATTTAATATAGTATCTCTCTCTAATTCACGGGGGTATTTTTTTACAATTAATTGTATATTATAAACTTGATGTCTCTATAACATGAAAATATAGGTGGAAATCAATTTTAGAGGGTAAACACAATGATAAAGATTTCTTTATTTTCTAGTTAGAATGAAGAAAACAATTATTGGTGGAAATACATTTTAGTCCCAAAATACGTCATAAATGTCTCATTTCCACTTAAATACAATTCTGAAAATGTATTTCCAAATATCCAAACAGTATGGATTTAGAGCCACGGAAATAGGTCTCCTGACGCTTTCTCTATCCCTTTTCAATAAGAAAATAAATAAAGCATTTACAGCCACGGAAACTCTCTCTGTCTCTCTCTAAATATATATATATATATACTTTTCTTTTTCTCACAAGCATCCTTCACTTTCTTCCTTTAGCTCTCTTAGGACGAACTCCATATTTCGTTCCTCTATCAAAGCTCTTTAAATGGTACATGCATTGTCCGGGACAAAACTAATGATATGAAGCAAAAATTAATGATACTGAACAATATTTAAGAAGGTGAAGAGATTTAATAAGCCATAATTAATGATTCCTTGAGTGCTTTCTGTCACTTAAAAGCTTCAAAAATGTACATTTACTTCCGACCGTACCCAGTACTTAAAAAATTGATGACCCTAACTTTTATTGTCCATCATGCCCCACATTAATTCAACCAAAATCACCACTAGACCTCACTACACTATATAAGGCCCCCATCACCTCCACGACACAACTACCGCTCTCCGCCTCTATCACATCCTCTCTCTCTGCCTCTCTCCCCATGAAGAACCCCAACCCTGTAATCACAATCCTCGTCCTTGGCTTCCTCCTCGGCATTGGAGAATGTAGGAAGCTTGCTAACTCGGCCCTCTTCCCAGAGAGCACGTACTCCGCAGGTGGTGCTGGAGGTGGCGGAGGTGCTGGAGTGGGCACTGGCACCAGTGTGCCCCGTGGCACCGGTTTCGGTAGCGCCTCGGGCACGGGCAATGGAGGAGGCCAAGGTAGTGCCTCTGGTGCTGCCGGCACTGTTGGTGGTGGTGGTGGTGGCGGAGCTCAGGTAACGGTGCCGGTGGTGGCTCGAATGGTGGGGGTGGCTCTGGAGCTGGCGCCGGCGCTGGCGCCGGCGCTGGTGCTGGTGGTGGAGGTGCTGTCTCTCAAAATCCGGACACCGCACCACCTCCGGCAATCGTGGATGTTCCATCGGTAGACGTGCCTCCAGTGGACGTGCCGCCAGTTGTTGCTCCCTCTGTTGAACTTCCCTCTGCGGTCTCTCCCATTATTGATCTACCGCCGGTGACTGTTCCTCCTTTGGATTTACCGCCGATGCTTGCCCCCGTCATTGATGAGATTTTGTTTTGATCATCTCTTCTTCCACCTTTACTTGAGAGTCCACAAACACACTAAGTGGCCTCTGTGACCTATATATCTATGAATAAAGTAATAATGTGAGCGCACGGTTGTCGTCATGCATGGGATGTTGTATTATCATATTTCTATGTCTGATTTACTCATAATTTGATGAAAGATGTTTCCTCTACTTTGCAACGAGCTAAGCTTATCTTAATGCTTAATATGGACTTGAAAACAAGGTTGGGCTGGTAATCAATGAGGCTAACCATTTCACAAAGTTAACATAATCATCAATGTTTAAAAAAAGATTATAACGAGACATGTCAAACTGGGATACAAGATTCTTGTTAAAATTGTTGGCAAGAGCCCAAGGACATTGCTACTAGTGATCACAGGTCACCAAGTAAAGCAAAGGAAATGAAGTCCGGCAAACACGAACGCCAGTTCACAAGATGTGGCCCTCTTTGCTAAAATGTCAGCCACCATGTTGGCCTCACAAAAAATGGGCAAGATGGACCACCCACGATTAGAAAGATGTCTACAATTTGCAGCAATCTTATATAACTTCCGAGGAGATCGACAGTGTTTATGAATAACATTAACGAGTAAAGCTGAGTCACTTTCATTCTGGAAAGGAAAACATTTTAGCTAGAGGGCTAGAACCAAACCTTCTTCCAGAGCAGAGAATTCTGCATAATTGTTGGAAGCGATTCCAAAAAGTTTTTAGAATGCTGCAATAACAGCACCATCACAATCTCTAATTACATCTCCCCCACCTACTCGATCTGGGTTATGCAAGGAGGCCCCATCAATGTTTAACATGAAATAGTTAAGGATCCATTTGTTGCTGCCAATTGAACTACATATTATCTGTGATTATTTTTTTTGAGACATGAAATGCCTATGCTTTAGCATTTGCTAACTCCCGAACATAAGAAATAATTTGTTGAAGCAATTGCTCCCTCCTGATTAATCTTGATTGGAAAACTCTTCGATTACTCTCTGCCCATAAAAACTAAATAGTTGTGAAGAATAAAGAAGTCCAAATATTGAAAAAACCATTGTATTTAAAATCTAAACGTTAACCAACTTCTCAACATATTAGCAATAAAAGAGAAAAAAATAAAACGTTTGCCATAACGCCATGCAAGAGATCTCCGTACAGCCTGTGAGAAATCACAAAGGAACAATAGATGACAAAGACTATCATCATTGTTTTTACAAAACGGACATATAGGAGGAGCCATGGCTATCCCTCATAGCCGTGGGAGAGAGATAGTGGGTAACCGATCGTGAAGTGCCATCTAAGAGAACCATTTCGCTCGGGGATGACATTTTGATGACCACAAGGCTCTAAAAATCGGCTGAGAGGTGCCCTTGTTTCCAATAAATTCCCAAGGTTCTTTAGTTGAAAATAATCCACTCGCATAATGAATCCACACTAGAAAATCCCTGTACCACTGTAATGGGATAATAAATCTCTCAACTTCCTGCCATATTTGAGTAAAAAAACAAATGTAGGGGTGGGTAAGACTCAAGGCTAAAGATGGCCTCCAGTATAATTAAAGACCTTTGGTATAGCATTCTCAAGGTCCTGATGAACAGTCATACCATAAGAGTCTCATATTGACCTTTTTGATAGCCATGGATCTTCCCAGAAATCCACAAGCCAACCATCTCCAATAACCCATCGAACATTATATTTAAAATGAGATAATCCAAGCCAAATACCCTTCCAAGTATAAGATGAATAAATTTTATATTTGGTTTCTCATATGGAAGAATTCCTGAAATAACGATGCTTAAAGAACAGAGCAAATAGAGAAGAAGTATCCGCCAAAATTCTCCAGCCCAATTTTATCATCCTTGCAATATTGAAATCCATTGTCACTAACTCTTAGTTCCCCTTCAACCTAAGATAAACAGATTGTTCTCTATTTAACAAGATGCACTCCCTTTTTCTCCACCACGCCAGCTCATAGAAAATTTCTCTACATCCGTTGAATCATACGACATGTTCATTTCAACAGGATAAATGAAAGAATCCAAAAAATAGATGAGACACAAAGAACTGATTTCAACAACTAAAGACGCCCTGCATATGATAAAGTTAAAGCCTGCCAAGAGCCGATCCTTCCAATAATTTTGCCAACCAAGCAATGACATTGACTATATTTCAAATGGCCATGAAATAAAGGAAACCCAAGATAGAGCATTGGGAGAGATCCTTTACCAAAGCCAAATTTCGTTAGAATCAGTACTTTATTATCTTGTGAAACCCAAAAGAAAAAGGCTTTGTTTTTTGCAATATTAAGTTTCTGACTTGTAATTGCCTCAAAAATGGAGAGAACCAATTTAAGAGCAACAACAATACTAATTGAAGCATCACAGAAAATAAGAACATCGTCCGCATAAAATAAATGTGACATTCCATAATCCAGCTTGAAGGAAAAGCCCAAGGAATCATACCCTGCTCAGTAGCATAATCGAACTGCCTACTCAAAAAATCCATTACCAATAAGAAAATATATGGAGATAAGGGGTCTCCTTGTCTAAGGCCTCTTTTCCCTTAAAATAACCCTTAGGGGATCCATTGCACAACAGAGATAAAGAAGGAGAAGATATGCATAGACAAACCCAAGGTATAAATATATCTGGAAATCCCAAAGCATTCATACGTGTAATAACAAAGGACCGGGATACTCTATCATAAGCACTACTCAAATCTAGCTGCAAACACATTTTGGGCCTCTTGGAATTTTTGTTGCATATAGATATGAGTTCATTTGTCATAAGAATGTTATATGTAATCAATCTACCTTTCAAGAAAGCATCTTGTCTAAGATCAATCAAATCATTAAGTATTTCCTGTAAGCAATTCGAAATGATTTTGCTAATAATTTTATACAATACATTGCAGAAATGAATTGGGCAAAAATCCTTCATAATAATAGGGTTGGCTACTTTAGGAATGAGACAGATAATGGTAGAATTGATTTTTTTAAGAAATTTACATTTCTTAAAGAAGACATTGAGCCAGAAAAAAATCCTTCATAAGCACCTCCCACTTAAATTTATAGAATTCCACCGGGACGACATCTGACCCTGAAGCACTCTCACATTTCAACTCCCAGATACAATCCCTTATCTCCTCCATATTAACATCCTTAACCAACTTCTCCTACTGAGGAGTGCTTATCAGAGAATGTGGAAAAACCTGTTCATCCATATGAGTATCACCATCACATTCCTGGGCAAGAAGATCTTCAAAGAATCCTATTATGTGGTTATCAATATCTGCTTCAGAAACCAAATAAACCCCATTCTAATCATTGAGAGAAATAATGCGATCACTTCTCCTCCTGATTATAGTAGATAGATGGAAAAACCTTGTATTAGAATCCTCGACCTTTAGCCAATTCTGCCTCGACTTTTGCCTCCAAATACTCCTTTCATGGCCTAATAATTGTTGTAATTTTATAGTATGTTTCTTCTCCTCTATCATAAAATTGTCATAGGAAGGATTACTACACAAATCATCATGTATAGAGGATAACTTCTGCCAAACTGCTAAGACAGAGTCACTCACATGACCAAACACTTCCTTGTTCCAAGCACGCAAACTCACCAGTCTTTTTACCTTTGTAACAAATCGAAACATAGGCGTGCCCCCCACTCTGCCTTACTAAGAAACTTAAATTATATCAATAAAGTTTGGAGTTTTCTTCCAAGTCGAGAAGTCTTTAAAGGGTTTTGGCCCTACCGGATCCAAATCTGATAGGGATACCATCAAAGGATAGTGGTCTGAATTCCCCTTTGGAAGCAACTCTACTTTGGACTTTGGATATGCCAGCATCCAATCAGTGGTTGCCATAGCACGATCTAATCTCCTTTTGGCACATCTCTTGTTAAGCTGACTGTTAGACCAAGAAAATCAACCCCGTGCAGCACCAAGGTTAGTTAATCCATAGTTTGACATAACCTTTGCAAAATTCCTTGAATCCGAAGGTAAATTTCTACTACTTCCCATCCACTCTGAGCTATCTAATAAAGTGTTAAAGTCGCCTAATACCAACCAATGTAGTGTAGTAGCAGCCCTAATACTTCTCATATGATCTCAAAGTAATGCCTTGTGAGATACAAAATTAAAGGCATATACCTCAGTAATAATGGAAAGCGAACCATTACATAAACGAGTGGCCTTAATAGTGATAATCTGATCATTAACATTGAGAACATTGATTGAACATATGGACGGGTACTAAAGAAGCATAATTCTTGATCTATCGTCAACATTGTTAGAAACCACATTATTATAGAAACCCAATTTTTTCGACCACATATTAATCTTATCCACTGGCAATTTAGTCTCTAGAATAAATAATAACCTTACATTATTATGCTTTTTATGAACTCCAATATCAGATACTCTGCCATGAACTTGGAGGCCTCGTACATTCCATGCTATTATTAACATGCATAAACTAAGAATTGGAGGACTTGCCAGAAAAAGGCTTACCTTTGCAAACCGACGGAGTACCCTGAGAAGCACATTGTGCCTTGCATGGGACCAATTTTCATTCTCTAAGAAGTACTGACGGTGTTGTTGTATTAGAACGTAACTTTGCTTTATACTTTTCATAACCAGTAGCGTGTACTTTCATATGACTAGAACTATCCGGCACCTTGACTTTGCTCACCCCATCTCCAACTGTAAATTTTTGCATATGTTTAGAAGTTTGTTCCACCTTACTGCCATCACCCATTTCTCCTTCATTAGAAGATGAAGAGAGAAGACCCACCACAACGGTTGGTGACTCCTCCTGATGGTACAAAGAAACCCCATCCTCCTTCAATACCTCCTGTCTACCTTCACAAAATAAATCATTATCAAAACCAACCACTTCCAACTTTTCTTCTAGATCATCCATAACCATACGTGCATCAGCCATCAACGGACCATCTTGTACCAAATTCTCTAGCTCCAAGACCATGCTTATGGGCCTACGTGCTAGATGTGCTTCCCCTTCTAAGGACACACCGTCATTCAAGTCCACCTTGGCACTCTCCACAATAGCAGTTTCCAAAACTATTGAATTAATTGCCTTCCTATTAATGTTAACTTCCCCATCAGTTTGATTAAGCATCTCTAAGGGAAGGGTTGAATGTTGATCCATATTCCCTTGCTCATGAAGCAAAGGAATAGAAGGTGCCAATTCTATCAATTGCACGTCCTCACCCTCACTAGCAACTATCAACATTGTTCGAGCAGCAGCCGCCCCTGCATCTTTATAACACACCTAGTGAATAATGGAAAACTGTCGGCATCAACAACATGTTGATCTTCAGTACTATCTAGTGCGTTTCTAGTAATATTAGAATTATCATCATTCAGCTCCAATAAAATATTACAGCCAATATAATTAATGCTTTTTTCTTTCTTCTTGTAAAGAAACTGCCTTTAACTACCTTCCATCCCTCGTCTCCTGAGGGTAATGTCACAGTAGAACTAGAGATCACCCCAACTGCATCCTTGGTTATTATTGAACTTGAAAACAAAGGCGATCGACATAATTCTAACTTATGGCCCATCCTTTGACAGTTAGAACATGTTGATGGAATAAATTCATATATAATTTCTTGACAATACTGCTTCCATAATATCAAACCAAACTTTGCTAATGCATGGCTTATCCAAATCCATAGCCACACAAACTCGAGGTTCCGCTCGTGATCTCATCTTCATAGGTTTATCCAGAAAAAGGGGTTTACCTACACTTGAGGAAATACGATATAATATCTCAGGCACCCAAAAAACCTTAGGAAGGGTTGGAAGCTTAATCCAAATAGGGGGCAGTTTGACGAGTGCGATGAGATGGCTGGATACTGAGGTCTCACTCTTGAAGGACTAAGCACTTCTTATTTATAAACCATGGTGGTTAGGTGCCTCGATCTCGCCCTCTCGATCAGGATGATTGGGAGGCATGCATCTCAGATTTCAGGGAGACCTGAGACTTTGAGATCACTCTCTTGAGAACCTCGTTCGAGAACAAGGGCAGATATTACCAACCGATGAGAGAGAAATTTAAGGTGGGTTTGGGACTTACTCGGGCTGGCTTGCGCGGGCGTCCTCTTAGATCATGAAAAAAGCCCTACAGTAGTAAAACTGGTTTGGAATTGCCTCCCTTGACCTTTATTTTCCCGTTTTCTGCAATCACACACATATGACAAATGTTACAAGGCAGGTGGGTCAACATACCTCACCTTGCCTTTGAGTGAACGTACACAAGTGTGCACATTCAAAAAGAAGAAGAGAATAATGAGAGAAGAAAGATGGGGGAGAGAAGAATTTGATCAGGCGATGAGACCAACACAATGACTAAGCTGGTAGGTAATTGGATTGATGTGACAGTAAAATGGGCTTGGCAACTCAGACCGGGTCAATAGAATTACTACTAGATGTCAATATGATACTTACTAGCTAGACATAATGGTTAGTCTGTCGTGGCAGCAAAGTGGGCACATTAATTCTGGCATAACAACATTTCAACTAGATGACAAGACTACCATGGAAGGTTAATCTCGATCCCTCCTAATCAAACGAAAGAATAACAAGAAGAATGGAGAACATAGAGAGAGAATGTGAAGTAAGATAAGAAGAAACAGATAACATAAAGAAGAAGAGGAAGAGAAAGAAAGGAGGGGAAGAGCATGAGAGAAGAGAAAAGGAAGGAGTAAAGACAGTCGATAACAAGAGGAGGAGCAAGAAAACTGAACCGGCGATCTATACCTGGCGGCTATGGTGAGTAAGGAGAAGAAGGTGAAGGCATTGGCGGCAATGTGCTCTCGCCAGTGTAGAAAAATAGAGACAAAGAAGGGAATATAGGTGGCCTTGACCTTCACCGGTTGTGATGGGAGAAGAGGCATGATAGGATGCAGGCGGCGCTAAGCTTCATCGGTGGTGTTAAACAAAGGAGAAAGAGAGGACATAGATGACGCTAAGCCTTCATCGGCTGTGTTAGAAAAAGAGGAGAGAGAGGAGACAGGTGGCACTGAGCTTCACAGATTGTGTTAGAAGAAAAGGAGGGATAGGACACAAGCGGTACAGAGCTTCGTCGACTGTGTTGGAAGAAAAGGAGAGATATGACACAGACGGCGCTAAGCATTGTCGGTTGTGTTAGAAGAAAGGAAAGAAAGGTATACAGACGACGCTAAGCTTCGTTGACGGTGCTAAAAGAAAGGTGAGAGAAAGATACAGGTGGCGTTGAGCATCATCAGCTGTATTAGGAAGAGAGGAGAGAGAAAGAGAGATAGAGATGAGAAGAAGAGAGAGAAAGAGATGAGAAAAAGAGAGAGAAAGAGAGATAGAGATGAGAAGAAGAGAGAGAAAGAGATGAGAAAAAGAGGGAAAAAAGAGATAAAGATGAGAAGAAGAGAGAGAAAGAGATATAGAGAAAGAAGGGAGGAGAGACAAAGAGCGATAGAGATGAGAAGAAGAGTGAGAAAGAGAAAGAGGGGAGGAGAGATCAAGAGAAAGAGGAAGAGGAGAGAGAAAGAGAAAGGGGAAGAGGGAAGGCGAGAGAAAGAGAAAGAGGAGAGAGAAAGTTACCTTATTGAGGGATATCGATCCTTTTCGTCTCTCTCCTCTCTCTCTAAGACCCACCCATGACCTTAAGAAAAAATTGAAACTTTATTGATTGATTGAAGAAATGAATTGAAGGCCTTTTTATAATGAAGCTTTGCATGTTTATATAGAATTGAGCCCAAACATGGGTGGACACTCAAAACTAACCTACAATTGAAGATAATTACAATTTAATTTAATTAAAAGAAATTCTAAACATGGGTGCAAAAGGATTGTTTTGCTCATGTTTAACAATGTGTGGAATTTCATAACAGTCCCTACTGCTGCCCGAGAACTCGCATGAGCTTTCATTACTGATCTGAGGTTGTTCTGATGCCCGTTTGATTGAAAGATATTTTTTTTCTTGTAGGGCTCGACATGGCGATCGATTTGACACCAACTTTGACCCATGAATCATGTTTTTGGGCCATGATCATGAGACATGAATTTTAGATGAATCTTAAAAACTTCGGATCGATAGTGCACTCGTTCCCTAATCTTTTTCTTCCGTTTATTGGTTGAATCACACTGAGCATTCCATCACTACCACATCGCAGAAAACGCAACTCGATTTCATGTCCGGATGAAGATTTTGTCATCTTGCATTTTGATCGGAATCTTGAAATCTCACGGCTCGAATTTACAGCAGATTCAACGCCTTCATGTGTGAAATCGAAGTGTTCATTGTACTCGAGGTTTGGACCAGAGATAGACATGAACCTTACACAGATATTGCAATTGGTATCGTGTTGATCGGGTACCCGAGCCCCATGATTTGGCCACTCGAGTGAGGCGTGCTACTGCTGAATTTTCTGTAATTTTCTTCACAGATCAGCAACTTCTTTCTAGTTTTTCTCCTTGCTCGGGCCTCTTCAAGGGGCGTACCACATATAAAAAACGCTCTTCTTGATGAGACGAACACGCTCACCAAATTTGGGCACGAACTGACTGGAATCGAGTGAGATATGGACCCCGAAAGTCACTACCCGTGACTCTGAAAACAACCACCTTTAATGGTGTTTTGGTGTAAAGTGGCCACAAGGGAATAGTGGCAGCCTACCCTTTTTGATAGTTTACCCATAACTTTGTCCTAGAGTGCCCGATTCAGCCAAAACTTGGCCCACAGGGATTTTTGACAGCATCGAATCCAATGACGGTCCCACAGTTGTTTGACACATAAAAAATGTAGTTCTAGTTATGGGATCCATTTTAGGGTGCTAGAGGCCATTTTTTCCAAAATTGTTTCTTTGTGCTTATTGCCTTAGACATGTCTTATTGTGATGTAACTTGGCAAGTGGCTTTTTAGAGTGCTTATGAAGATCTTCACCAATTCTAGGGCCATTCTGAGATTGTAAAAAATTCCACTGGTTTTGTAGGCTTTATTGACCTGCTTCCTCTTTATTCCACAAAAGGGAGCAAGGTGCTGAAAAATGCATTCAAACAGCTTGCCCCGTCGAATGTTGTGCTTTGAGAGAAGCGAGAAGGACGATATTAAAAAAATTTCCTTCGACTTTATTACGTTTTTCTTCCTAGCCACAAGACCACGTGAACACTGAGGAGATTCACACAATTGTGCAACTAGGATGCTCAGGCGTTTGGATGCAATGTACAGGTGCATCTGTGGAGAATTTACGGGGAGAAGAGACCCTTTTGAGGGATCTTCTCGAAGTCCTCACCCTCGTGTGGATTGTTTGTGATTCTAAAGCTGAGGATTTTTTATGGACTTCGTCAGTCAGAATCAGGCCCATCTGACAATTGAGAGCCGTTTGGAAGGGCATTGTTCCCATTTGGTTTGGGTTTGTGTGTATCCTCTGATGTTGAGCCACATTTCAAGGATTTGGTTTGTTTGTGTGCTGAAGTGCCTTCTGTCAGTGACGTCTGCTTCACGCATCAGTTGTTCTTTAACGAGTAGGGTACCTCAGTTAACCGAGGTGACCAGCTTTGAGTATAGCCCCTACCCACTGCTTTGCAGCTACGACAATCATGATCCCCTAATTCTTTGAGAGAGGCTTCAATCGTAATTATCGATCCAAAATGACAGCGGAGTTAAATTTCTTGGGGCATCTTCAACATTTTGGGGTGTGTTGGTGACCTTGTGATAATGATGCTCTTCTTCATGAGACTTGTCCTGCTTTATTGGAGAATCTTCTTTCCGACGAGTCCTTTTTGTAAATGCACTCAGGCTACCAGAATCTTTTCCTTAAAGCTTGTATTTTTAGGTCTTGGTATTGTGACACAAGGGATTTTCCTTTTGATTGCAGGTTGGAGCCGCCTGTAGGAGTGAGTGCTGCATCAACCTGTTTATTGGTTCAAGCATCCTTTGCAGATTTTCACTTGGACTTGGGAAGCGACGCAGTAGAGACAGTTTTCACCGACTTCCTTTTTTTTTTTGGGGCTCTTTTACCCACGACCTTTCGATCATGTCCACCCTTATCTTTCATTTTTTCTCACAGCGCCCTTTCAAGGTTTCACCGTGCTCGAGTTTTTATCTTCCACGGAACGCTCTTACTCATGGTTTCATGACCATGCCCGTCAGTTATTTTTACTCATGGCATTCCTTGTTCAGGTATACACCATGTCCATTATTTTTATCATTTTTTTTTTCATTTTTTTCTTTTCATCTTTTTTTTTGTGAGAGCGTCTTTAGGTCACGCCTCCATGACCTGTACGAAGAATTTTAACATCGTGTACCCAAGACGTGCACTATGGTTTAAGGTCACATAGCTTGGACCATGGTGGTTATGGATGGCAGTCTATGGAGGCCATGGAGTGAGTATGATGGTTGTTTTTACTCACTTTTGGGGAGATGGCACGAGGCTACCTTTGAAAGATGGATGATGTATGAAAGCTGGGTGACAAATGGTGACCCACTAGCTTACGATGAGTATAGGTGTTAGGATGGTTCACTGTTTTGTGAGCGCGGGTGAGACTCACTAGGGAATGGTGGATGATGGTGAAATGAATGGACTAGTGAAGGTGGTGCACGTGCACGTGCACGAATAGGTCTGTTAGGGAAGACCTGCTTGAAGATGCACGTCAAAGGTGTGTGCACGTATGTGGGGGCGAGTTGGTTATCATACGTCCGGGACATGTGCAAAGCAGTTTATGATCATGCGGTCAGGACGTACACTATAGTTTAGGGCCATATAGCATTGACCGTGGTTATGCAGTTTAAAGTCATGCAACTAGGACCATGTCTTTTAAGGTCGTGCAACTAGACCTCCGCTATAGTTTATGGTCGTATAGTTTGGGCCATGGTGTTGAGCCTTTTAACGTCATGCAGCTAGGATGTGTACTATAGTTTAAAGTCATATAGCTTTGACCATGCGATTTAGAGTCTAGCGGCTTGAACTATGCAGTTTAAGGTTTTGCAACTAGTCCTCCACTACAGTTTAAGGTCATATAGTTACGACCATGCAGTTTAAGGTCGTGCAACTAGATCGAGTTTATGTAGTTTCAAGTCATACAACACAGACCATTATGTGGGTCGCCATGTTGGTGAAGTTCCATAGGGAATAGGTCTGTGGAGAGCTATCTGACCCCCTGGGGATAAAATTGTTAAGGTTGTACACAAGTAGAGAGCTTTTTAAATGGAGATCGTGGCCCTATGAGGAGTGGCAAACTTTGCTAGGGATTAAGAGGGTAAATGTGAATCCATGGGGAGAAAATGATTATAGCCAGCAAGAGACTCAGATGGGAAGGCCTACTTCATTGGGGAAAAGGGGACAAATGTGTATCCTTTACATTTTTGAGGACAGAGTAACTGGGTGTGAGGCAAACCCACTGGGGATAATAAGCTGCAATATGAGTATGAATCTCCTATTGGGATGTGAAGTCATGATCTCAGTTTGAACGACTTGGGTTCTGCTTTGCTGGGGATAATAGGTCACAGTCAAGGTGAAACTTCACTAGGGATAAAAAAAATAGGACACACCCGGCTTCTGCCTGGGGTATGCGACAATAGAATGTTTAAAACCTGGCCAGTGGCAAGTGTAGCGATCGTTATTTCTTTGAACATTCAGCCGGCGCTGGGTTTGTTAAAAGCACAGCCGGCGTTGAGTCGCTGAGCACACAACTGGTGCTAAAATCACTAAACACAGACGACGCTGAGTATTTGAGCACACAGTCGGCACTGAAGTCACCAACAACATAGACGACGCTGAGTCCTTGAGCACACAAAAGGCACTGAAATCATGAACAACACGAATAGTGTTGAGTCTTTGAGCACATAGCCAGCGCTGAAGTCACCAATGACACAGACGACGCTGAGTCTTTGAGCACACACGGCGCTGAAGTTACTAACAATACAGGTGACGCTGAAGTATTTTTTTGATGACATAGCTGGCATTGAGTGTGGGTTAGTGTTTGGGCTCTACGCGAGCCAGACCCAGTCATAGCCTCTGTCGCATGGGTTTTCATGGGCAGCAGTAAAATTTGCTCGGCCCTCGAGTCTGAGCCCAACCTAGTCCGTCCCATTGACGTTTGGTCTTCGTGGACATGGTTGGGATTCCCAATTTGTGAGGGGCTTTTGAGGAAAACATTGGCTATATAAAGGGGTAAAACCCCATTTCACCACTTCTCGCTGAAGGTAAAAACTTTTGGTAAACAGCGGAAGGAAGCGGTTTGTCGAGGTCTACCAAAATTCGGGCAGTGAACTTTTAGGAATTTGAGGAAAGAGGAAAAGGGTGGGAGGCCACAGCAAAGTGTTGCCTGAGCTTTTTCACTACTTCTTAGCTGTTTTTTGACAAGCACAGGTGATTTCTTAGTAACTTGGGGAAGTTTGGACAGCGTTTCTGACGGTGGAAGGGGATTCCGGGGAGAGACCAAAGGTCAAGGGGAGACAAACCGTCGCTGGAGGTGGACGGTTGCTCTTTGAAGGTGTGCAACCGTCAGGGAGGTGAAGGGACTTTTGCCAGAAATGAGGAGTCTCAGAAATCAGAGAGAAGCGTGAAAAATGAAGAGCGACCAGAAGGTGAACAGTCATGGCAGTGAGAGACCTTAAAACATGGTCAGCGTTGACTCAGAATACGCAGCCGGCTAAGGGCCCTAAGAACATAATCGGTGCTATCCTTTAGGATACGCGGCTAGCGATAGGCACTAAAAACACAGACGGCGCTGACCTCTTAGAAACACAGTTAGTGCTGGTCCTCAAGAAACGCAACTTAACAACACAATCGATGCTAGCCTTTAGAAGACAAAGTCGGCGCTGGCCTCAGACGGCGCTTATCGGTGAATGGCTAGTGTCATGTTGCACATGGCATTGTTCACTTGCGACAATGAGTCGCATGTGGGAACTATTGCGCACGACGCTGAATGATTATCACCCACGGTGCTAACTTGGGTAGGCAAAGGGTGGTGACGGGCGGTAAGGCTTGGCTTATGATGTTCCCGTTGGAAGCCAAGTCCTCCAGCACGACAGTGACGTTCATGTTGTTCTGTGGATGGGCATCCACTATAAACAGGGTATGCTCTCCATCATAGGCCAGTTCCTTACCAGAGAAGTCTGCTTTGTATGTTTGATATACTCGTCAGATGGTGGACTTCTTCTTTGGATCTGTAACCATCCTCTTTGGTGGCACTCGTCAGATGAATTGAAGTTGAATCTCCAAGTGGTTTTGCTTCTTATTCATGATGAGGGTGCTTCTTTGGTGGGTTTGCTTCTTCTAAGAGAGCAATTCTTTCGTGGGTTTGCTTCTTCTAGGAGAGCAATTCTTTCATGGGTTTGCTTCTTCTTCATGAGGAGAACATTTCTTTTATGGGTTTTCTTCTTCTTCATGAAGACCATCCTCTTATCCTCAGATGTAAGAGAAACACTGCGGGTTTTGGTTTGTAACCGTACTGTTATCCTCAGATGCAAGAGACTTATAACCTCCCTAGTAATGGGCTTTTTGTCTTATAACTTGTAACTTGTTTTCACAATAATGAAAAGAGTTTAAACGTTTTTTGGAATGTCTTTCTTGCTTTGCATTGGGTCTCTTTTATTGAATATGCATCATAGATAGTACTTCTTTAGGTACCGCCATGCATAACAATCGGCCCCTTAACCGCCAGAACTAAATCTCCATGGGTGAATGAGTAAACTTTGACTGACTTGTCAAAATCCCTTTTTAATTCTCCCTTGATTGAGTTCGAGGTTCTGCTAAGCCTCTGGCCTCTTTTCATCGAGCACATCCAATTCTTGATATCGAAGTTTGACTCTCTCATCTTCGGTTAGTCCTTGATGTATAGTGACATGGAATGAAGGGATATGAATTTTGAGAGGTAAAACTGCTTCACCCCCATAGACCAGAGAGTAAGGAGTAGAATTAGTAGCATTTCGTGTAGTAGTACGATAAGCACATAGTGCTTTGGGAAGTTTCTCGTGCCAGTTTTTCTGTCTTTGATACTGATTTTTGTAAAACATTGCACAGAGTCGTATTGAAGGCCTTAGCTAAGCCACTCACCCAAGGGCGGTACATAATCGAGTATCTCCACTCGAAAATGAACTGGTTAACTAAGCAATCAATGTGGTGACTTCTAAATTGGGGGCCATTGTCCGAGACAATTTGGTAAGGCACCCCAAACCGGTATAAAATGTGATGTCAAATGAAGTTGGCGACTGTTGTCCCAAGGACTTGCCTAAGGGAGGCCACTTCAGCTCACTTAGAGAAATAATATGGTATACCTAGAATAAAGACATGACCCACTGCCAAAGGAGGGTCAATAGGTCCTACATTATCCATACCCCATTGTGAAAAGGGCCATGACGCCATTGTAGGGTGTGAGGGCTTTGGAGGCTGGTGAACAAGGCTTGAATGGATTTGGCACACCTGGCACTTTTTAGCAGAGTTTAAGGAATGAACGATCATGGAAGGCCAACAATACCCCATTCTGCATATCCGTTCATAGAGCTTAGGACCGTACTAGTGTAGTAAAAAAATGCCTAAGTGTACTTCTTTTAACACCTCAATTGTCTCGTGCATATCGACACATCTAAAAAGAATACCATCAAATGACCGTTTAAAGAGAGCATTTCCTTCAAGGAGGGTATACTTGGTGGACATTTGACGTACACTGTTGCGCCTGGCATGATCTTTTGGGAGTCTACCATGTTTTAGAAAGCTAGTGATGGACTCTTTCTAATCTTTTACCTGTCCAATTTCTGCGCATATCGGGTCGAAGAACTCCGGTTGCTGGTTTTGAACGTTAACTCCTTGATTCTGTACCATTTCTTGTTCAGTCTTGATTATTTCTTTAGCTGATAGAAGTGCTCTGAATGGATAAGGAGGGCACTTGGGGAATATATTTCTCTCATCATCCGTATCAACCTTGGTTCTTAGTTCAATGTGTCTCCATTCTACCACCCAGATAAGCGTGTGTCCTGATGAGGATAATTGAATTGTAGTGTCGAGTTTTGCAAGAGAGTCAGATTTCGAGTTTAACCTCTAGCGGATGTGACATAGGGATACGTCCTCCAATTGGGCCATATATGATTTTGTAGTATCGTGATGAGGTTTGAGAGTGTCTTTCCTCACGTCATAGATCCCTTTGAGCTGTCGGATAATCAACTTGGAGTCGCCACTGGTTCGGTGCCTCGATCTCGCACTTCGAATCTAGGTGATCTAGCGACACGTATCTCGTGTTTCTAATGAACTTGGGATTTGAGATCGCTCTTTTGGAATCTTGCTCAAGAGCAAGGGCAGGTTATACCAACCGATGAAAGAGGAATCTCCTCCCTCGACCTGCTCGGGACTTACTCAGGCTGGCTAGCGGGGGAACCCTCTTAGATCATGAAGAAAAACCCTCAGCTGCTTTAGCTGGTTCGGAATCTCCTCCCTTGACTTGCAATCCTCTTGTTTTCTATATAACACTTCTATGGTTAATTGGTGAGACAAGTGGGTCGAATAGACCCACCCTTGTCTTTGGGCATCGCATGCTCATATGAGGGAGTGATGAAATGGAAGGTTTTCAACAAAGAGAGAAAGGAGGAGAAAACTTGACAAAGGGGCAAGACTAGCATGATGGCTGGAAAGCTACCGACTCGAAGTAGTGGGAAGATATGCATGGTTCCCAAGATCAAGACGACGTCAATACTACTCTAAACCGAGACCGATATGGCGGAGCTAGGCTAAGTCTGCCCTCAATCAAGTAAGGGGAGAAAAGAATGAGGAGACGAAAAGGGGACGAAGAGAAAGAGAGTGAGATGGTGGTGGGGATAAAGTCCCGACAACGCTAGGTGTTGCCACCCATAACCGTGGAGTAGCAGTGTCAGGGCCCTAGAACGACGTTAGATACTACTGCTCATTGCTAGAGGGTGAGTAGAGGACTACAAACGACACTAGACATCACCGTTGGAAACATAAGTTGCCCGAGCGGCAATAGCCTCTCATGGAGTGTGCGACGATAGCCATTTGCGAAGCGCGCGGTGGAAGTTCTCATGAGGGGAACGACGACAAGCGTGGGAAGCAAGAAGAACGACGATAAGCCCCAAACACGCAGAGGAAGCTCACAGACGACATTGGGCACCGAGTCCGTGAAGGAAGCTCGCAGACGGCTATAGTCTTTGTCGAGGCCTCTAACAGGCGACGATAGGTATCGCTGTCTACACTAGACGCATAACAAGGGAAGCTCCTTCGGGAGGCAACGAATTTCACCATCTGGGCACTTCATTGAGACGTCGAAGCTACATCTGCAGATGGCTATAAGCAGCACCGTCTGCAGAATTTAATGGGAGAGGGAGACAAACGATCAGAAGGGGAAGAAGACTCGCACATGCCACTGCCATCACCATGCATGACCTATGAGACCATGGGAGAGGCATGCGCATCACTGGCACTGCCACACATGGCCTCTGTGAGGAACTCAGACGGAGAAGAAGAAGAAGAAAGAAAGGAAGAGAAAGAAGAAGAAAGAGAAGAAAAGAAAAGGAAGAGAGACGGTCTACATCCAGCGTAGGGGTACCGATCAAAAGTTTCTCTCACCATGCTCTCTCTCTCCAAACGTGACCCAACAATGGTAAGAAAGAGAAACTGCATTAAGTAAAAACACTCTCTTTTAAAATGATGGTACCTATATATAAAATATACCCCAAACATGGCTGGATGATCAAAAGTAACCTTTATTTCTAAAAATTAAGATTACAATGAATTAAAAAAAATTGGAAAATAGGGTGAAAATGATAAATTTGCCCCGTCCTAACAATTCATGGAATTTCAAAAAAGTCCCTGTCTTGCCCTAGAACGTGAATGAGTTTTCATGGATGATCCAAGATCGTTTCGATGCCCGGTTGATCAAAATATGATTGTTTTCTAGTAGGGCTCTGCATGACAATTTATTTGATACCAACGTCAAGCCATGGATCATGTTTTTAGTGCACGATCATGTGACTAGAAATTTGAATGGATCTTGAAACTTCATATCGATAGTGTGCTTATTCCTTGATGTTTTTCGATGATTTCTTTGCTAGATCACACTGAGCATGCCGTTACGATCGCGGGCAACAAACACAACTCCATTCCATGCTCGAATGAAGATTTTGCAACCTTGGAATTTTAGCAGGAATCTGGAGTTCCATCGACGAAATTTGCAATGGCTTCATCGCTTTGTGTACAGAATTCGACCGTTCATCATGTACGAGGTTCAGGTCGAAGATAATTCGAGACCTTACACACGTGATGAAATTAGTCTCGCGTAGATCCGGCTTATGAGTAGCGTGATTCAGCCTCTCGAGCGAGGCACGATGCTGTTGAATTTCTTGCACTTTCTTCCTAGATTAGAAACTTCTCTTTAGCTTTTATTCACATTCGGGTATCGTCATGGGGAGTGCCACATATTGAATCACTTGTCTTGATGAGACAAACATACTCACCAAATTTGAGCACGATCTGACTTAGGACGGCTGAGATATGAACATCAAAAGTCACTTTTTGTGATTGTTCCATCAATGGTGTATAGTTGTACGGTGGCCGCACGGGAATAGCATGGGACTCCTTTTGTTTCACTCTTTGGCCTATAATGTTTCCCAGGAGTGTCTGTTCGAGTTGAACTTTAACCCCAGGGGGGTTTCAATCGTGCCGGATCCAATGGCGATGGTCCTACATCAAATTGAGGCACCAAAAATGTAGCTCTAGTTATGGGGTCTGTTTCATGGTGCAAGAGGTCGATTCTACTAGAACTGTTTCTCAGTCTGCACTGCCTTAGACATGTCGGAATGCAATGAAACTTGGTAGGAGACTTTTGAGAGACCTCATGAAGATCTTGATGCCTTCTGGGGCTGTTATGAAACTATCAGGATTTCTACTGTTTGCTACGCTTTATTGAGCGGGCGCTCCATGATGTTGAAAAATATCTTCCAACAGCATGGCCCACCGAATGTTGTACTTTGAGAGAATCGAGAAGTGCAGTCATTCGAGAAGTTTGAGGGATCTTGTTGAAGTCCTCACCCTCAAGGGACTATTTGTGATATATAAAGCATGAGGCATTTGTAGGGACCTCCTCGGACAGAATCAAGCTTAAAGGATCTTGTCGAAGTCCTCATCCTCAAGGGACTATTTACGATTCTGAAGCATTAGGCCTTTATAGGGACCTCCTCAGACAGAATCAAGCCTAAGGGATCTTCTCGAAGTCCTCACCCTCAAGGGACTATTTGCTATTTTGAAGCGTGAGGCCTTTGTAGGGACCTCCTCGAATAAAATCAGGCTTGCTCGGAGGCCAAGTGCTAAGATCCTTTTGGTCGGTATTGTTCACTGCTACACCAGGTTTGCTTTTAATGCTCAGGGTATCTCTGTAGGTTCCATTTAGTGGGGTCCCGTCGGGGGCTTCTGACCAATCCCAAAAGTCTAGTCCCATGTAGGCTAGGGGATTTGGCGAGGAATACTCTGAAGCCTATGGCAGGGTAGACCCTGGCTTTGTCAGTGTCTTGCTTTCGTGATTGTCCTTTGCATTTCAGAGGGATCCTTTGGTCATCGAGCTCAACCTCGAGGACTCTTATTGTTGTTAAGAAATATTATGCGGCTCTCACTCCCTGGTGAGCCATGCTGTTGATGTTTGAAGTGCGGGAGATCTTATGCGTCTCTCACTCCCTTGTGAGCCATTTTGTGTTTGTTGATGTTTGACATTTGAGGATTTTAGGTAGACTTCATCAGGATTGTGATTGTTTAGAAATTGAGTGTTGGCTGAGGCATTGGTCCTGCGTCAACCTGTGTCGTCGGTCCAAGCACCTGTTTGCGAGTTTTCACTTGGACAAGCGAAGTGGTACCGTAAAGATGGTTTTCACCAACTTCTGTTATTTCTGTGCTCTTTTACTCATGACCTTACAGTCATGTCCACCCTTTTCATCTGTTTTTTCTTACGATGCCCTTTTGGGGTATCGCACCTAGATTTTATTTTCCACGAAACTCTCTTACTCATGGTTTCATGACCATGCCAATTTTTTTGTGAAGGCATGTGTTTAGCGTTGTGCCTTCGAGACATGTGCGATGCTTTTTAACGTCATGTAGCCAGGACATGCACTATAGTTTAGGGTCATACAGCTGGATCGTAGTGATGATGAGTGAGTAGGGTCATGGCTTTGTCTCACTGTGAGGAGATGGCATGAGGTTGCTTGTGAATAGTTGATGATGAATGAATGGTGGGTGATTAATGGTGCCCCACTAGCTGATGGCGAGTATGGGTGGCGAGATGGCTTGCCAATTTGTGAGCATGGGTAAGAGTCACTGGGGAATAGTGAAAGATTGTATAATGAATGGACTCACTAGGGAGGTAACGAAGAAGGTGCGCGCCCACGAACAAGTCGGTTAAGGAAGACATGCACAAAGATGCACGTAAAAGGCATGTGCGCTTGTGTGGTCTCACAGGAGAAGTAATGGAGGTGGTGTGCACACACGAGGATGTGTGTGAAGATGCACGTAAAAGGGGGTGTGCGCGTATCCGCAAGTGTTTTTAAGGTCATGCCTCTTGAACCTAGGCAAAGCAGTTTAACATCATGCGGTCAAGACATGCACTATGGTTTAAGGTCATATAGCTAGGACTGCAGTTATGTAGTTTAAAGTCCTGCAACTCGGACCGTGTTGTTTAAGGTTGTGCAACAGACCACTGCTACAATTTAAGGTCACATAGTTTGGACCATGGCTACACAGTTTAAGGTCATGCAGAATGGACCATGGTTATGATGTTTTAAGGTCATGCAACTAGGACCATGTAGTTTAAGGTTGTGCAACTATACCTCCTCTACAGTTTAAGGTCCTATAGTTTTGACCATGGCTGTGTAGTTTAAGGTCATGTAGCATGGACCATGGCTATGCATTTTAAAGTCATGCAACTAGGACCATGCAGTTTAAGGTCGTGCAACTAGACCTCTGCTACAGTTTAAGGTCATATAGTTTGGACCATGGCTGTGCAGTTTAAGGTCATGCAACATGGAGCATGGCTATGCAGTTTAAGATCATTCAATATGGACCATGGTTGTGTAGTTTCAAGTCATGCAGCAAGGAGCATTACATGTGTCACCATGTCGATGAAGTTCCACGGAGGATAGGTTTGTGAATAGCAATTTGACTCCCTAGGGATAAAGTAGTTTAGGCTATTCACATGCGGAGAGCTTTATATGATGATGATGGCCCTACAAAGAGTGGTAAGTGGAAGCGAATATTCACTGGGGATTAGGGGGGCCTGTGTGACTCCACAGGGATAATGATGGGGCTTCATGTAACTCCACTGGGAATGACTGTCTGGAGTATAAGTGTAACCCTGCTGGGGGTTGAGAAGATAAGCATGGACCTAACTCCCTGAGGATAGTGGGTCGCAATAGGATGTGACTCTCACTGGGATGTTGGCACGAAACGGAGTCATTAAGGATTAAAGGGGTAGGTATGACCTTTTGCAGACATCTAACTTCACCAGAGATGTTGATGAATTACACCCTAGGAAAAGGTGGTCCATCTCTTGGTGAAAGTTATAATGTGTGTGGGCCATTTGTCATGTTGTGTGTTACAGTTTTAATGTCGTATCGCTCGGACCATCGCTCTGCAGTTTTAAAGTCGTGCGGCTAGGACCCTTGTTACACTTTAAAGTCATGTAGTTTGAACCTGGTCGTACAGTTTTAAGTCATGCGATGAGGACTTAGCAATTTAAGGTCGTGCAACTAGACATCTGATATAGTTTAAGGTCATATTAGGGTCGTGCATCTGAACCATAGTGTGGTGAGGGAATGCATCTCCATGGGGAACAAAGCTGTCACCGAAGATTGGACTCCCTGAGGAGTGAGAATGTGGTGCAGGGAATGAACTTCCTGAGGATGCAGGATGAAGGTCCAGATGGGACTGTCATGACATGCGCGTGGCACTAAGTGTTGGATGGTGCATGAGGCATTAGGCCTAGATGATGTGTGCACGGTGTTAGGTCCCTTGGTGACGTGTGTGGCAGTAGCCCTTGAAGAAGGCACGTGACGATGGTCGTTGATCAAGGCGCGCGACGATGGCTCTTGACGAAGGCACGCGATGATGGCCCATAACAAAAGCATGCAGTGATGGTCGTTGACGAAGGAACGCAATGATGGCCCTTGACAAAGGTGCTCGAGGATAACCCTTTCGGGTCTCGAGTTGGGCTTGACCTGGCCTAATCTTATTGTCGTCAAGAACTCAGACTTCACCACCAAGTTATCCACATAGCACTCAACCTCCTTGTGGATCATGTCCTTGAAGATAGTCTTCAAGGCTCGTTGGTATGTTGCACCGGCATTATTTAACCTGAAAGGCATCACATTGTAGCAAAAGTCACCTTTTAGGGTTAGGAACGCAGTGGCCTCCTCATCTTCTGGTGCCATCCTGATTTGATGTAACTAGAATATGCATCCATAAAGGAGACGATCTGGTAATGAGCCATGGATTTGAGAAGCATCTCGGTGAACGGCAGGGGGAAGTCATCCTTGGGGCAGGCGGTGTTTAAATTATGAAAGTCAATGCAGACCCTGATTTGATCATTTTTCTTCTTGACTGGGACGACATTTGCCAGCCAACTTGGGTATTTGACTTCAAGTATGAATTCAGCCTGCCTGACTTTATTCACATCAGCATCGATCTACATCTCGAGGTTGGGTCTAAACCTTCTTGATTTCTTCTTTATGGGTTTGATGAACCGATCAATGCAAAGTCAATGGAGAGAAATTTGAGGGTCCAGACCGAGCATCTCATGATAACGCCAGGCGAAGATGTCTCGATTTTCTTGGAGGAGCGAAATATAATTTTTGTTCTCCTCTAGGGACATCTTTGTTGAGATGAAAGTGGGCCTAAGGTCGGCCTCATCTCCCAGGTTGATCTCTTCGAGCTCATCAGTCGTGACTTGACCGCTTGCTTTCCACTCTTCTGGAGCTTCTTGATGTTCCTCATTAGGGGACTCACAAGGATTTTCATTGACCTTGAGTGCAGAAACCCATTATCTCCACATCTCAGCTTTTAGGGAGGGCCGAGTGTGGGAGAGGACCGGTCTCTGGCTAGTCCAAGCTATAGAAGGGTCAGCTTCGAATGAGCAGTCCATGATCTCATGGCTAGAACTACTTGGTGCTTACCCCGAGCTGAGTGCTTCATGCACTTGGATCATGTGGCAGGCCTCATGGGAGCGGGAGCCTGAGAATGACTCTATTTTGGCTTGGGAGCATAGGGCGTCAGTGATTGTCGAGAATCCAGCTACCCTCATGGGTTGCCTTGAACTTCCTAACACTGCTGCATCTTCTCTGCTAGAAGATTATGAAAGCCGGTGCACTTGCTGAGATCATGACCTCGTATTTGGTGATATGCGCACCAAAGGTTCTCGCTCCCTAAAGGCAGGAACTTGTGCTGCCTTGTCGGCTTGGGAGTGACGAGTCCTTCTTCGAGTAATATGGAGAAAAATGCATGGAGAATAGTGGGTGCTAAATCACCCTCTTGGATCGTGACTATGTGAGAAGCCTCAGTTGCCCCAAATGCTTTCTACAAGTCTTCGAGCTTTATCTGACCCTTGTTCATAAGGGCTTCGATAATGTCGTTGAGGCTATAATAGTCATGAGTAGGGTGGCCTACTCTCCTGTAATAGGCGTCGTACTTCTCATTCGTCTCCTGCCAAGCTGACTATGCAATATTGGCCTCCGGCAGCTGGATCATGTTCTGTTCTAAAAGCAATCGAAGCCGTGCAGGAGTTCACTCCTTATCGAAGGGGTAAACTTTATTCTAGTGCTTGATCTAGAAGTCATTTGTCTTAGAATTTTTAGGAGGCAGGACCTGATTGTAGAACTACTACTTACCTCTAGGTGGAGACATCTGTGCCTTGGAAAGGTCCAGGGTTTGAGGAGCCGTGCTCTTAGTGTCAGTCACGGTGACGGCCATGTTGATCACTGCTTTTTGGTTGCCTCGAGTGTTGGATGGAGAGTTTGAACTAGAGGGTTGCTAATAGGGCTATCGTGGTTACGAACTGCCTTAGAGATGAGCTCTGACATGGAGGGTGGATTGAATGCCTCGACATGCGGGGCGATCTCAAGAAGCATGTTCTGTATGCCAGTCTAGACCGCTTCTTTCTCAGTCATGGGAGTGACATGGAAGGTTGCCAACTCTCTCCATCTAGTGATGAACTTGTCAACCAGCTCACTAGGGTCTTACATTAGGGTGAGGAGTTCGATGGTCATGGTCTCCACGTTCCTCTGGACTTCGTAGAAGCGTTGGTAAAACAACTGCTCCATCTCTTGCCACATGCGCACCGAGTTGGGAGGCAGCTGAGCATACCACTTGAATGTTGGTTCTTCAAGAGTCTCGATGAACTGGTAGAGGAGGAGTCGTTCGTCAGTTGTTGTCTCTCGGCAGGCAACCAGGAAGTGAGCAGTATGCTGATGCGGAGACATAGTACCTTTGAACATGGGGAGTTTCTCCTTTTGATAGTTCGGAGGGAAGGGTACTTGGTCAATGTATAGAGAGTATGCTTTTGGTAGAGCGGCTCCTCTTGCATGTCTGGGACCTTGTTTCTAAGGCTATGGGCAACCATAACATCTATCTCAGTTTGGGAGACTCCGCAGGTAGCAGAACTATCTTGGGTGACCGGTGGGGGAGTTTGCCTTGGAGCCGTGTCCCCACCGATTGGGGAATCTGTCTCATGGTGAGAGGAAGTGGGCCTGGAGGCTTCTAGGGGTTCCATTTTTAAAGGATGAATTGCATCATTACCTAGAACCTGGTCATTCTGTCCTCCTGGGCTTCGTCTGGGTCATTGATCACCATGACACTGATCGTCTCCTCTGGAAGGTTAGAGCCAGAAGGAGGAGCGGACTCCCGGGTCCGCAAGTCATGGGTGGCATATCGATCTGCAGGGGTTCAGCTTGCCCCGACTGGGCTCGAGCCTTGTATGCCGATCTTGTGAGGACCAGTTCTCGAAGGTCTTGGGACCGTGGCTTTTGGGCAGTCACAACCCAACTATACTCTTGGACTTGCTCAGGTTCAAGAGTTTGAAGAGGGAAAAAGGGGTTACGAGGAAGGAGGTCATCAAGGGTGGCAACTTTGACTGCCTTGGAGGCTTCTTTGGTCAGGATCTAAAAGCCTCTCTTCTGTTAAACCCTGAGATAGCTGTGGACCCCATTCCTGAACCGAGCTTGAGACTTGGACTACCCCACCTTCTTTGAACATGTAAGGGTCGTGTCTATGAGTTAGAGCAAGGAGCAGGGTCAAAGGAGAAAAGGCAGCCTGAGTTTTTTCCTTGGAGGCTGAAGGCCTTTGTCTGACATCAGGTCTTTGCCTTGAGTTCCTTTGTGGGGCCCATGTGCACGGCTGACTTGAGGTTGGCTCAAGATGGTACTCTTAGGGAAGACCTTTGAGTACCAGGGCTCGAGGTGCTTTCCTGGTGTCGGAAGAACAACAATGGAAGGAGCTGGTTCATGACTCTGTTGAGTTGGGTTCGGGAAGGGACCTGCAAGGGGTGCGTGTGCACCTTTATGGTTAGCCGTCCGGGTGACTTGGGGATCAACCCGAGCTCGGTCAATTGGTTCCACCTTGGGAGGTCGAGACCCATGTGCTTATATTTGTGAGGGATGAGGCAGAAGCTCATCTCTCACAGAGTGGAGCCGTGTGTGCTAGGAGGGAGGACGAAGCGGTTGACCCTCATGTGCTCGAGTGGATGGACCACGAGCCCTTGGGTGTGTGTAGGAGGCAAAGGCTACAGAGTCTCCGCCTTGGTGTGCCAAGCCTCTAAGTCTAGAGGTTCAGGGATGTAAAAGAGTAATGGGTGTTTCCTTGCGGCGAACCTCAAGAGCAACAACAATTTGCTTGCCTCTTGCAAGAGTGATGGGGGTAGCCTTCCACCAGCAATATGACTGGTAAGAGACTTGCCAGTAGCAGAGTGCGTGCTGTGTGTGGTGGAAGACGTGCCACCGATGTAAGGGGCCTTGTTGAAGGGTCCACCAGAGCGAGGAAGTGGGGAGTCAGGGACTTTTAAGTCACCTCTTGTGCTAACCCAGGCAAGAACCTGAGAGTCGAACCGTGAGTCTTGACTCAGAGGGAGAGTAGGGAAGGAAGCTTGAGCAGTTCGCATCCCTTTGACAGTCATGAGGGCGGGGATGAGAAAATCCCCGATTCGGATGAATGGGTTGAACAACCCAGGTGCCATAGAATGTAATGCAGAAAGTAAAAGAGGATACTGGTCAAACAGGAACGAACCTACTAAGGGGAGGTGGAGTCGACAAGCTAGTAAGGTGCCTCGATTTTACCCTCTGGATCTAAGTGATCTGGTGGCACGTAGCTCGTGTTTCTAGTGAACCCGGGATTTGAGATTGCTCTCTCAAAACCTTACTCAAGAGCAAGAGCAAGGGCAAGTATACCGACCGATGAGAGAGGAATTTAAGGTAGGTTCGAGACTTACTCGGTCTGACTCGTGTAGGCACCCTCTTCGATCACGATGAAAGCCCCCTAGTTACTTTAATAGGTTCGGAATCACCTCCCTTGACCTACAATACTCTTGTTTTCTGCACAACACTTCTATGGTACATTGGCGAGCCAGTGGGTCGAAGAGACCCACCCTTGTCTTAGGGCATCACATGCTCATCTGACGGAGTGATGAAATGGAAGGTTTCCAATAAAGAGAGAAAGGAGGAGAATACTTGACAAAGAGGCGAGACTAGCATGACGGTCGAAAAGCTACTAACTCGGAGTGGTAGCATGGTTCTCAAGACCAGCATTGTGTCAATACTAGTCTTAAATGAGACCGATATGGTAGCGCTAGGCTATGTCTGCCCACAATTAAGTAAAGGGAGAAAAGAGTGAGGAGATGAAAAGGGGATGAAGAGGACGAGAGCGAGACAGTAGAGGGGATAGGGTCCCGGCGACGCTAGGCCCTAGAATGGCACTAGACACTACTGCTCACAGCTAGAGGTTGAGTAGAGGACTATAGACGACACTAGACATCGTTGTTGGCAACATATGAAGGTAACTCGCCTCTGTGCGGGAGGCGATAGCCTCTCATGGAGCACGCAATGATAGCCATTTGCAAAGCGCGCAACAACAGTTCTCATGAGGCGCATGGTGATAGGCGTGGGATGCAAGAAGAACGGTGATGAGTCTGAAACGCATAGAGGAAGCTCATGGAAGGCGATGGGCACCGAGTCCGCGAAGGAAGCTTGCGAACGACGATAGGTGTTGTCGAGGCCTCTAGCGGATGTCGACGATATTGCGGTCTGCGCTAGGTGAGTGACAAGGGAAGACCCCTGCGGGTGGCAATCAAGGGGAAGAAGACTCACGCATGGCACTGCCATCACCTAGCATGACCTATGACACCACGGGAGAGGCATGCACGACACTTCCATTGCTGCACATGGCCTCCGTGAGGAACTTAGATGGAGAAGAGGAAGATGAAAGAGAGTAAGAGGAAGAGAAAGCAGAAGAAGAAGAAAGAGAAGAAAAGAAAAGGAAGAGAGAGAAGATCTACATGAATCCTAGGGGTACCGATCAAAAGTTTCTCTCACCTTGCTATCTCTCTCCAAACATGACCCAACAATGGTAAGAAAGAGAAACTGTATTAAGTAAAAAGTCTCTCTTTTGTGAGGGATTGTCCTGTGGTGCGTACAATGGTGGTACATATATGTTGAATTTGCCCCAAACATGGGTGGATGATCAAATTTTTTTGAATTAAGATTAATATTAATTAATAGAAATTAGAAAATAAGGTGCAAAATGATAGATTGGCCCCCTTCCCAACAATTCATGGAATTCTAAAACAGTCCTTGTGTTGCCCTAGAACGTGCATGATTTTTCATGGATGATCCGGGGTCGTTTCGATGCCCGATTGATCGAAAGATGATTGTTTTCTTGTAGGGCATGGCATGGCGATCGATTTGATACCAACTTCGAGTCATGGATCATGTTTTTAGTGCACGATCATGTGACTTGAAATTTGAATGGATCTTGAAACTTTGGATCGATTGTTTACTCATTCCTTGATGTTTTTTCGATGATTTCTTTGCTAGATCACACTGAGCATGTCATTACGATCGGGGGGCAACTAACGCAGTTCGATTCCGTGCCCGAATGTAGATTTTGCAACCTTGGAATTTTGGCTGGAATCTGGAATTTCGACGACAGAATTTATAGTGGCTTCATCGGCTTCGTGTGCAGAATCTGACTGTTCATATGTGCGGGGTTCAAGTTAGAGATGTCTTGATACCTTAAGCATGCGATGGAATTGGTCTCGCGTCGATTGGGCTTGGGAGTGGCGTGATTCGGTCGCTCTAGTGAAGCATGACGCTGCTGAATTTCCTGCACTTTCTTCATGGATCAACAACTTCTCTCTAGATTTTCTTCACCCTAGGGTATCGTCACTGGGCGTGCCCATATCAAATCTCTCGTCTTGATGCAATGAACATGCTCACCAAATTTGAGTGCGATCCGACTTGGGACGAGTGAGATATGAGCATCGAAAGTCACTGCTCATGACTGTCGCTTCAGTAGTGTAGAGTTGCAGGGTACCCGCACAGGAAGAGCTTTCGGCTCCTTCTGTTTCACTCTTTTGACTATAATGTTTTCTTGGAGTGTCCGTTTTAGCTGAAATTTGACTCTTAAGAGTTTTCAACCGTGCCGAAACCAATTGCAGTGGTCCCATAGCAAAATGAGACACTGAAAATGTAGCTCCAGTTACAGGGTCCGTTATAGGGAGCTTGAGGACGATTCTGCTAGAACTGTTTCTCAGTCTGCACTGCCTTAGACGTGTTGGAATGCAACAAAACTTGGTAGGAGAATGTGGAGGGTCCTCATGAAGATCTTGGCCTGTTCTGGGGCTATTATGAGACTGTCAGGATTTTCACTATTTGCTAGGCTTTATTGGGTGGCCCATGATGATGAAAAATATCTTTCAACAGCCATAGCTCTTGAGCTGCTCCAAGTCGAGATCGAAGGCTGTCTTCAACCCGATTATAAGGGCCTGATATTCTGCCACATTATGAGAACTAGCTTAAGCGAGAAAGAAATACTCCTCATTTTGGAGTCAGGAATGCTACTCTGATGCCTCCTCAGTCTGATTGGAAGGCTCCGTCAAATTACAATTCCCATGCATGAGTAACGTCAGCACATAACTCTTCTTCATCATGGAGGTCTCTCGATAACAGAGATTTCGTTGGTATGGGGTGTGCTGTGAGAAAATCAGCCAAGCCTTGGCCCTTGATGGCCTTCTATGGGACATACGTGATGTCGAATTCCATCACCAATGATGCCCACTTAGTAAGGCGCCCTGACAAGCAGGGGCGTGTCATGAGAAACTTTACAAGATTTGCTTTTGATATGAGTTTCGCTTCATGACCAAGCAAGTAAAGGCGGAGTTTTTGTATTGCGAAGATTAGGGCCAAGCACATCTTCTCTATTGGGGGATAATTCTTCTTGACCCCTTACATCCTGCAGTTGAGATAATATAGTGTCGTTTCTTTTTCTTCATCATTATTTTTGTGCTAACAATGCCCTGAGTGACTCGTCCAGAGCAGTCACATATGGTATGAGAGGTTTTCCCAACACTGGTGTAGAATGTACTGGAGGATTTAGCAAATACTGCTTGATTTCATCAAGGGCTGCTTTACATGCTTCTTCCCATATGAACGGAGTATCCTTCTTTAGCAAGTGTGTAAACGGTGGTTTACAGCGACCTGAGAGATTTGAGATGAACCTACGGATGTGTGCTAGTTGTCCTTGAAGAGAACGCAGTTCTCGCAGTGTAGTTGGTGACGACATTTCTTGGATCACCTTAATCTTGACTAGCTCAACTTCAAGTCCTCGATGTCTGACAATCAACCCCAAGAACTTTCCCGAACGCACACCAAAAGCGCATTTCAGCGGGTTCATTTGAAGTTAATGAAGGCGTAGTCGCTTGAACACCTTTTCAAGGTCTCATATGTGAGCATCCTTCTCATCGGATTTTACCACCAGGTCATCCACATAACACTCAACCTCTTTGTGCATCATGTATTTGAAGATGGTCGTCATTGCTCTTTGGTATGTGGCACCAGCATTCTTTAATCCAAAAGGCATCATTGTGTAACAAAAGATCCCTTTTGGAGTTAAGAATGCAGTGGCTTCCTCATCTTCGGGCGCCATCTATAACTGATTATACCAGGAGTATCCATCCATGAAGGAAAAAATTTGACAGTGAGCTGTAGAATCGATGAGCATCTCGGTGAATGGAAACGAGAAGTCATCCTTGGGACAGGCGGCATTCAAGTCGCAGAAGTCAATGCAAACCCTGATTTGGCCATTCTTCTTCTTGATTGGAACAACATTTGCTAGTCATTTCGGGTACTTGACCTCATGAATGAAGCCTGCTTGTCTGAATGAACCCTTGAAATCTGCATTTCAAGGTCGTGCCTGAACCTTATTGATTTCTGCTTGACAAGTTTGACAATTGGATCAATGCCGCGACGGTGGACGACGACTTCAAGGTCTAAACCAGGCATCTCATGGTAATGCTAAGAAAATACATCTCGGTTGTCTCACAAGAAAGTAGTGAAATTTTCTTTTTCTTTTGGAGACGTATTTGCCGAGATAAAAGTGGGGCTAGGGTTGATTTCATCCCCTAGATTTATTTCTTCGAGCTCGTCAGCATTACCTTGACCGACTTCTTCTCATTCTTTTGAAGCCTCTTGCAACTCTTCCTCATTGTTATCAGAGGTATTTTCTTCAAATTCAAGTGCAGAAACCCACGACCCTGACATCTCTACCTCCAATAAGGCTCCAGAGTAGATTGTGACTTCCGCACCTTTCTCGAACCGAGGAATAAAAGGATCCTCCTCAAACATGGAAAGCATATCAGGCCGCAGGAGCTCATCTTGAAAATTAAGGGGGATCTAGGATTCAGCGATTGTACCACCAGAAGTGTCCTTGTATGAATCACATGGTCTTTGCACGGGTGATTGTAGTGTTTGCACTGCTTTGGCTGGTACTTCAGACTTATACCATTTGGCAAGCTTCCTGAAAGTAGAAGCTTTGCCCCCTTGATTCTCTCAATCTCTACTCAAAGTTGGGCTGAGGGGGCCACTAGGGTTCTTTGATTTTGACTTTTTGTGCTTCTTTGAAGAAGGTGGCTATGATTTAGCTTTAGCTGCCAAGGCATCAACAACAGTTAAGAATGCGGCTGCCTGGGCCAGGGTCTTTTTCAACCACTTTCGATGCGTCCTACTTATGTTGGATCCTTCGAGTTCTTTGTCAAGTGCTTCGAAGTTTGAACATTTCAAGGTCGTACCTGCAGGAGACAGAGAAGAGGAAGGATGAGAACTAGAAGAAGAAGAAGAAAAAGGTCAAACAGTGGGGGACTTTTATGGTCGTTCCCCTCATCAAACTGCTCTGGGCAGCTTTTTACGTCATCACCAGGGTTGAACATGTGCAGGGGGTCTGAATCAGGACCTCGATAATTTCTTTTAGTGTGACGCAGTCATCTCTGGGATGATTGATCCTCTGATGATAAGCACAATAATTTCCTTGAGTATCGAGTCTAGCTTGCTCAGGGAACTTAGCTTTTAGAAGCTCAATCATATTCTATTCTAATATTAATCAGAACAGTGCAGGGAACCATTCCTTCTCAAAGGGGTAGACCTTATTCCTATGCCTGGTAAAATAACCATCGCGATTAAGATTCGCCGACGGGGGTACTCGTTTGTATGATTGTTGTTGCTTGCCTGTCTGAGGAGTTGTCTTTAGTGTGCTCACCCCTTTGGAGAGGTCCAAAGTTTGGGAAGGAGCCTTCTTTGGATCAGTGACAGTGACGGCTGCACTGATCACTCGTTTTTGTCGGCTACCCCTGGTGTTAGTACGAGAGCTGCGATGCCCTGATTGTTCCTCGAGCTTGCAGACGGTGATCGTGACCTGCCTTGTGGCATGATAGGCTCTCTATGCAGACTGATTAGGAGATCAGCTTTGTCATGGAAGTCGGATTAGAGGCTTCGACGTGTAGAGAAATTTCAGGTCGCATGTTCCGCACACAAGTTTGGACTGCTTCCTTCTCGGGCATGGGATTGGTATGGCAAGCAACTAAATTTCTCCATCTTGATATGAATTTGTCCACGGGCTCATCGGGGTCTTGGGTCAGGGTGAGAAGCTCGATGGTTTGAACCTCTCTCTGAACCTCATAGAAACGCTGGTGGAACAACTTCTCAATTTCCTCCCAAGTATGCACTGAGTTTGGGGGAAGTCGAGCATACCATTGAAAAGCTGGGCTGTTAAGGGTTTCAACAAACTGAAGGAGAAAAAGTCTCCCATCAGCCACTGTTTCTCGATGTGCTGCCTGAAAGTGGGCAATATGCTAGTTTGGGGACGTTGTTCCGTTGAATAGGGAAAACTTCCCTTTCTTGTAATCTGAGGGAAATGAGACCTAGTTAGTGTATGAAGGGTATGGCCTTTGATAAGGCGTTGCACCCTATATCCTCAGAATTTGCCTGCTCTTTAAGCTTTGGGTCACCATAGCATTTATGCCTGTCTGTGAGACAGGGTGAGGGACAAAGTTGTCCTGTGAGGCAGAGGGAAAGGACTTCCTTGAAGGTGCACCATCTGAGTGGTGAGAATTGACCTCATGGTTAGCTGATTGTTGTGCAGCATCTATACGATCAATCTTCTCCACCATTGCGTGCACCATATCTTCAAACTTCTTTATGCAGTCTTCCAGCAAGTCAGGTTCGTTTATGACCATCACGCTGACTCTTTCTCCAGGGAGGTCAGCCTTAATTACAGTTGAGGGCTTGCGAACTTGATGGGTCACACTCGGCAGGTCGGTCAGTAGGGGGTCAGCATGCCCCGACTAGAGTCAACTCGTGTATGTCGATCGCATAAGGATTGGTTCTCGACGGTCTTGGGACTGTGGCCGCTGAGTCGCTGGGTCATCTTCTACGAAACAAACCACAGTGCAGGGCTCAAGGAATTCTTCTTCAGACTTTGTCATCGGATGAGGGTAGAAGTGGTTCAGGCAAAGGGGGTCATCAGAGCTGGCTACCCCGACCACCTTGGTCATTTTCTTGGGGAGAATTCACAAACCCCTATCACCTTTAGCTTTGAGGTTTTCATGGACGTCACGCCAAAACTGTGATCGGGACTGCGGCTTGTCAGCTCTTCTTGCACAAGAGAGACCTGTCTCAATCAGGTCCGGCAAAAGATGAGGGCCAGGGACTGGAGTCATCTTGGGGCAGGGAGGATGAAGGACTTGATCTTTCATTTGGTCTTTGATCCGAGCTCTCTTATGGGCTCCAGAGACACGACTAAAATGACGGGGCTGGTTCAGGATGGTAATCTTGGGGAAGGTCTTCAAGTATCATGGCTTGAGGTGCTCGCTCGAAGAAGGAGGAGCAGGGTTGACTCATGAGGACATCTGAGTCGAAGGCGAGGAATATCTGTGACAGCGACATGTGTGCTCCCCGAGAAGGAGGATCACAGGTGACCTGGGGGTCGGGCCGAGCTCAAACACGTGATTCGGTCTTAGGAGGCCGAGAATTGTGAGTAAGTGTTTGTAAGAGAACAGGTGGAGGCCTGCCCCCTACAGGGTGTGCTTCTGTGTGATGAGTTGGAGGACAAGAAAATCATCTCCTATGTACTCGGGTTAGCGCACTGACGACGTTGCCCAGAGCAGTGGGATGCACATGAGCAACGTATGTAGGACCTAGCTTTGGGAGGTTTGATCCTAGATGTTGACTCGAGATAATGTAAGGGTTGCCCTAAGGTGTGGCTCGAGTGGATGACCCACTAGCCTTATGGTGTTTGTGAGAGGTGGAGGCCGCACAGTCTCCGTCTTGATGTGTCGAGCCTCTATGGGTAGAGACTCGTGGTGGTACAAGAATGTGGGGGGTAGCCTCGTGGTGACTAACAAGAGCAATGAAAACTTGTTTGCCTTTTGTAGAGACGGACTGGGCTGCCTTCCAGCGTACCCGAGTAATACGACCAACACGTGACTTGCCGGTAGCAGGGTGCATATCGTGTGCGGTAACAGATGTGCTACCGATGCAAGGCGCCTTAGTGGAGGTTCCACCAGAGCAAGGAGATGGGGAGCTAGAGATATTTAGGTCCCTCCTCAAGTCAATCTAGGTTAAGATCTGAGAGCTAGACCTGGCGTATTTTCTCAAAAGAAGGGTTGGGAACGAAGTTGGAGGAACTTGTTCCTTCGGGAAAGGTGCGAACGCGGCGATGAGGAAATCGTCGATCCATATGAATGGGTTACAGAACCCAGCAGCCATAAGTGCAAATAAAAAAAATAAAAGGAGAAACTTAGCCAAACAAGTACGATCTGACAAAGGGGTAGTAAGTCCCCAATGGAGTCGCCAAGCTGGTTAGGTACCTCAATCTCGCCCTTCGGATCAGGATGATCCAGAGGCACGCGTCTCGAGTTTCAAGGAGATGTAGGTCTTTGAGATCGCTCTCTCATGAACATTGTTCGAGAACAAAGGCAGGTATTACTAATCGATGAGAAAGGAATTTAAGGTGGGTTCAAAACTTACTCGGGCTGGCTTGCGTGGGTGCCTTCTTAAATCACGAAGAAAGCCTCCCAATAGTAAAACTAGTTCGGAATTGCCTCCCTTGGCTTGTATTCTCCCATTTTCTGCAATCACACATATATGGCAAATGTTACAAGATAGATGGGTCGACAGACCTCACCTTGCATTCAAGTGAACGTACACAGGCGTGCACATTCAAAAAGAAGAAGAGAATAATGCGAGAAGAAGGATGGGGGAGAGAAGAATTTGACCAGGCGGAGAGAGCAACACAATAACTAAGATGGTAGGGAATTGTCCTGACGTGGCAGTAAAACAGGCTCGACAACTCAGATCGGCTTAACAGAAGTATTACTAGACGTCAATACCGATACTGACTAGCCAGACATAATGGTTAGTTTATTGTTGCAGTAAAGTGGGTGCAATAATTCTGACACAATAACATTACAGCTCGACGATAAGACTACCATAGAAGGCTAATCTCGACCCCTCTTAATCAAACGAAAGAATAACAGGAAGAATGGAGATCATAGAGATAGAATAGGAAGTAAGATAAGAGAGGAAACAGAGAATAGAAAGAAGGAGAGGAAGAGAAGGAAAGGAGGGCACGAGTAAGAGAGAAGAGAAAAGGAAGGAAAAAAGACACAGTCGGCGATAAGAGGAGGAACAAGGAAACATAATCGACGATGTATACCCGCCGACTATGATGAGTAAGGAGAAGAAGGTGAAAGCATAGCTGGCAATGTGCTCCCGCCAGGGAGACAAAAGAGAGAGAAAGAAGGGAACACCGGTGGTGATTGACCTTTGTCGGCTGTGACGGGGAAAGACACATGATAGGACGCAAGCGGTGCTAAGCTTTGTCGGCTATGTTAAACAAAGAAGAAAGAGTAGTCACAGATAGGAGAGAGAGTACATAGGTGGCACTGGGCTTCGTCGGCTGTGTTAGAAGAAAAGGAGAGATAGGACACAAGCAGTGCTGAGCTTCATCGGTTGTGATAGAAGAAAAAGAGAGATAGGACAAGGGCGACGCTAAGCATCGCCGACTGTGTTAGAAGAAAGAAGAGAAAAGGATACATGCGGCACTGAGCTTTGCTGGCTGTGTTAGAAGAAAGGAGAGAGAAGGATACAAGGGGCACTGAGCATCACCAATTATGTTAGGAGAGAGGAGAGAGAAAGAGATATAAAGATAAGAAGGGAGAGAAAGATAGATAGAGATGAGAAGAAGAGAGAGAAAGAGAGATAGAAAAAGAGGGGAGGAGAGAGAAAGAGAGATAGAGATAAGAAGAAGTGAGAGAAAGAGAGAGAGAAAGAGGGGAGGAGAGAGAAAGAGAGATAAAGATGAGAATAAGAGAGAGAAAGAGAGATAAAGATGAGAATAAGAGAGAGAAAGAGAGACAGGGAAAGAGGGAAGGAGAGAGAAAGAGGAAGAGGAAGAGGAGAGAAATAAAGAAAGAGGAAGAGAGGAGGAGAGAGTAAGAGAAAGAGAAAGAGGAGAGAGAAAGTTAACTTATCGAGGAATACCGACCCTTTCTTCTCTCTCCTATGTCTCTCTCCAAGATGTACCCATGAACTCAAGAAAAAATCGAAACTTTATTGATTGATTGAAGAAATGAACTGAAGGCCTTTTTACCATGAAGCTTTGCATGTTTTTATAAAGTTAGGCCCAAACATGGGTGGATGCCCAAAACCTACCTAAAATTGAAGATAATTACAATTTAATTGAATTAAAATAAATTCTAAAAATGGGTGTAAAAGGACTATTTTTTTCTCTGCCTAACAATGTGTGGAATTTTAAAACAGTCCCTGCTGCTGCCCGAGAACTCGTGTGATCTTCCATGACTGATCCGAGGTTGTTTCGATGCCCGTTTGATTAAAAGATTATTTTTTTCTTATAGGGATCGGCATGGCGATCAATTGACACCAACTTCAAGCCATGAATCATGTTTTTGAGCCATGATCATGAGACTTGAATTTTGGATGAATCTTGAAAACTTCGGATCTATAGTGCGTTCGTTCCTTGATGTTTCTCTTCCTTTTCTTCGCTGAATCACACTGAGCACACCGTCATGACCACATTGTAGTAAACACAGCCTGATTTTGTGTCCGGAAGAAGATTTTGTCATCTTGAGTTTTTGACCGAAATCTTGAAATTCGACAGCCAAAATTTACAGTAGCTTTGATGAATTTGTGTGTCAAATCCAACCATTCATCTTACGTGAGGGTCGGACCAAAGATAGCCACAGACCTTACACACATAATGCAATTGGTTTTGTGTCAATCGGGTACGCGAGCGCCATGATTTGGCCACTCGAGTGAGGCATATTGTTTGCTAATATTTTACAATTTTCTTCACGGACCAGAAATTTCTTTCTAGTTTTTCTCCCTGGTCAGGCATCGTCACGTGGCGTACCACATATCAAACATTCGTCCTGACGAGACAAACTTACTCACCAAATTTGAGCACGATCCTACTCGAATCGAGTGAGATATGGGCCGTGAAAGTTATTGCCTATGACTATAAAAACAACGACCTTTAATGGTGTTTTGGTCTAGGGTGGCCACACGAGAATAGTGTGCAGCCTATCTCTTTTCAGTATTGTACCCATAACTGTCTTAGAGTGCCCGATTAAGCTAAAACTTATCCCATAAGCGGTTTTTACTATGCTAGATACAATGGTGGTGGTTCCACAGTCTTTTGACGCACCAAAAATGTGGTTCAAGTTACGGGGTCTATTTCAGGGTGCTATAGGCCAATTTTTCTAAAATTATATCTTTGTGTTCACTGCCTTAGACATGTCTGATTGTGATGATACTTAGCAAGTGGCCTTTAGGACTGCTTATGAAGATATTGACCAGTTCTATGGCCATGAAGGTCACAAGTGGATGCTTTGATGAGATCATGATTCAAGTAGGTTAATCGACCATGTTTTAGTCCGCAAAGGATCCGGGCTTGACACCGGTTGATTCTTACATAAATTGGGTTAGATAGAGAGATTTGATTTCATAAAGAGAGAGATTAGGGTTTAGAGAGAGATTGAGTTTTTCGCTGAAATGAATAGAGAGGGGGAGAGAGAGATTGGGTTTTGGAATAAAATAAAAATAAGAGAGAGAGATTAAGTTTCCAAGTGGTTTAAATGAAGAGAGGGAGGGCTTTAGAGAGAGAAAGCAAATGAATTTTAGAGAGAAATATTGGCTTTTAGAGAGAGATAAAGAGAGATTGAAGATTAGTTTCAATGGGGAAGAGTGTAAAGGCAAAATTCAGGTCGGGTACTGCACAGGCCGCCTCATGCCGCCTAATGTGTCACGTAGAGCGTAGCCCAGCGCAAGGGCATTTTGATTCTTACATCTGATTTGAGTGATTCTTGGACTTTTAGAAAGCTCTCTGAGTCTACTATAGCATGGAATAGTTTTAGGACATTTAAACTATGTCTAAGTGTGTTAGGGCTCACTAGGGCTGGTATGGTTCTTATGGTTAGAATCAGGGTTTTTAAGGTACTCCCTTTGCTAGAATTTCAAAGGGTGTATCTATGATGTGATTGGAAAAAATATTATAAATTCGTACCTCACACTTGGCTATGTGGTGTAGAGATGTTCAATTTTTTGGGAAATTGAACTCTTTCAAAAGTTCATTCAGCTAGCTGAGTAGTCCTCAGTCAGAAGTGCAATGTTTCGAGGGCATCACCCTAATATTCGCCTATATTGATGTAAAAGCTTGGCCGCCTTCCAAGAAATGTGCCTTCTCTGAATCACTCATGAAAATCATGATATAGTGCATATGGATTTTATAATTTTGTGGGTAGATTGAAATGGATCACAAGTCTGAAAGAGAATATGTGTCATTTTTTGGATCTACCTTAAACAACATAATTCTAGGTTTGTCCATTTACTGACAATCATAACATTCAACATAACATTACAAGAAAACTCAAGTATTTAATAAATTTTCTTTGAAGCATCATCTTTTCTTGATTTGTCAATTGACTATTTAAGTAACTTTAAAACAATTGGGCGATTATCATTTTTAAACTATTATAAAATTATTATCAACACAAATGAATGCTTAGATCAATCTTTCCATGACTAAGTGAGTTAGGGCATGTTTGGCCGATGATAAAGGTCTACTCCGTACCATAACAATAATAGCTACTTAACCAGTGGTTTAAGAAAATGATCGGTGCCCGAATCGGGTACCCAAAAAACCCATCTTGATCGGTGAATGGGCGATTCGGAATGGGAATTGGTCAAATCGATTGAATTCAGCCTTAAAAAATCCCAAAAAGTTAATAAAGTTCATTATAAATGTTGGTTTTTAAGAATACAATAAGAAATGGGGGTACTCCAATAAGAACTTTCATTTTTTTACGTTAATATGCGAATATTGAGATGTTCTTTCCTTGTATAAACTACTGTTAAACATTAAATTTACATCACACAAAAGGAGAAGAATATAATTATCATGGATGAAATATATCATCATACATGGACTCCAATAAAGCATTTAATTCGTAAAATACGACCTAGTAAGAAAATGAAAGAGGACGTCATTCTTCATCTTGGTCATGCTGGTGCCATTGATTAAATTCGAGTGACAATTCATTGACTCGATCTAAGAACAAATCATCCAAATTAGTGGGAACCAAATGGTTAGGTGCCTCGATCTTACCTCCTCAGATCTAGGTGATCGGGTGACACATGTGTCAGGACCCGGGATTTGAGATCACTCTCTTTGGATCCTCATTCACAGAACAAGGGCAGGTGTCTAATTGGAGAGAGGGGAATTGAATGTGAGGTGGGGATCAACCTCCCCTGGGTCCGTGACTTACTCGGGCTGACACCTGCGGGTGCCCTCTTAAATCACGACAAAAAAACCCCTATCTATGTCAACTGGTTCGGAATAGCCTCCCTTGACCTGCAATCTCCTTGTTTTCTGCATAACACTATCTAACTTGCAAGACAAGTGGGCCGAAAGACCCACCCTTCTCTTAGGGCAATGCACATTCTTGAGAAGTAGGTGATGAATAAGACAGTTTGAATAAAGAAAGAAAAGCAAGGAAAAGATAAGGGGATGAGACTTACATGATAGCTTGACCAGGGACCGACTTGAAGTGGTAGCAAGGCGGGCATGGTATTTAGGACCAGCACGACAGAAATACTACTCAAAATCGGGGCCGATATGCCTATCCTAATATGGTGTGGCAGCAAGATGGTACTCCGGACCAGCACAACGGCAATACTACTCGACTTCGAAACTGCTTTGGCAGCGCTAAATTGTGTCTTCCCTCAATCAAGTGAGAAGAGAAGAGAATAAAGTGAAGGTGTGAGATGGTGAAGAGATTGGGTCCCGACGGCATTAGACACCAACCCGCAGCCGTAGAGTAATGTCGCAGCCGTTGGATAGCGCTGGACACTGTTGCTCATGACCAGAGGGTGAGCAATGAACTAGAGACGGTGTTAGGTATCGTTGTTGGTAACATCAGGAGGCAGCACACCCCTTCACGAGCAGCGAAGGCTCCTTGTGAGGCGCATGGCGATAACCTCTTGTACAACGTGGTGATAGTTCCTTGATGAAGCACATGACGTTTGGCGTGGGACACAAGATAAGTTAGCACACGATGATTGGCTTCGAGTGCACGAAGGAAGAGGTAATAGGCGTTGAGTGCACGTAAGAAGTTTACGGATGGCGATAGGCACCGAGCCCGTGAAAGAAGCCTGCGTAAGGCGATAGGCACCGAGCCCATGAAAGAGGCTAGCGGATGGCGAGCAGTATCGCCGTGACCCTTCACAAGCAGCGATAGGAATCACTGTCTGCGATTGGCGTGCAATAGGGTGAGATCCCTATAGGCGGTAATAGGCACCTCCGTTTTCACTCCTCATTGAGGGACAGAGAGAAATGAAGAGAGGGAGAAAGAAGCTCGACATGGTGCTGTCATTGCCATGCACGACCTCTAGAACTATAGGGGGTTTGAAAGAAAGAAAGAAAGATGCATGCGGGGTGCTGCCACTGCCGCGCATGGCCTCTGGGAAAAGCCAGATGAAGAAGAAGAAAGAGAAGAAGAGAGAGAAGAAGAGAAGAAAGAGAAGAAGAGAGAGAACA